>CM050166.1:256644992-257112492 GCA_027410445.1 Discoglossus pictus
ATCCGTCTGTTGTGCACACAGAGACAAGAATTTACACAGACCCAAAAGTTCTGGTATAAAACTTCTTGTATTCTTCCCAACGAACGAACCCCCCCAAATACAACATAGGAACTTATATAATATAAGTTGATCAGATATAACAATCATACGACTCATTGTTAGACAGTGAGTGAGTTATTGATCGGTTGACAAGGTAGGAAGGGTCCTTCCATATTTGGTCTCGGATGTTGATGTCATTATGGTCAGTTTATGTGAAGCTTCTGATTGGCTCTGGAAGGTGACGGGGCTCATATCCTTATTTGGTCACGGATATGAATGTCATCTTAGGACTCCCAGGATATGACTCAATAGCCATCTTAGCATTCTCAGAATACAGCTCAGTAGCCATCTTAGGACTCTCAGGATAAAGAATAAAGGTAATTAGTGCCTTATCTTATGGTATATTGTAAGGAAAGGAGTGCAGCATGGACATAATATACATTTTCATATATTTCGTCCACAACAGTCCCCCCCTAAAATGTCATATTATTTTACATACTACACTTATATTCTATTCTTGTAGATATGACAGGTTAGATGTATTATATCTTCCTCTTCTAGAGAGTACTACATAAAATGTCTGTGTAAAGATATAGGTTTTTCTTAGTAAAACGTAACTAAAGACTATGGCCCTAGGTTTTTCTTAGTAAAGTAACTAAAAACTATGGCCCTCATTCTATTTCCGTCCGTAAATCGGCCACAAAGCTGCGATTCCTTGCGGGGCTCTCGTTACCTTGGAATTCAAATAGACGGATATCCCCTTACGGCCGGCCGTATATCTTGCAACCGGCCGTAAGCTCAGAAATCTTTAAAAGCAAAAATAAATTCAAGACGGCACTGTAAAGCTCTGTAAATGCTAGGGATCATAATGGTGGACATGAGGATTAATAGCAACCCCCTCTCAAGCTTGCACATCAGCCCAAATCCGAGATTTAAATAACTTTATTTTCCGGCCGCAGCGTGGGCGGGTCGAGGTGCTCCAAGCCCTCTGGACTTTTTCCACAGATATTTGACATAAATTAAAATTACATTTATTTATTTATTTACGGATTTTAGTGTAGGGGAATGTTGTGCTATGAATGCTAACACTTACAATCACTTTATAGTCTCCTCAGAGTGCAGGATGGCTTTATTATGGCTTTATTATGTGCTTAATTGTGTGCCTGCTAGACCGTTTTGCTGCAAGTAAGCTGCGGCTCGGTTTTAGCCTTGCAGAGAGGGTTCCCGGAGCAATTGAATAGCAACCAGGATTTTCTTGCAGCCGAAACTCTTGCGGTCGTTTAAGATCAAAGGCTTTTCTCCGGAGAGTGCGGCCGCAAGGGATAACAAGGCGCCGGACGCAAGCCTGCCGGAGTCCCTGGCCGGAAGGGAATAGAATAGGCAAATAGCTTGCGGCCGGTCCTTGCGGCCCCGCATCTCCTACAGCCGATAATAGAATGAGTCCCTATATGTACAACTGTCCCTGTGGATGAGATGTATGAATGTAAGAAAGCCCTAGCACATCTGCACCAATGAACGCCCGTTCTTCTTTGTACGTTAGAGTTGCCATGGCTTGTCCATGACCCCTCTTGCCACTGTCATAGGCGAGTCAGATGCTATCCCTGACCCCTTGTTTCAGGAACATGTGGGACAAGGGTTTATGTAGAACTTTCATTTCTAGACATAATAGACCTTAACATCTTATGTGACTCCTCACAGTCATCTTCATAAATTTCTTGGTGCACAAAGGTTGGTGTGACTCCAGCAACTGACTTCTTTGTTCGGACTCAGGGGATAATACAGCAGGTAACAAATGCAAGAATTATCAGTTTTGAAAGAAAGACAATTCCAACCTGTGACAATACCTTCTGCCAGTTATTCATCCACCCAAACCATTTATCCCAATAGTCTGTGGTTCCAGAACTCTCCTTCAATTCTTGTGCCAAGTTGTTTAGTTCTTTAATGGCTAAAGTAATTTTTCCGTTTGGACCCGTATTATCAGGTATGTAGGTGCAGCAGTTGCCAGTGTCGGGGAGCATTTTACACTCCCCCCTTTTTAGCAAGGATCATGTCTAGTGCCATTCTATTCTGGAAGGCCATGTGGGATGTGGCCTTCAATTGTCCTGCATCTCTTGTGTAATCTCTTGTGTAATCCACAAACCTTTGTTGGTTATAATATATATAATTGATCCAAGCAACATTTTTATTTACACCAATCATTGGTATCAGTGATTCAAATCCTGCTGCTATCTGGTTTCAGGCCTTGGGACTCCAATAGAGTCTATGTACACATGGGGGTCAAAGCTACCTTGTGGGGAAGAGACCTTTCTTTTGTGTCTAGATGTTGTCAGTAGGGTGTGGTGAGGTATCAGCTTGGATGGCCACTATGTGCACTGGCATTATGACCTTTGCCATGGTACACTCACCATACCAGATACCCTCTAGTCTTGATCTGAGCTTCATGTCCCCACATATCCAATGTATGTCTCCCAATGTTTGTGTCTGCTCTGTAAACTGTGAAGCCAATACAATATATAATGCAGAACCCTTGCTTAAACCTCTTTAGGTTTCTCCCTTGAGGTGTACTCCTTGTATAGCATGTGTAATTACCTGGGTATATGGTTATACCTTCACCTGGATGTAGATTGTCCGTTATAATGGAATACCTGTTCTCCCATTGTTCACAATTTAGATCTTTTAGTTTGGGTAGTTTTATAAAGACTTAAGAAACACTTTTCTTCCTCCATAGTTACCATAAGTGGAACAGTGCCTAGGTGAGGTCTGGCACTTGCACAAACATAACAATTCGTCTATGTTATATTTCATCCATTCCAGCCATAAGTTAAGGTCTGTGAACCCAGTCTCATTTGCTAGGGTTCCTTCGTACATAAGTTCACTGATATCAGTCATTTGGGGTAATGCCTGAGTGTGTTGTACTTGCATTAGTCCTTCTGATATGAGTGGTGCATTTAGTTTTCTGAACATAAATTTACCAATCCGTCCTTTTGCTTCTCCTCTAACCCAGCCACCCATTATGTATGTACCTGCGTCTGTGGGTCTGGGGTTCTTGATAGTCAGAGTAAGTCGCATGTTAGCTCCAGTCTTGCCATTTGGCGAGCATTTGCCTGGCTTTATTAGAGTCATACGTTCAAGTAAAGGGCTTCCACTCAAATCTGTTCTATCTAAGACACTCTGTGGTCTGTAGCCTCAAGCTGTCCCATTGTTCCATCCTACAGCTTCCCAATGACTACAATCTTTTCCCCAAGTCTGGTCTGTAACACATATGTATATAGATGTGCTGTGAGTGTCTTCGTACAAGTTACATTGTTGAGTCACGCTTAGCTGTTGGCAACATACAACATGACAATAATCAAAGAAGAATGTGATCATATGTGTTTTAGATGGATTGTACCAAAATGTAATACCATCTTTCTTCTCACTAATAAATGCAGAAGGTTCTACTTTAGTTTAGAACAGACAGGAAAGGATGTTGGCTGCTATGGGTCTGGTGCTGAAACTTTTTTTTTTGCAATGAGATGTGTGGATCCAAGTAGGCCGTCCTTCAAGTTTAACTGACGGTGCAGTAATTAGAAGAACTTGAAAGGGACCATCATATCTGGATTCCAGAGGATTCTTTCTCACAAATCTCTTGACCAGGACCCAATCTCCAGGAAGTAGTTGATGAGTACCAGGGTCTACTTCCAGATCTGGAATAAGAGAAAACACTTGTGCATGTATTTTAGTCAGTGCTTGAGATAAAGCAATCACATAATCAACAAATACATCAGATTTAAATTTCAATTGCTGAGGATAATAACACCCTAATCTAGGAGCAGACTTAAATAGGATCTCGTGAAGGGACAGAGAAAACTTCCCTCCAGGGCTGTACCCCATGCTTAACAGTGCTATAGGGAGACTTTCTGGCCATGAGATACCAGTTTCTTGTGCTATTTCAGCTACTGGTTTTAACTTCACCATAACTGGTGAAACCCTAAAGTGTCCAACTTTGTTACAATTAAAACACTTTCTTGTTCTTGTTGGCTCTGTCTCCTTCTGCTCAGAAGACACCATAATGTATGTAGTCTCCTTATTACCTTGTGAGAACTCAAGCCCTTTTTGCTACTAATAACAAACAGCCTTATTAAATTGCGATTCGGCCAATGGAATAGGGCTCTATATAAGCACAGAGCATATTTTTTTTACAGAAGTTTTTAGTTAGTGAAGACGTTGCTTTTGGATAGAAGTTCACTAACTAAAAACTTCTGTAAAAAAATATGCTCTGTGCTTATATAGAGCCCTATACCATTGGCCGAATCGCAATTTAATAAGGCAGAAAGTCTCTAATGGCAACACCTTGTATTCAGGACGAGATGTTAATAAATCTTTCCTGATGGATTCTCTTCAATCCCTCCACAAAGGCTGCTCCTAGCATCTGAGACTCGTGTCTGGAATGATATATTACCACTGACTGTTTTATCCTGTGTAATATCTGACAAATTAATAGCCTGATTTGCTATTTCATCCGTAGCGCATGCTATTAATAACTCACAGTTTTCTATATCAGCGTTGCAGACAGGCGTGCAGGAGTTAACTACATGAGCAAAGACTAGCAGGGGAGTCGCTCACAGAGAATCTAAAAATAACAGTGTATGAGACAGAAATTGTGTCGGAGGAATTTCTCCTTTTCGCAGCCTGTGTGTTTTGACCTTGATTGTCACACACAGTTTGCAGAAAATCAGCTTTCAGCTTCAGTGTACAGGGAGAGAAATTCTAAGCTACATTTCTCATTACAATATGCATCACAACCAGCAATAACTTTTGACTCTTAAAATATTTCAGTCCAAAATCTCACACCGTCGTGTGCTAAAATTGACGCCTTCAGAGAGTTATTGTGCTATTCGGACACAATAAATCCGTCCCTGAAGTCTGCATCCCACATACATGCCTTTACACCTTAGTGTGTGATAGATATCTTCCGGGGTCATCACGCTACCAAGGCACGAACATAATGACCCCCAAGAGATACTCGGCTATCCAACATGCATAGACCCTCCTAAAGAAAGGTATGCATATGTACGTCTGTACGTACGGCTATTTCAGGGCTATAGTGTTATTCGGACACTACCCAATCCGTCCCTGAAGCCTGCCGCACGCACACATGTATGTCCGGGACCACAATATCTAAGAAATCACAATCACTCGACCCACACTCTCAACAGTCATACACAGGTAACCGATATTATTCAGTACAGATATTTCTTCAAGGTAGACCCTGGGCAAGCAATTTATCTGTACTTTTGGTGCCTTCAGTAGCAGCCCAAGACAAAGTTGCAGAACTATAGCAGCATTATTCATATATATGCAAGGTTTTAAAAACATTAAACCTTACCATATATCTGAGTTGAGTTGATCAGGCTCCTTTATGTCACCATAGACCGTCCCAGTTGTCTAACAGTTTGTTCAATAGGCTTATGTAGAAGTTCTGTTCTCTGGGCTTTAACAGCTTTTTGGTATGCCCTTTTGAGAACGCGGTTCGGATAGCCTCTATCACAGAAACGTTGTTTCAAATTATCAGCTTGTCATTTAAATTCAGATAGAGTTGTGCAGTTTCTTCTCAGTCTCAGGTATTGCCCAACTGGGATTCCCCTTTTCAGAGGTTTGGGATGCTGACTGTTCCAGTTTAGTAACATATTTGTTGCAGTGGGTTTTCTAAAGATATTGGTACTTATATCACCAGTTTGATCTTTGATGATTTTAAGATCCAGAAAGTTAAGTTCATTTTCATTATATTCATATGTAAATTGTAAGTTAAGACTGTTGAAATTGAGAGTTTCTATAAATTCCTGAAGCAATCTTTCAGTGCCCATCCAAATGATTATTATATCATCAATATAGCGGTACCATATTAATACCTTTTCCGTGAATTGCTCCATAGCTTCAATGAACACTACTGTTTGTTCCCAGAAGCCTAAATAAAGATTTGCGTAGTTAGGAGAGCAACTTGTTCCCATAGCTGTTCCACTTTGTTGAATATACCAGCTATTCATAAACAAGAAGTAATTTTGGTTAGTGTAAGAGTCAAGAGACAGAGTAGGAAACGATTCCACTCTTCTTTTTCCTTACTCTCTGAATCTAAAAAATGTTCGACTGCCAAGATGCCTTTCTCGTGCGGAATGCTGGAATATAATTGTTCCACATCTACTGATACAAGAATTGCATGGGAAGGAACTTGTATATTTATCAAGGTGTTTTATCAGATCAGTAATATCCTTAAGGTAAGCTGGCAGCGATTCAACAAAGATGTTGAAATTATGGTCTACTAGTTGACTTATTCTTTCTGTCAGACATCCATTTCCTGATATTATTGGATGTCCTTGTATGGGCATTTTGTGAATTTTTGGCAGACTGTAGAAGACAGCTACTCTTGGTTCTTCAGGATATAAATAGTCAACATTTCTCTTGCTGATTAGGCCTTTATCTTTTGCTTCTGTTAAGATGGCCTATAATTGTGTGCCATATTCAAGAGAGGGATCTCTAGCTATAGTTTTATATGTGTTAGAATCTCTTAATAGTTTCCACCTTTGTCAGCAGATTTAATCTCACCATTTTTGGCCTTTAGTTCTGTCAATGCCTTAAATTCTTCCTTGGTCAGATTATATTCTTGGAAGTGTTTTTTATTGCTCATTTCTCATTTTTTGAGGTCCTTTGACACCATACTTGTAAAGACTTCAAGATGATTAAAGTTTTTAATTTCTGGAGTATTTCTGGAGTATATCTACTTCTTGCAAGAAGTCTTTAAAAATGGGTCTTGAGCAGCCGATTTTTCCATCTCATTTGTGCTTAATAATGACATCAGGTCCTTTAAAGTAGCAGAGTCCTCCATTGAGAGTCCTAATCCTTCCATTTGTTTCCGTTCTTTTTCATAATATTCCCTTTTAAGGGCTAGTTTTCTTATAAAGAGATTAAGATCTTTCACATTCTCAAAGCAGTCTGATGGAGACGCTGGCATGAAATTGAGTCCTTTCTCCAATAATGATACATCAGCCTCAGTCAACGTTACCGATGATAGATTGATCACTCTTTCATTGGACAATGTAGATATTATTTGTTTTGGTGGTGCCAAAGTAATGTTCTTTGATGCCACAGGTGTGTTCTTTAATGAACTATTTTCTTGCTCTTTTAGAGCTAAATTCATTTTCTCTCTTTGATATAAGGGCTATCATCCTTTTGCCCAGATCTAATGTAATTAGACCTTTCATTGAAAGTGTCCATCTTTTGCCCTTGTGTTAATGTCCATTATACTTTGAGTGACTCTTTTTTCCGCTAGTGCTTTTTGCGGTTGCTCAATCTTGGGCGCCCTCTTGGGGTCTGATTTCTTTGTCCTTGGTTCCCTCTGCCTTGTTGTCGGTCTTGATGTCTTTGACCCTGATTCCTCTGGCTTTGGTACCTTTGGCCTCGCCCCCTCCCTAAAAAATCAAGATAATTTTGTGTTGTCATAGATCGGGTCTGTGTTGAATATTCAGTAGGGTCCACCTCTGTATTATGTACTGGGTGACTTTGTAAGGTACCTTGAGGTTTCTCTGCATCAGAGTAGTCAGAAGAGCTCACATCAGTCTGCTCTTGAGTTTTCACATGACAGATTTTATAGGCTCTCACAGCTTCAAAATCAGTCTTATCTCTTATAAACTTATTAACAGCCTTATTAAATTGCAATTCGGCCAATTGAAAAGGGCTCTATATAAGCACATAACATATTTTGTTACAGAAGTTTTTAGTTAGTGAAGACCTTGATTTTGGATAGAAGTTCTTTATCTAAAAACATATGTAAAAAAATATGCTATGTGCTTAAATAGAGCCCCATTCAATTGGCCAAATCACAATTTAATAAGGCTGTATGTTTTCGTAAGGATAGCTCTCTTTTAAACCTTGCAATCTGATTCTGCAGCTTATCATTCAATGAATCAAATCCTGGTTGTTCTTTGCATTTAATAGCTTCCTCTCTATTTTGGGCAACTTTAGTGTTAATGTCCAGGATATTTTTTTCTTCAGATTCTAAAATTAAGCCCATGAGGTCCAATGAACATTGGTCAACTATTTTTACCCACTTTTCAATAAATGGAGGATCTAGAAGGTGTCCCGGTGGGATCAATTGGATTCTCAGGCCCCTAGGTACTAACTTTTGTTTTACATAGCTTTTCAAACTCGACACCTCCCAAACTGTTCTAATTTGTTTTTTAAGAGGTTTTAAAGATTCTTTGAATATTAAATGTATATTTGTATTCATACATTCATTTACCAGTTGGCGTGTACTATATATTAATTCAGCCACCTGCTGTAATTTATCAAAATCCCCAAAATTTGCAAACTGGGCAGCCATAGGATAAATGTAACTATACTCCTGTCTCGGGACACACAATAAAGATTTTTGGATTGAACCAACAAATTTAGATTCTTAAGTAACAAGAAAGGACTTTACTAAGTGCACTAAAGCACAATGATTGATAATAATAATTTTACAGTATTCCTTTTAATAAACAAACCACGACGCAAAAATAAGAAAAAATTGTTTCAAATTGTGTACTACACCCCAATCAGAGCAATTAATATTGTTCCGATCATGTCTTGCACATTCATGTACGTGGAAATTATGAATAATAATAATATCTAATTGGATCATTTGTAGTATAGGAAAAAAAAAAGGGCATACCAAAAAGCTGTTAATGCCCAGAGAACAGAACTTCTACATAAGCCAGTTGAACAAAAGTAGGAAGAACTGGTGAGATGCATAATGACATTTGGAAGTGATCATGCTAAAATAAAGTCGATTCTAAATAAATATTGGTATCTACTCCTTGAAGATCCAATAATTAAAAAGTTTATATCCCCACAAGCATCTATAACATATAGACGAGGAAACACTATCGGAGATCAGCTTGTACATAGCCAATTTTATGAAAATCAAACCAAAGAAATATGGCTGAATAGGAAAGGTCTAAAGAAATGTAAAAAATGCAAAGCATGTCAATATATACAACAGGAAAAGGAATTTATACACCCTGAAACTGGCCAAAAATATCCCCTAAAGGACACCTATGATTGCTCCTCATCATACGTGGTATATGTAATATCCTGCACGTGTCCCAAATTATATGTTGGAAAAACTGAAAGACCGCTACGACGACGTATTTTAGAACATATCTCCTCAATTCGCAATGAATTAGACACGCCAGTAGCAAGACACATTGTCTACAAAATATAAAACTCCACGTGGTTGATATGATTTCCAAAACCAAGAGAGGGGGCAATAGAAAAAAGATCTTACTACAACATGAGGCAAGGTGGATTTATCTTTTGAACTCTAAGGTGCCCGATGGACTAAATGAGGGGTTCACATTTAAACCTTTTATTTAGTTTTAATTATTATTTTTATTAGGTATTAAATATTTATTATGAGTTTATACGTTTTTAGCCCTATTTTCACATATGGCACAAGTAGTATGGTTATTAAAAACACTTATAATAATCTTCACAACTATATCGATTAGCCATTATTGGAATAATAAATTAATATATCTAGTATTAAATATAACTGTTAGACACCTGTTTAAAATGTTGATGAACAAAATGGATAGTGAAATATATCCCATAAATGAAGACATAAATAATTAACCAGTGCACTAGTTATTAATTATTAATATTAACAACACCGTGGTTTACACTTTCTCTATATAGCACATTTGTATAGTTTATCCCCTCAAGATCACCACTGTAAGGTGATAAATTTCCTGTGTCCTAATTCCTTCTTATTCCCTTCATTATTCCCTTTTATATTGACCAGTTTTCTATAAATTGTTTATAGATCTCTGGTAAAATCTGAATTCCTCTGTTTTGGACTTTGAAGGCTTCTGCCCCCCTTCCTTTGTACATGTACATATATGCGTTCCAGCGTGGAACACGGAAGTAGCAATGTAGACTGTTGAAGGAGACATCTGTCCTTTTCTTCCTATGTATATATGCGTTCCAGTGTGGAACGCGGAAGTGTGATTGTAGGCTAATGAGGTATGGCCTTGGACTTAAGGGGCGCCATTTTCTATCTTGCGTTCCAGGCTGAAATGCGACTAATGCAATATCGTGTTTAAAAGCTAATATTGCGCAAGCGGCCGTCATTTTACGCTCTGTGTTCCACGCTGGAACGCATCAAACGCGATCAGCGTCTGAATAACTCCATTTTGACGTTGGCTATGCGTTTCACGATGAAACGCAATTTTGCATAAGCCAATAGGAGATTAACCTCTCCTGCACGCCACACCACCCATAATGCTCCTGTCTTGGGACACATGATGCTGATAAACCAATAACATTCTGGCAGGAAGTAAAATTAATGGAAAACCCGTGAAATGGGGCCCAATCTCTTCCTATAAATAATGCCAGGCAAATAAGACAAAAATTATGCTCTGAGGAAGCCATATTTTGGTAAAACCGGTTGGCAAATTAAATTGCAGACACTGGGATGGAATAATGGCTTATTTGAAAGCTTTAAAGATACCTTTGGTTGATTTTTAAATCCGCTTTATATACAAATCTTGGATCATCATTTTTTCACTACGCAATTGACAGGTGGATAATGAAGTCAGTGGCCTATTGAGGCACAACCCCTATTTTGCACCTCTGTGCTAAGTGCTGTAGGTAAGAGGGGAGTTGCACAACCCCCATTTCTTCTTTCACCACTTTAAATCATTGCATTTTGTATGTGAATACCATTAATGTAATTCCTGTAAATATATTTAGGATTTTTTCTAATACCCATACCCAGGGCCTCATTCTATTAACGGCCATAAAATGGCCGCAAAGCTGCGATTCCTTGCGGCCATCTTCCAGCCCCGTGTAGTGCTACTGCTACCTTGCTATTCAAATGGACGGCGCCGCAAGGATATACCCCTTACGGCCGCCGCACATCATGCAAACGGCCGCAAGCGTTTTTCCTGCTCCCGTAAATCTTGACCTTTATCTGACTGGGTGTCTATAGAGGGACAGTAGTAATGACCTTTATCTGACTGGGTGTCTATAGAGGGACATTAGTACTGACCTTTATCTGACTGGGTGTCTATAGAGTGACATTAGTACTGACCTTTATATGACTGGGGGTCTATAGGTGACATTAGTACTGACCTTTATCTGACTGGGGGTCTATAGAGTGACATTAGTACTGACCTTTATATGACTGGGGGTCTATAGAGGGACATTAGTACTGACCTTTATCTGACTGGGTGTCTATAGAGGGACATTAGTACTGACCTTTATCTGACTGGGTGTCTATAGAGGGACATTAGTAATGACCTTTATATGACTGGGGGTCTATAGAGGGACATTAGTACTGACCTTTATCTGACTGGGTGTCTATAGAGGGACATTAGTAATGACCTTTATCTGACTGGGTGTCTATAGAGGGACATTAGTATTGACCTTTATCTGAGTGGGTGTCTATAGAGTGACATTAGTACTGACCTTTATATCACTGGGGGTCTATAGGTGACATTAGTACTGACCTTTATCTGACTGGGTGTCTATAGAGGGACATTAGTAATGACCTTTATCTGACTGGGAGTCTATAGAGGGACATTAGTACTGACCTTTATCTGACTGGGGGTCTATAGAGGGACATTAGTACTGACCTTTATCTGTCTGGGGGTCTATAGGTGACATTAGTCCTGACCTCCTGCAGCAGTATTATTACTCCCAGTACTCCCAGGCTTGCTACTATTAGATATAATAACCTCAGTTTCGTTTCCTTATCTTTTGGTATCATCAAAATATGATTATTAAATATTTCATATTTGTTTGTTTTTTCAACCCCTTTGTGTGTTTCCCACAGATGTGGCGTTTCCGCTCTGCGTATGTTGGATTTGCACCGCTCAAAAAGTATGAAAAGAGACCCCCCCCCCCTTGAAGCCCATTAATGACATCATCAGTAAATTGTATGTAACAGATTCCAGTGTTTAGGGTTTATGACCCAATACTGCGATCATATCATTTATGACAAAAATCCGTATTTGTCGTATTATTCAGACGCGCGTGCATCTTTGTGTTACATTTCCTGATACTTTTATTATCTTGATCTTTATATATTTACTAGCGACTTGCCCGTCAAAAAATGGCGGCAATAAGATTGTAAGGCAGGCAATGGTGTTTGGACGAGACATTCATTTTGTTGGCGGTCGGATATCCTTCGGCGCTCATTGCGAGGCTGTTGGTTGTATTTTTTTTCTGATAGGCGCTTTTGCTGTTATTCTTTGGTCGGCGGTGATGTGTTTTTTGCGCTTATTGCAAGGCTTTGTGTGCTATGAGCAGCGTTGGCGCTCGTTGTGAGGTGCGCAGTGAATGGCTTTTATGTTTAATGTGATAATGTTTTTTTTGTGTATATGTATTTTTGTATGCTAATGAATAATTAATAAATGAATATACTTTACCTATTTGTAAGTAATATATGCAGGAAGCATTGTGCTGAAGAGCTGACAATCTGTTTTCATGTTCCTGCAGCATACAATGTAGGTTTTCAGTGCTGTGGAGCTGCTGTGTCAGTGTCAGCAATGTGTGCAGTGTGTAGTGTAAATAGGCTGCGTGCGCGAGGGGAAGCCGTTAGGGTAGTTGGGTACTTCCGCATTGTGTAAGTTAGTGTTGTAAAATGGCGGGGAATGCGTATGTGGTAAGCGGGTGTGGATGATTTAGCGTCCTTGTTAATAGTGTATCTTTACCTCGTACGGCTTTTTAGGAAAATCTTTTTTAGTTAGCTCTTCAGGTTATTGATCACTGGATATATTAATTACAAATAGGTAAAGTATTTTAGTAATTAATTAATTCATTATTATTAAAATATATATATATAAAGAAATACGCTTAATAGCATATTTTACACTGCGGTTACTTTACATACATTGACGCTTCGCACTTCCTAATACATTTGTTCATTCACAATAGTTATTATCGTGCATTCATTTAATAAGTATTAATTAGTAATGGAAAATAAAAATGTAGACTTTACACTACACTAAAATGTTTTACTTTTTACTCTGCAGTTATATATCTGGATTACTGCTCATTGGCTGCCAGCGATAGCACTCTCAAAGCAGTTACAAATCTAAATCACTTTATTATGCTCTGAGACCTGAATACATTTTTTAATTTACACTGCACAAAAAAATTATATATTTAACACTGTACTTATATATCTGTCTTTGCGATGAGCGCCGATGATTGATCGATGCAAAGCACGAAACATGAAGGACACGAGGGAAGAGGCTCACAATGAGCGCCGAAGGTCCTCAGAGTACAAAAGGCATCACATTGTGTGGCAAACAGCATTGCCATGGCTTCAAACTTTTTTATTTATTATTATTGCCCCGTCATTTGTGCCAGGCAAGTCGCTAGTGATATAATATAACATAATGCAATACAATATTATACAGTACACATGGGTGTTGGAACTGAGGGGGGGGGGGGGGTAAGGGGTAACCCAACAGATTCCTTATCGTATGTATGTATGCGTATAGAAGCTAACAGGGGAGGGGGAGGAAACACAGGGGAGAGGGAGAGGAAGACACAGGAGAGGGGAGAGGGGGTGGAAGACACAGTGGAGAGGGGGAGGAAGACACAGGGCAGAGGGGGGAAGAGAAACAGGGTAAGGGAGAGGTGAGGGGAAGAGACACATGGGAGGGGGGAGAGACACAGGAGAGAGTGGGGGGAGAGACACAGGGGAGAGGGGGGAAGAGACTAATGGGAGGGAGTGGTGAGGAGACACCGGGGAGATGAAAGGGAGTAAAGACACAGAGGAGGGGGGAAGAAACACAGGGGAAGGGAGAGGGGGTAGAGACACAGGGGAGAGGGGGTAGAGACACAGGGGAGAGGGGGTAGAGACACAGCGGAGAAGGGTGAAGAGACACAGATGAGGGGGGAGAGACACAGGGGAGAGGGAAGGGGGGAAAGACACAGGGGAGGGGGGAAAGAAACATGGGAAGGGAGAGGGAGGTAGAGACACAGGGGAGGGGAGAGTGACACAGGGAAGAGGGAAGGGGGAAAAGACACAGGAGAGGGGGGAAAGAAACACTGGGGAAGGGAGAGGGGGTAGAGACACAGGCAAGGGTGGGAGAGACACAGGGGAGAGGGGGGGGGAGACACATGGGAGGGAGTGGGGGGGAGACACAGGGGAGAGGGGGGGAGAGAGACACATGGGAGGGAGTGGGGGAGGGAGACACAGGGGAGGTCTTCTGCTTTATTATTATTATTATTATTATTACTATATAATGTGTAGATGTACCGGCTGGGCATGCTCTTGTGCATTATTATTATTATTATTATTATTATTATTACTATATAATGTGTAGATGTACCGGCTGGGCATGCTCTTCTATATTATTATTATTATTATTATTATTATTATTATTATAATTATTACTATATAATGTGTAGATGTACCGGCTGGGCATGCTCTTGAGCATTATTATTATTATTATTATTATTAGTAGTAGTATATAATGTGTAGATGTACCGGCTGGGCATGCTCTTCTACATTATTATTATTATTATTATTATTATTATTATTACTATATAATGTGTAGATGTACCGGCTGGGCATGCTCTTGTGTATTATTATTATTATTATTATTACAATATAATGTGTAGATGTACCGGCTGGGCACGCTCTTGTGCATTATTATTATTATTATTATTATTAGTAGTAGTATTTTACTACTAATAATAATAATAATGCACAAGAGCATGCCCAGCTGGTACATCTACACATTATATAATAATAATAATAATAATAATAATAATAATGCATGCCCAGCTGGTACATCTACACATTATATAGTAGTAATAATAATAATAATAATGCACAAGAGTCCTTCAGCACTGCACTGGACACTGAATAAACTTGCCTAGCTATGGTTTTCCCTATTGATGCAGTATCACCTACACTCTCCCTCCTCTCAGTAAGACTGCAAGTTAGTTATGATTCCAAAATGGCTGCTGTCCATGAGGTAGAAGGGTGTGGAAGGGAGTGTATGCTGCTGATTGGCTGGAATGTGTCTGCTGACTGTGACATGCAGGGTCAAAGTTTGATCAATGATAAAGTATTGTGGGTGGGTCAAATATCGCATATGTTCGCAGTTCGCCGCGAACGCGAACATGCTATGTTCGCCGGGAACAGTCCGCCGGCGAACTATTCGCGACATCTCTAGACCTAATGCCATAAACCCTTGTAACCCTTGTAACCCTTGTAGCCGCAGCCTAATCCTAACCCTTACACCCCACAGCCTAATTATTAGATCCGCTAGCCTCCTGTCGGGCCTGCTGTTGTTGATGCGCGCATGTGTCGGCGCGCAGATGACAGCGCACATTCGATGCACGCTATATAGTTGATCAACGATAGAATACACATCTCGCTCATCACATCCACATTAGAGAACACAAATAGTGGCCAAATCAGACCGCCACTTGGCATATATCAAGTACCAGGGGAATATTTCAATATATGTGGTTAAGTTCTTCAGTTGTGTCTGACTCTCTGTGACCCTATGGACTGCAGCACAATCAGCTAGGTCTCTGCCTGTGCTGTTCTCCAAAGTTTTAATGCCAAAGAGATTGGAGTGGGTTGTCAGTTCCTCCTCTAGTGGATTGGGATTTGTCTGATCTCTCTGCTATAACCTGCCCACCTACTCTAGCTCAAAGCTTCATTCAGGTACACAAGCTGCTTCACCACCACCACCACTTAGCAACCCTCACCCATGTAAATTGATAAATAGCAGAACAGTTCACCAAATGGGAATAACTAGACACCTGGCACATGGCTCCCACCAGGATGGGCGTAGCAGAGATTATGCCTGATGGCGATGAGTTTGCTGTCGATCCCAGAGCCTCTGGACTGTCTCCCTTTGTGCTTGTGGCCCTTCCTGATGGGTCAGAGTAGATATGTGTGGTGTATGTTCCCCTGGTCCCCTTCAGCATTGCTAAGGGGTGTGAAGGGGCTTGTGTACCTGAATGAAGCTGTGAGCTATAACATGTAGGGCCACTGTAGGTGGGCACGTCATAGCAGAGAGATCAAACAAGGTCCAATCCACTTGAGAAGGAACTGACAAACCACACCAGTATATTTAGCATGGAAACCGTGGATAACAGCACAGGCAGAGACCTAGCTCAATGTGCTGCAGCTCATAGGGTCACAGAGAGTCAGACATAACTGAAGAACTGAACAACATACATTAAAATGTTTCCCTGCTACTTGATATATGCCATGTGGTGCTGTAATTAGCAAAATTATTGTGTTACCAAATGTAGATGTGATGAGCGAGATGTATATGCAATTAGATAGAGATTTAAGGGATCACAATAGAGCTCATGTGCGTAGCAAAGGGTTCATATGACCTGACTCATGTTTTACTCTTGCTATTGAATTGGGTAGTGTGGCTTTAATCATATTATGCATGTTGCAGCATGGTTTGTCATATTGGCATTTGCATGACCATTACAACATATGATAACCAAAGGATATTTAGCCAAAGCATGTTCATTATTGGGCAACTAACTGTATTCACACATATGCTAAGTGGTGTTGGTGAAGAGGTTTGTGTACTTCAATGAAGCTGTGAGCTATCCTACATAGGGCCAGTGTAGGGGTGTACGTCTTAGCAGAGAAGTCAGACTAATCCCAATCAACTAGAGAAGGAACTGGAAAACCACTCCAGTGTCAGGTGTCCTATTCATTGTAGGCCCTCAGGGGAATGTTCCTACTTTACAGTATTGCTAATCAGACTTGTCATGGGTATTAACCCTATATTAGTAGTAGATATGATATTTGGGATCATATGATATCTAAAGCTATTCTGACTCTTAACAGTTTTATATGTATTGATCTATTGCATGTTAACTATGGCTCATCAGTTTACATTTATAGGAATGTGACACTAATGTAATGCATGTGGATGTCACAGAACCAAAAATATTCATAAAACACGGACACAGTCAGAAAGGTCTAACAAAGCTTTATTTTTTACACAGACCACAATCAGCAGTGGTCAAGAGTGTGCATTCACATAACAGTATAACAATTTTTTTATTTTTTTACACAGACCACAATCAGCAGTGGTCAAGATTGTGCATTCACATAACAGTATAACAAAGCTTTATTTGCTAGACAGACCACAATCAGCAATGGTCAAGAGTGTGCATTCACATAACAGTATAACAAAGCTTTTTTTGCTAGACAGACCACAATCAGCAGTGGTCAAAACTGCATTAATATCATGGGTGTGGTGTGGGCGGGTCCTCGAAGAGCAAGAAGCTGGAAAAAAGGGGAAACCTACAGGGATCAATCTAATAGTCTAGAATAAGCATGATGCATAGCACCTACCAGGGTCACATGCGGGCACTACACCGCTGCAACCGGAACCAGAAATCTCTCCATTTAACTGAAGAAACCATTTATGTGCATAGCACTTACAACTTGTAACTAGATCTGCTCAATGAAACAGATGATTCAACCTTTGGACTGTGTAATCCAATCCAATTTCACACATACAGTGTGTTGACCAAACAAAAATCTGAAATAAGTGGTCAAATAAAAAATGGCGGAGGAGGATCCCAAAAAAAAATTATAATCACGATGTATGTACAGTACAGTTCTAAATACTATACCAATATACCAACTCACCTGATTCCCATCTGCAAGCATTACTAACCATTAGCTAGGTCTGTGGATAATCAGAAATATGGGCAAATAGCCATTATTATGGAGAGGACACAAAGGTCAGCAGCCAGATTCAATGTTACTTACATCAGACCCAAAGATCTGTTCTCAGACTGATATTGAGGTCAGGATCACATGCTTCACTAGTGCATATATTATTGCTGGCTGTCATTAACATGCCATTGTGAGACTTTGCAAGTCCACCGCCATATTAGTCTACATTTAAGCTAACAACAATCATGTCTGAGATATCTGGCAATATGATAGCTTTAAGATTGTGGGAGCTACATGTTAAGGGCACTGATATTGAAGGCATGTCTACCTGAGAGGCACTGGGAAAACCTTACACCTCATATAATTCCTCCACAATGCTTGCAGATGCAGGAGATGCCTTCATGGACCTGAAAAAAACAAAAAGGAAGAAGCAAAAAAACGACAAAACCTACGAAATAAGGCCTGAAAACATCATAGGGCCTGCAGCATCTCTTCTCAAGCACAGAGCATAATTTTTACTGAAGTTTTTAGTTAGTGAAGACCTTGCTTTTGGATAGAAGTTCACTAACTAAAATCTTTGTTTAAAATATATGCCATGTGCTTATAAAGAGCCCTATTCAATTGACCAAATCAAATTTTAATGAGGCCCTTTGTGTTCTGTTTAACCTGTCACCAATTGATGGTCACTGAGGAGTGCTGTTGAGAAGGCCAAAACATGTCTGCAGACCCTATGGGCGTCATTCAATTGCGATTTGGCCAATTGAAAAGGGCTCTATATAAGCACAGAGCATATATTTAGTTACAGACGTTTGTAGTTAGTGAAGACCTTGCTTTTGGATAGAAGTTCACTAACTACAAACATCTGTAAAAAATATGCTCTGTGCTAAAATTGAGCCCTTAGCAATCAGCCACATTGCAATTGAATGAGGCCCTATGTCCTCCTCCGCTTGGGCCCAGGACCCACATCACCTGTGCCCATCCTCCGTCTCCCCTCTGGTGGTGATGGTGGTGGGGGGGGGGCGGGCGGTGCCAGGCAGCGGTGGTCTGGCTGGTGGCGGACACATGGGAGAAGAGGAGGGGCCAGGCTGCTCTTGACTGGGGGATTGGGAGATCCCCGTTGATGTCAGGCTGGGGACCATCTCCTGTCTGAGCAGCCTGACCTGAAGGTGTTCCGCTGTCATGTGGTGCCTCCTCACCTCCCTGGACAGCCTGGCGGGTCATATGCGACCGGAGGCCAGAGATGCTGGCCTCCATCAGGAGCTGGCTGGCCGTCATCTCCTGCATGCTCGCCTCGATCCTTTGTGAGCTTGCCAGCTGCTCCTGCATGACAGCCAGCATCTACACCAGCACAGCCTGTCTCTGCGGCGACGACACCCCTGGGTGGGCCTGGTGAGGTGTAGTGGGGAGGTCCACAGCTGGAGCCTGGGGTGACAATGCGCCCGGTGGCGACCAGGCCAGCACACTGTGTGGGGAAGGAGGTGCTGTCCCAAGGGCGTGGGAGGGCCCCAGAGCAAGTCTTTGGAGGATGGGCATAGTCCCAGGGCTTGTACCAGTTGAGCTGGCAAGGTCAATGACCAGCCCATCCTCCGACCCAGGGCCCTCCGATCTTCCTTCCTCCTCCCCCTGTGCTGGATGCTGAGAGATAGAGAAGAAAGGTACATGTCATTAGTATGTTGATTAGCGCATTGATATGTGTTCATTTCTAATTATCTGCCATCTAGCCTTGAATATGGATGATTCTCCTCTTTGCAACTCTGATTAGCTATCTTATACTAGCTGTTATCTATTCTTAGGTTTCTGTTCTTGATGGTTCTCGGCTCACAACGCTATCTGTATTACGGCTGCTGTCTGTAACTGCATAGGCTGAAAGGGCACACCAATACATGGACTCTCTATTACAGGGGTGTCCAAACTCTTTCCTGGATTGGAAGATATCCTTTCTGTGCACAGGTGAGTCAATCAGGATGACTGAAGAAGCGATTAACTCAACTGTGCGCAGCAGGGTTATCAAATCCAGGCATGTGTGTGTCCCACCAGGACCGAGTTTGGACACACCTGCTCTATTGCTTGATTACTGTTGTGGTGACCAGGAATGACAGTGATTTGTCAGCTTCATGAATTTAATGATTCATCCATCCCTTTAATTTCATGGAGCTGACATGTCAGTGTCATGTACATGTGTAGTGTGTGTGATGCACATGTGGTGGCATGTTGCTGTATGTCATATTCACCTGCCATGGAGGCTGGGTCCTGCTGGTCCACCGGGCCTGAAGCTCCAGCTGCGGCGGAGAGTGCAAGTATGGCCCTTGCAATGACTTCATGTCCCAGGTACCTGACCCTCCGCCCCTCGTCCTCCTGCACCATCTTCTTCCTCACGCTGCCCTGATGTCGTCAAACCGGTGCTTAATGGACCGCAGACTCCGTCCACGGCCCGCCACATCACTGACCAGATTGACCACCTGCTGGCAAGCATTAACCCTGGGCCCAGCCTTGACTTCCCTACCCCCCGAGGTGATGACGGGGCGAGCACGGATGGCCTCCAGGAGGACCATGGTTTCCTCCCGGCTATAATTGTGGGCCCTGGACCTGCCGCCAGTATCTTGCTCTCCAGACTGGGGTTGAGGACCCTCTCCACTCTCCTCCTCCCTCCTCTCCCCCTCCTCCTCCCTCCTCCTACTCTCCTCTCCTCCCTCCTTCCTCTACTCTACTCCCTCTACTCTCCTCCCTCCTTCCTCCTACTCTCCTCTCCTCTCTCCTTCCTCTCCTCTCCTCCCTCCTTCCTCCTTCCCTCCTCTCCTCCCTCCTTCCCTCCTCTCCTTACTCTACTCTCCTCCCTCCTTCTCCTCCCTCCTTCTCTTTCTCTCCTCCCTCCTTCCTCCTCTCCCTTCCTCCTCCTCTCCTCCCTCCTCTCCTCCCTCCTTTCCTCCCTCCTCCTCTCCTCCCTCCTCCTCTCCTCCCTACTCCTCAACTACCTCCCCCTCCTCAACTACTACCTCCTCCTCACTCCTCCCCACCTCCACGCCCCTGGACTCCTTGCCACTCCTCTCCCCTCTGCTCCTCTCCCTCCATCACCACCTGAAAAGAAAAGAAAGACAAATTAAGAAATGTTTTAGTGGGTTTGCCTGCTCCCCTCTCGTCCCCCATTCTGATCGCCTATAACACTCTTTCTGCTTGGATATCAATGTTGTAACTAACTGCAGTAATCAACCTTAAGTGGGCAGAGCCTGTAACAGAGCAGTGGGAGGGGTGTACAGCACCTCTCACTCTGGACCTGAGTGGCACTGATTAAACACGCTAGATCAATACTTTCCTAAACAATGTGGAAGGGTCAGTTTGCATATATACAAGGTATGCAGCTATTTAATGTGTGCTTCTATCATGTGTGGGGAGTGGCCCATGTCTGAGGCCACTAATATCCTATCTGCATTATACTCTGCACATATTCCTGAACGTGGTACCTATCCTGAAGCCATCTTCTGTACCAGAGGTAGTAGGAACTACATGGTCCTGCTGGGCTAGGCTGAAAATAAGTTCTTGTCAAGCCCCATTGAAGAAGCAGTTTGGAACACCTATGTGTATTGCAAATATGTGTAGAAATCTCAATCAAGCTCAATCAATCTCAATCAAACTCAATCTCAATCAAACTCAATCAATCTCAATCAATCTCAATCAATCTCAATCAAACTCAATCTCAATCAATCTCAATCAATCTCAATCAATCTCAATCAATCTCAATCAAACTCAATCTCAATCAAACGTAATCTCAATCTAACTCAATCTAACTCAATCAAACTCAATCAATTTCAATCTCAATCAAACTCAATCAATCTCAATCAAACTCAATCTCAATCAATCTCAATCAAACTCAATCAATCTCAATCAATCTCAATCTCAATCAAACTCAATCTCAATCAAACTCAATCTCAATCAATCTCAATCAAACTCAATCAAACTCAATTAATCTCAATCAATCTCAATCAATCTCAATCAAACTCAATCTCTCTCAATCTCTCTCTCAATCTCTCGCTCTCAATCTCTCTCTCTTGCTCTCAATCTCTCTCTCTCTCTCTCTCTCTCTCTCTCTCTCTCTCTCTCTCTCTCTATATATATATATATATATATATATATATATATATATATAGATAGATAGATAGATAGATATAATACGAAACATAAAAAAAAAATAACTTACCTCCCTCCACCAAACTCCTCTCCCCACACAAAAAACCTCTCCAAACCTATAAGCCAACCCCCAAAAAAACACACCATTGTACTTCTCGCCAGTGTATTCAGTAAATATAGAAATTGTCAAAACTTAAAAATAAAATACAGCTTGATAGGATGAAAAGCATGTACAATGCAACTTACCTCCCTCCAAACTACATTGTGCCAGACAAAATACAAAAACACTCCAAACACCTATAAACAAGAAAAAAACACAATTATACTTCTCGCCAGTGTATTCAGTAAATATAGAAATTGTCAAAACATAAAAATAAAATACAGCTTGATAGGATGAAAAGCATGTACAATGCAACTTACCTCCCTCCAAACTACTTTGTGCCGGACAAAATTCAAAAACACTCCAAACACTTATAAACAAGAAAAAAACACAATTGTACTTCTCGCCAGTGTATTCAGTAAATATAGAAATTGTCAAAACATAAAAATAAAATACAGCTTGATAGGATGAAAAGCATGTACAATGCAACTTACCTCCTTCCAAACTCCTTTGTGCTGGACAAAATACCAAAACTCTCAAAAAACCTATAAACAAGAAAAAGAACGCAATTGTACGCGACTTGATAATAAAGCAACATACCTCCTCTAACCCACCAAGCTCCGGGAACCGTGTGCTACTTCGGCCGAAATCGCAACACAGTCGAGGCGTGGGTGCGTGTCTTTCCTATTTATTCACTCCCACTGTCAGTCAAATGGTCTATCCCGTAAGTGATTGGCTTTGAGACCTGTGGCGCGATGCGTGATTCCGCTATTGGATGGTTCGTGCCGAGCGCGGCTCATCCGTCCCCCTTCCA
Organism: Discoglossus pictus; assembly: GCA_027410445.1. NCBI lineage: Eukaryota > Metazoa > Chordata > Amphibia > Anura > Alytidae > Discoglossus > Discoglossus pictus. Next base: position 256,667,781 of record CM050166.1, read on the forward strand.
GCTTGCGTGCGCGCCTAAACGTCACAGCCTTCCTACATTCTCAAGTCCGCGATTCGCTCCTGGCTATATTAAATTTACGGCCGCATCCGTTGAAGTTCACACGATGCACTTACGGCATTGGAATGAAACAGGGCTGAAAGGGCCCTAAAAGTATAAATGAAGCAATAAAAGGCATTCACATTACTGGCAAAACAATCCCCAATGATCAAATATGTAAATAAAAGATATCTTTTTATTGTCATGTACATCCTCAATATGGCGGCCATATTAACCCTTTAGCACTCACAAAGGCTAGAATGTGTCCCCTAAACATATCAACATTATCTGATTTACATCTCTCTCATCACATCTACTTTTTGGAACACAAATATAGGCTATATTTCAACGCCACATTACATAGATCACGTAGCATGGGCCCAAATTCAAATGTGGGCCAGAATTTTAGGGGTTACAAATTAAACTGGCTAAACCATTCCATGATCAGGGAACTTCATAACAAGATGAAGCTTAGATACACCAGTGAGCTTTTCCATTGGTGAAATCCACCAGGATAATCACAGCTGTAGTAATTAGCAAGCTATAAAACAACATCATCAGCCAGGAATTAGCAAGTCTGAACCATCATGGATAGCAGCAACCTGAGTGCGGTGTATAGGTATGTGAGTAGAGCGCAGCGTCGTAGGAATGGATATTTGTTTCGAATGTTGCAGAGTGGAAACCCAGCTTTCAGGCGTGCGACTGAGGAGTGGCTGAGGCATGACAGAGAGGGGCGGCTGGGAGTGAATGTGGGTGAGCGTGCTGATGCACTCCATGGTGGTCCGGAACCAAGGCAGTCAAGTGGCTCATCACCGGATATGCCTAGGGTCATGGTGGGGGGTCAGTTAGGGGAGAGAGCTCCAGTGGCACAGGGACAGGGGGATATGAGGGCACCTGCAGACAGGGAGGAGGACCTTGATGTGGGTGATCAGCTGATGGGGCGGCCAGATGAGAGACCCCTAGAGGTAGCGCATACAAAATGTGGTTGCAGGCTTCCCGGGAAGTACTCATGATGCCCATATCCTGCATCAGTCATCCACCCATCATTATTTTGAGTCTGGACAAGCTCCACCTGGGTGGCTACTGGGTGAGTACCCATAAAGGATCCCCTAACATATACATCATGTTCCACTGTAATGCTATTCCATTGTTGCGTGAAAAATGCGCAACGACGCATGTGCCAACAGACAAAATAGAGTCCCTCAATAGCGCGCACGACATCTGCGCGCAGGAGTTGAGATAAGGACTTAAGGGTGGACTTAGGGGTTTTATGGTTAGGGGTCTTTGGGCTAAGGCTTCGGGTTCTGAGTGTTAGTGTTAGGCATGGGGTCTCAGTGGTTCGGGTTAGGTATGGGGTCTGAGGGCTCGGGTTAGAGGGTTTTGGCCCATTAGGCAATAGATTCTACAACTTGCGCTCTTTGATCAATGCACATTTTGCCACACAATTTTCAACAGTGCGCTACTGACGCCGGCTTCTGTCAGCGCCTTATTTTCCACGCTCATTTGCCGTGCGCCCTAAAGAAGGTGTGCCGACTAAGCCATTGCATCGTAGCTTGTTGCTGTGCCTAACCAGATGTGACCTGGTCATAGGAGTAGGAAGTTCCAACCCAGAGATCCCTATCATTGTGTATATTTACAGATGCTATAACGAGCAGCACAACATCACATTCATATCTACATCTCCCATTTTTGTTTCCTTAAGGTGATGCAGGATATAGGTGTTTGCCGTGGTTGTTGAATGTAATAGAGCGCAACTTTGGCCACCAGAAGATGCGCTTCAGATGTTTACATTCCACTGGCGGGGCTCTACAGTATACACCAGTGAAGGTTTGTCACATGATCACGGCCTGCTGTTGTCTGCACAATATAGCAGTACAGGCCAACTGTCTGGGGAACACGGATGATGGTCCGCTTGAACCGGCGGAGCGTCCAGTACCAGCCCGTGGTGAGGATAACATTCAGGGGTCACGATACGTGCCCACGTCATTCGGGAGTACTTCCCATGTAAGTCTGAAACTAATAACAACCAACTATAATGTACCTTGATTATGGTTACTAATACATCTCTTTTCTCCTTCCCCATTGTCATACAGAATATCCAACAGTCCACAGTAGAGGATAGCTTTGTGATCTAACATATGTCTTGTGACACATTCTTAATACTGGATCAAATACAGGCTGCTCTGATATCCATTAATGGTAAGTATGCGCACATTCCCTTACACATCATATATATTGATATCTGCAAACCTCCAGAAGCAAAGCTAAATGGATGGTCTGATGTATTCCACAATGTCAATGGATATAGGCCTCACAATCATATTTGAAAACATCTTCACAGAACAGTAATGTTCCCATTGTCTGATCATGCTATTCCACATCCCATGGAGGTCAATGCAATTCATATCAATCTGGATATATGAACATACCAGCATATTGTAAACCATAATAAATGTACCTCATGGGATGCAAAGAGGGGATCTCTCCTGTTCTTTGTCAGCGAATGCTGGTAAAAGCATTCTCAGTCATATAACAGGAATAGTCTCAAGGATTTGTTAACTAGGAATCATTGTGCAATATATCATATGGACTGTGTGACTCATATCATCATATTGCCATTACAGAAATGCTGCAGTGTGTCAACAAATTGTTTACCCACACAGACATGGGAAACGACCTGTACAGCAACAGAACATCAGCTACATCAATGTCGTCTACATTGTAAGCGAGTATTTGCGGGAAACATGTGCATGTATGCATGAGTGGAAATGACTAATAACTCCATTAATGTAGGCCTAACTTTCTTTTCCCCAAGACATCCCCTATGTATTGCTGAAGCGGTCCGAAAGGTTTATCGGACCATGCAGACGTGTCCTGGGGGAACAGATCTCTTTGTTGAATACTCCACTTGATCTATCCAAGGTAGAGAACCACATGTGGATGTCCGAACATGCATCAATGTGTGATAGTTGGGATCTTCCATTTCTATTACAGGCTGCACTGGTCTCTCTGTCTGTCTGTCTGTCTCTCTCCTCATCCCACCCACCCCTGTTTACCCTTAATTTATTGAGTCACACAAGTCTTCGACACCTGAACGATTAGCAACTTCTGCTAACTATCTCGATTAACCCTTTACACTATGTTTTCTCTTGCGTTCTTCCTCACATTCCCTGCCTTTTCCTCAGACTCTTCTTTACTTCTCCCCTTTTTGTCTCCAACATTTTCATTTCACCTTTCATGCCCACCTCTCCCCTTTTATTCGCCCATCAGCTAATCTTACTCAAGCTGTGGTTAAACTATGTGTCTCCTGACTGTCACATCTGCAAAATTACATTATCTGTCCACATGGGGCAGATACCTTATCACATATATAGTTGTGAGCGTACGAGTTGTTGCTAACGCTGCGGGCTCGCGAAGCGAGGGCACTGTGCCAGGTTGTCAGTTGCTGGCATGGAGCGCCAAAGGCGCTCCTTGCCAGCAACTGAGGACCCTCGCGAAGCGAGGGCCTCAATTGCTGATGCCAGCACCTGAGGACCTCGCAAAGCGAGGTCTTCAGTTGCAGCAACTGCGACCCTTGCAAAGCGAGGTCTTCAGTTGCAGCAACTGCGACCCTTGCAAAATTTCAAAAAAAGTTTACGTCGCAACACATTACGACACTCGCAAACAACATACGACACATGTTCACACACATTACGACACTCGCAAACAACATACGACACACGTTCACACACATTACGGCCTCGCAACACTCGGACGCAACTCGCGAACATTACAAAATTAAAAACACAATACATACACACAGCACATATATAAAAAGCTTACCTACACAAACAGGAAGCACCCAGGACCTCAAAAATGCAACTTACAACTTAATTGCACTCAAAATAAAAGAGTTTAGACACTAAATAGTTTGTTAAGCGACACAAAAAATGGCCGACGAATAAAACGAAAACGAGGCTACACACGCAAACACCATACGAGACACGTTACCACACATTACGACTTCGCAAACATCGGACGCAACACGCCGACATACAAACATTTAAAACTTAAGAAAGACACACAACAAACACATAAAAAGCTTACCTACAGCAAGAGGAACCAGCCAGCACCTCAAAAAAAAAAGTTACACCTATATTTCAATCAAAATAAAACACTTTAGACACTAATACCATCGCTAAGCGAGAGAAAAAATGGCCGACGAACAAAACGAAAACGAGGCTTCAGACGTAACTACACTACACTTACTCGCAATAATGAAACACATACTATGCGGAACGTATCACAATCATATTAAACACCATTTTGAACAGTAATACGCAGAAAATGGTGGATGGAACGCAAATTGTAAGCTGGAACGCAAATAGCGCATGCGTATTGCGTTCTAACGGTCTCACTTTCCAGAACTTTCTACAAGTTTATAAATACTGCCTATTTCAAACAAAAAAATAAATTTCTCCTCAGGTGATCAACGGAGTGACTTCTGAGATAACTGCTGCTTTTACTTGAGAAGACAATTCTTTACTAATTTACTACTTTGCATTGTGCAAATTACAACTGAGAGGTAAGCTATAATATATTACATTTTATTATCAGGACAGGTCAAACAAATAAAAAAAAAAATAGGATTTATGTAGTGACATATATGGCACATTTATGTGTATAGGCTCAAAAAAAAAATACGGTTCATTTAACAAACATAATTCAATATTAAACAGAGGTTTATGTATAGTGACATGTGACACGCACATATATGTCTATAATGTATAGTGATATCTGACACGCACGTATATGTATAGAATGTATAGTGACATGTGACATGCACATTTATGTCTATAATGTATAGTGACATCTGACACGCACGTATATGTATAGAATGTATAGTGGCATGTGACATGCACATTTATGTGTATTGCCCCTGCATAGTGACATGTGACACGGACATATATGTGTATCATGTATATTGACATGTGACACGCACATTTATGTGTATTGCCACTGCAACAAAATTAGCTTAAAACAAAATCAGTAAACAACTACATTTAAATGACATTATATGTCATGTATACTGATATGTCACACGCACATATATGTGTATCATCTATACTTACATCTCACACACACACATTTATGTGTGTTGGAAAAAACAAATATAAGGTTAATTTAACCATTTAAATATGAGTCATGTATACTGATATGTCACACGTACACAAAATAATTACATTAAACTATGGAATGTGCTTCATGTATGTGACATATGTGTGTAGCCCCCAACAAAAAATAAGGTTAATTGAAAAAAATTACACGACTATATTTCAATGACATTCATTTACTTCAATTCAATCGATCATATAAAGCTGAATCTTTTTATTTCTTTGAATATTCAAACAGACTCTGCATCAATAGCGTCTCAACAATTTGCACCATCCCTTTTAAAGAACACCAACAAAGAAGAAGAGGTAAGATACAACAAGACATTACATGCTCAAAAGGCCATGCTTTGCTACATGAAAAATTATAAATATACAAATAACTATTTCACTTTCTTTTTCAAAAAGACACTACAAGAAGACCGGCGCATTAAGATTGCCAGGAGGGGACCGTCTGTCATTCAAAACTTCAAGCAAGGTAAAGTATTAAGTATAAACAAGAAAGAACCATGAGCCTCATTCAATTGCGACTTCCTCAATTGAATAGGGCTCTATATAAGCACATAACATATTTTTTATACATAACTTTTTAGTTACTGAACTTCTAACCACAATCAAGGTTTTCAATAACTAAAAACTTTGCTCAATAAATATGTTATGTGATTATATAGAGCCCTCTTCAATTGGCAAAATTGCAATTCAATGAGGACCTATATATCTTTAATGGCCAAGAGCCTCACTCAAATGTGATTTGCCCATTTCAATAGGGCTCTATATAAGCACAGAGCATATTTTTTTGTGAACACGTTGCTTTTGGATACAAGTTCACTAAATACAAAATTACGTAAAAAAATATGCTCTGTGCTGATATTGAGCTCTATTCCATTGGCCAAAACACAATTGAATGAGGAGCTCACAATATAACAAATGCAGTAACCAAAGGCCCTCATTCAATTGCTATTTTGGGCAATTCAATATGGCTATAAATAAGCACTTTTAGGCCCTTATTCTATTTTAACAAATATATGTGATGATGTGCTTATTTACAACCCTATTCAATTTTCCACATTGCAATTCAATGACGGCCTTAGAGTACTATTACATTGTAAAAAATGCAATTGAATGAGGGGCAAACTATGCAACATACGGTACACACAAAGGCCTTAATTCAATTGCAATTTGCTTAATTGAATAGGGCTCTAAATAACAACATAACTATTTTTTTTAAATAATTTTTTAGTTACTAAAAATATATCCAAAATAAACTTTTTAAATTACTAAAAACTTATTTCAAAAAATATGCTATGTGCTTATTTAGGGCACGATTCAATTAGCCAAATCGCAATTGAATGAGACACAAACTGCTACACACAAAACTGAATTTCTTATTCAATGTTTAACAACCTATAAGCCTTACAAAGAAGAAAAAATAAGAATAACAAAAGTGTTGCGCACCTAATAGCATTGTACAAAAAATCACACAAACTCATAGGAAACTAAATTAACATTCTTCTTTAATGTTTAAAAACCTATAACCAGTACAATCAAGAATAAATAACTTTTGCACAAGTGGTGCGCACAAAACAGGATTGTCAAAAACTAACACAAACACATAGCAAACTACATTAATTATATTATTTCATGGTTCACTAACTATAAGCATCACAATAAAGGTTAAATAAGTATACCACAAGTGGTGTGCACAAAACAGGATTGTACAAAAAATAACATAAACACATAGCAAAATAAATTTATATTCTTATTTAATATATCACAACCCACAAGCCTTACTAAGAACCTTCAAGAACAATAACAAAAGTTTATATTACAACAGATACTGCGTGAAGACAATCGGACGAGGACTTTTTCCACAGGACCGGACCATCGGACGAGGACTCGGACCAGACCAGCAGACGAGGGATTTCAACACAGGACCAGACCAGCAGATGAGGAATTTCAACACAGGACCAGACCATCGGACGAGGACTTTCACCAACGGACCACAACATCGGACGAGGGATATCGCCACAGGACCACAACATCGGACGAGGGCTATCGCCACAGGACCACACCATCGGACGAGGACTTCCAACAGAGGACCACACCATTGGACACCGATTTTGAACCGAGGACCAACAAACATTCGGATTTAAATCACACTTCAATCAAGGTAAAGTATAATAAGTACTAAAGTATAAAACTAAAGAAACTGCTTTCAGTTGCATCTGTGTCAACAGAAAAATAAAATAATTAATTTAATATCTCCCTTATATTATTTAAATTGCTACTATGCAATACATAGCTCAATAACCACATCACTTTTTTTTTTAGCAAAGAAGTTTTGCAGTGGAAAATATCTATCCACAAACAACGTTTTTAATAAATAAAACCATTATTTTAAAAAAATATGTTACATGCTTATTTACAGCACTATTCTATTGGCCACATTCTTAGCCAGTGAGGACACGAATTATAAATTTAACTAAATATAAATGATACATTCTAAATATAAATGATACCTTAATGATTTGCCTTTTAGTTCACCAATTGTGCACAAGAATCTTTAACAGGAATTACAATTTTAAATATACACAATTACATTTACTTTTTTTTCCTTTACAGATTAATATGGCTGATAACGAGACCAAAGAAGAGAAGAAAAGACGTCAAACTAGAGAAAGACAAGAGAGATGGGCCGCACAGCAGACACCGGAGGAGAAAGAAATTCGACGAGAAAAAGAACGCAAAAGACTTGCAAATAAAAGAATATCAGCTGCAAAAATGAAAGATACAACCAAAAAAAAATAAAAAGATAATAAAGCATTTACAAACTGTTCCTAAAACATCAGATGACATTTTACAAGATACCAGTCAAGACAGACCAAAAAAAGCAACTACAAAAACAAAGCATTTACAAACTCTTACTAAAAACTTACAGGACATTTCAACCAAACAAGTCCAACATATACCAAGAAAAGCTACGAAAAAAAATAAACATTTAGAACCTGTTGTTGAAACATTTCATGACTTTTCATCTGATGAATATGAAGGTCAACATCCAATATGCTTTGCAAATTGTCCTTTACTGAAGTCTTTAGCAGTAGAGGTTCATAGTTGTGGGGACATGACTACTCAATGTCAATTTTGTGAGGCTTATTATTTTAAACAGGAGAGACCCCGAGATGGACAATTTATTAGTTGTTGTCAAAAAGGAAAGTTCAAACTTCCAGAAAGGAAACAATTTCCAACCTATTTACAAAATATTATGACTGAACCTACTTTTCCAAATTACAAAAATTTTAAGACAAACATAAGATCCTACAATAGTGCCATATCATTTGCATCTATGGGGGCAACATTGGCTGCTAATGTACCAGGACATGGTCCTTACTGTTTTAAAGTCCAAGGACAAATTTATCATCGGACTTCACATTTACATCCAGAGGAAGGAGAGCAAAGAAAATTCGCTCAACTATATGTCCTAGATACAATGGAAGCTGTTGACCAACGTATGCAGATGGTAGAAAATAAAAAATGCTTACCCAGTGTTTTTATAGAGCTAAATAACATTATGGACAACAATCCCTACAGTAAAGCTTACAAAAAATTGGCAGAAGTAGAAAATGAACAACTACTTCATGCACAAAGACATCAATTACCCATGCCAAAGGTTAATATGGTGCTTAAAAGAGACAGACATACTGATAAACGTCGTTATAACTTGCCAACATCAAATGAGGTTGCAATGGTCTTTCAGAATGATGAAGGAGAACCACCATTTCAAAGAGACATTAGAGTATATCCCAGAAATGAGGACCAACCATTTATTAATATTAATATCTTAAGTCCAAATTTAGATGCAATGACATATCCCATCTTTTTCCCACACGGAGAAGCAGGTTGGCAACCAAAATTAACCCTTCCCAGTTACCCAAATGCTAAAGCCAGAATCCGAAATAATGTTTCTATGCTTGAATTTAAAGTTGCTCAAATTGCCATTAGAGATGAATTTAATCCAATTTTATGTGGTGGGAAACTAACACAACAATGGATTATTGATTCATATTTGCAAGTTGAGGCAAATAATTTAAACTTTATAAAATATCAACAAGATAAACTACGTGTAGAACAATATTGTGGACTCATGGACTATGTTGCTGACGTGGCTACAAGCAGAGACATGACAGCTGGCAAAGCCATCATTTTACCATCTTCCTTTCAAGGATCTCCTCAAAATATGAGAGAAAGATACAATGATGCTATGGCTATTGTGACAAAATTTGGAAAACCAGATTTATTTGTGACATTTACATGTAATCCACAATGGCCAGAAATTAATCAAAATCTACTTCTTGGACAAAGTGCTTCAGATCGACCAGATTTAGTAGCCAGAGTTTTTAAGATCAAATTAAATGAATTAATACGTGACTTCACTATAAATCAGTTATTTGGCAAATGTCTTGCTTATGTATATACCATTGAATTTCAAAAAAGAGGCCTTCCACATGCACATCTTCTCATAATACTTCAAGAGAAAGATAAATTAGATACTTCGGACAAAGTGGATGCAGTCATAGTTGCTGAACTACCAGATCCAGAACTATATGGTAGACTATATGAGATTGTTACTCATCGCATGATTCATGGACCCTGTGGAGACCTTAATCCACAATCACCATGTATGGAAAATAATCAATGTTCAAAAGATTTTCCAAAAGATTATAGAGACAAAACATATGCAAATTGTGATGGATATCCACTTTATAAAAGAAGAGAAGGAGATAGTGCCATTATTCGTGGAAAAAAAGTGGACAATAGATATGTAGTACCCTACAATCCACATTTGCTCATGAAGTACAACGCCCACATCAACGTAGAAGCCTGCACTTCCATCAAATCCATTAAATATGTCTACAAATATATTTACAAAGGTTACGATGCAGCTACTGTAGTCGTCAAAAGTGCAGACAACCCTGAAAGTAGTGAGTTAGTACATGATGAACTTGCATCTCATGTAGATGCTCGCTATGTCAGTGCGCCAGAAGCTATGTGGCGGCTTTTAAAATTTGAAATGCATGATAGATCACATGCAGTATATAGGTTAGCAGTACATTTGCCACAACGACATTTAGTCTATTTCCATGCTGGAAATGAAATGAATGCATTGGCCCAAAGTGAAGATCGTCACACTACACTAACTGCATGGTTTGCATTAAATTCCACTGATGCTCAAGCAACACAATACTTATATATTGAAATTCCATATCACTATGTTTTTGTGAATGGATTATGGAGAGCAAGAAAAACCAGAGGCAATAAAATAATTCCACGAATTTACACAGTCAGTCCAAGAGATGTTGAACGATTTTGCTTATGGATATTACTTTTAAATGTTCCAGGAGCACAAAGTTTTGAACAATTAAGAACTGTTAATGACATTGTATATGAATCATTCCATTTAGCTGCAAGACATAGAAACTTACTCGCTGATGATACAGAGTGGGAAAGATGTTTAGAAGAAGCAGCACAATGTCAAATGCCACGACAGATGAGAGAACAATTTGCTTTTATTTGTATCTTCTCAAATGCTCCAAATGCATTAGCTTTGTGGGAGACTTTTAAAAGTAATATGGCTGAAGACTTTATGCGACGATACAATGTACCCATTGCACCCTTAAAAGCCTTAATGGAAATTCAAGAAGTCTTTTTAACTCATGGATTAAGTTGTGCAAGTTTTAATTTGCCTGATCCAGGTCTAATAGATGACATTAACTTTGAAGACTATGACATTCAACTACAAGCAGAAAGAACAGAAGAAAGACTTGCAACTTTAAATACACTACAATTGCAAGCATTTCATGCCATTAAAAATGCTATAGATGATGACATGGTGACAGAGCGTTATTTCTATCTTGATGGACCTGGCGGATCAGGGAAAACATATTTGTACAATTTATTAATGAGTTCAGTACGAGCACAAGGAAAAATAGCAATGGCGTTTGCCACTACTGGAATTGCTGCACTTTTATTAGAAGGTGGAAGAACTGTTCATAGTGGATTTAAACTGCCAGTGCCTATTTTGGAAAATTCTGTGTCAGATATTCGCATGACATCCTTACAAGCAAAGAAATTGAAGAAATGTAAATTAATTATAATAGATGAGGCCACAATGATGTCATGCTATGCCCTCCAATGTATTGACCGTTTGCTTCGTGAAGTCATGGATAATATTTTTCCATCTGGTGGAAAGGTAATGTTGTTGGGTGGCGATTTTAGACAAACATTACCTGTCGTTGTACATGGAAATCGAACAGACATTATTGAAACATGTATAAAGTCAAGTACAGTATGGAAACATTTTACCCATCTTCAACTGCAACAAAATATGAGATCAGAAGGCCAAACTGATTTCAATAATTGGCTTATTAAAATTGGAGAAGGCAGAACAGAAAAAATACTACATTTACCTGACGACACTGTAGAGATCCCACCTCATATGATTTGTCAACAAGATATTATATCGGCTATATTTGAAGGGAGCATAAATAACGAAGAATATTCCGAGCTTGCCAACCAAGTTATACTGACGTGTAAAAATAAAGATGCATTAATACTCAATAATGAAATCTTAAAAAAAATTAATGCACCACAAAGAAATTATCACAGTGCTGATTCTGTACTTGCTGATGACAACGAAAGTCAGGCAAACTTTTCAACTGAATTCATTAACTCTTTAACTCCTTCTGGAATGCCACCACATATTTTGCAGCTAAAGAAAGGTGCAATTATCATGTTACTGCGAAATATGAACCCCAAAAAAGGCCTATGCAATGGCACAAGATTAATTGTTCAACAATTAAAGGACCATTTTATAGATGCTGAAATTTTAACTGGGACCCATAAAGGAGAGAGAGTTTTCATACCAAGAATAGATTTAGCACCAAGTGAAAGTAGTCTCCCTTTTATACTTCAAAGAAGACAATTTCCCATTATTATGGCATTTGCCATGACCATTAATAAATCACAAGGTCAAACTTTCAAATCTGTGGGTATTTACTTGGAAGAACCAGTTTTTGCACATGGTCAATTGTACGTTGCGTTGTCACGCTGCAAAAATCCACAGGCTATTAAAGTTTACATTGAAAACAATGAAAGTCAAGGTGATTTATTAGAAGATGGACGTATTTTTACTAAAAACATTGTCTACTATGAAGTACTATAACTTTGCAGGATACAAACTAAAGCCATGCAAACATTTTGGAAAAACATTCAAAAATACAAAACAATTGGTTGTTTAATTCAGTCATAATTAATGGAAGTCATGTTTATGGATAATTCGCCTCACAAAATACTTGCCTTGCATTTATATGAAAAATTATGTTAAAATGTTAAGTCACTATGTTAATGTTTCTAATGTTACAAGTTTAAAAACAATATTTTCAAGTTATTTCATTCAACATATTACAAAGTTCATGTTAAGAGCTCAAGCACCTTTTAAGTCACAATGTAAATATTCTATGTTATCTTAAGATTACTACCTACATTAATGTTTATCGCCAGTTTAAGTGCTCAGTAATGAATTACTTTAATTACGTACGGTTTAAGGAGAGTTTTTAATGTATGCCTTCCTCTACATTCAATGTATATTAAACTTAACAATTATTCTGATATAAATTGCATGTTAATACTGATTAATTTCAAGTTAAACTGTTTTTACATTCAAATGTTAATACTTTTAATTCAAAATTATGTTACAAAATGTATTTACTATGTTCCTGTTTATAATGTTCAAAATTAGACAAATGTTTTGCAAAAATTACAAAGTTACATAAAAAATAAAGTTCAATTTTAAAAATATATACTTTCAAGGTTATTGCTTACATATATTTTAAACTTCATGTTAAAATTCGGCACGTTTAAAAAAGTCTTTTTACTTTTTACTTTTCTCTGGATTCTATGTATATTAAAGTGAACAATTCTTCAGATACAAATTTCATTTTAAAAAACCATTACATCAACGTTTTACAAAAATACATGTTCATATCACAATACTTACAAGGGTCAAAAATATATTTAAATAACTAAACAACTTCACAAACATATACATCACATTGCCGTCATTTTTTGACGGGCAAGTCGCTAGTTACATAATAGTGCATCACATTTTACATCTGATCCCTTTCCTCTCCGACTAATGCATACCTTTCTACTTGACACAACTTCCTTTCTATGTATCTCTCACTTACTTATTAACCTTGCTATTTCTTATCTACTCTTCCCCATGTCCATTACCTTTAGCTTGGAAGTGGTGATTTTCTAATCTTGTGGGGGCCTTTGGGAAGAAATCAGTTATCACCAGACTTTACGCTCAAAACAGGGCCCTCCATTTTCTGGTGTTGGCAATATTACATACTGTATATTTTCGTGTTCTTCTCCCCTGTACAGCGCCACGGAATATGTTTGCACAATACAAATAAATGATAATTAGACTAATCATAATATTCCCACATCAGGACAAATTAGTCTGGGCCATCATTATCATCTTACAGATGGTTAGCTTGTACGAGATCCCAATGCATAACATGTGTGCCGACATACCTGCATCTGTTGGTGGCTGCTCATATGGCATATTTAAGGTTTCCACTAATATATTATTTGTGTGTTTGTAATCCAGATCACGGTCAGAACAAGGCATGACGATAAACATCATGACATTCCATGGCCATGTCAATGTCCTCATGTATGTGCATGTGTCCGTTTCATTGCTTTGTTGGATCCAGTGTGATATCTTGACTGAATAGCCGATATGTGTCACGTGACAATTTCACTATACAATGCAGATGTGATGTGACATCTGTCAGCTGATGTTCCTGGTATATCCACAGCATGTGTATGCTCATATAGTCTACCTCGATTCATATGTACCTATTGGTTTAGACATTCTATCCTCTCCACTACTTGGACTGTTGTGAAACCTGCAGCACAAACAGTTCCAGATCTTTTCTTTAGTGCTGATGTGACCCTCCCTGTGCATATGGGGAATAGTAAATCCAGGCTTGGGACTTAACAGTTAATGAAGTTACGTTAATCTTCAGTTATGCATATGGAACAACAGTGAGTATAGATGCTCAATCAGAGAACAAACTACCCTTGATAATGCCTGGTTTGTTGTGAGTTCTCTGGAATAAGTAACATCTGACTGATATGGTCCTGGTCAGGTCCCCATCTTTTTGATCAAGATTATCTATGTAGGGGCTGCTTATTGTTGCGTGAGAACTGACCTCATGGGCTCATAGCATTCACTGATTGAGCACTTATACTTATGATGTCGCATCAGAGTGTCCCTTTTCCACATAAGCATACATTTTGCTCTCCCCATATGTATATCACCTTATTCTGGATTATTGTGGTGTTTCCTTATTGACTGTTTATATATATACTAGCGACTTGCGCGTCAAAAAATGACGGTCAATAAAAATTAAATGTTGTGAAATTTTTTTGCAACACAAAATGAGTCTGCTCCCTTTGTCCCTTTTTAATTTTTTTAGCTTTTTTTTTTTTGTAACTTTCAACTTATATTGACATTTTTTTTCAATAACAATATAATAATGTCTTACTTTTTAATGCATACATATTGTACTTTTTAATGCATACCTATTGTAAAGTCTAACATTACATTTTGTAACAGGCAACTTGTATATTAAACAATGTTTCAACATTCTTTTAACAATACTAACACTTTTCAATTGATATTTATCACTTAGTAACTGCAGACTATATTAACTTTGAGTAAGTAATTTTTTTTCGGAAGAACATGTTTTTTTTCATTTGTAACATTTTTCTTAAACTCTTGTTAAACTAAATTAGCATTGAATCCAGAGGAAGGCAAACAATAAAACCCCCCATTCAAACGTTTACAATTGTATCTTAGAGGGAAAAAAATTAATTCCTTCCTGACCCCATTTACTGGCGATCGGATTACTCCCTGAATCAATACTTTGTCTTTAATTAATACATTTCCAATTATTATGAAATGCTTCAACTTTATACTAACAATACATGTTTGCCTATACCACATATATATTTAACAAACTGTTTTCAAACTTTAAAATACACATATTTAACATCTGAAATTGTAACATCAAACAATTACATTTAACTCTTGCAAGACACGAAACTGTGTGAATTTTTTTGTTGGGCCAATCACATGAATATGAAACTTTTAACCCATTTCAATATGTTTAAGGATGTTTACTGTTTTTTTTTTTGTTCTGTTTGTCCTTTGTGCAAATGTCACATAGAGTTTCCTAAGTAAAATAGTGGTCCCCTATTTAAGAGTCCCAGAGTACTTAAATTTTGTACTGGAAGTCAAACCACTGTTCTCTATGTTTTTTTGTCCATTGTATATAGTTGGTTCTTGAAATATTGTTTTTGTGCAATCATATTGAGTACCTTAAAATGTTGTCATGGAAATGAAACCACTGTGCTCTATGTTTCCAACACCTCATTGTAGACAATGTTTTTGCTGTAAACGCATCCATCGTCCAATCAATGACCCTGACTTTCGTTTTCTTCAACAGTCACTTTAATTTCGTTTGGATTCGTGCACCTTGAAAAAGCAACATAGAGTTGTCCATGTGCAAAAACTGGTTGCTTTAAAAAAATCCCAACAGGCTTAAAAGTTTGGCCTTGGGATTTATTGATGGTCATGGTAAATGCTATGATAACTGGAAATTGTCTACTTTGAAGGACAAAAGGCAAACCACTCTCACTTGGAGCTAAATCAATTCTTGGTATAAAAACTTGTTCACCTCTACGGGTACCAGTTATAATTTCTGCATGTATAAAATGATCTTTTAACTCATGCACAATTAATCTGGTGCCATTACAAAGTCCTTTTTTGGATTCATATTTAGCAATAACATGACAATTGCACCTTTTTTCAATTGTAAAATATGTGGTGGCATTCCAGATGGTGTTAACGAATAAATAAATTCGATACTAAAATTCGATTCACTCTCTTTATCATCAGCCAGAACCGAATCTGCACTGTAATAATTATTTTGTGGTGCATTGATGTATTTTAAAATGTCATTATTTACATTCAAGGCATGGATATTTTTTGATGTTAATATCACTTTGTTTGCAATGTCTGAGTAATCCTCATTATTTAGAGTGTTTAGAAATATGGCTGATATGAGTGATTCATTGCAAACCATTTCTGATGGAATTTCAATGGTATCATTTGGTAAATGCTGTATTTCTGGATGTTTTCCTTCTCCGATTTTAATAAGCCAATCATTGAATTCATTTTCGCCTTCCGATCTCATATTTAATTCTAATTTGAGATGTGTAAATATTTGCCACAGTTTACTGTTCTTGATACATGTTTCAATGATCTCTGTTCTATTTCCGTGTGGCACAACAGGTGATGTTTGCCTAAAATCGCCTCCTAACAGCATCACCTTTCCACCAAATGGCAACTTATTATCCATCACTTCTTTTAAGAATCTGTCAATACATTGCAGTGCATGATATGACATCATTGTTGCCTCGTCTATGATAATTAGTTTAGTTAGTATACATTTTTTTGCTTGTATGGAATTGAGTCGAATATCTGACACTGATGTTTCCAAAATGGGAACTGGCAGCTTAAATCCACTATACACAGTTCTACCACCATCTAACAAAACTGATGAGTATTTAAAGTTGCCAGTTTTTCTTGTGTTTTTTGTTTATGTAGCTCAGTGTCATAATCATCAAAATTTATGTCATCTATAAGTCCTGGATCTGGTAAATTAAAACTTGCACAATTTAATCCATGAGCGAACAATATTTCCATCAATGTTTTTAACAGAGCTATTGGTTCTCTGTAACGTTTCAAGAAGTCTTCTGACATGTTTAATTTACATTTTTCCCACAAAGTGAAAGCATCAGGTACATTGCAAAATATGCATATGAATGCAAATTGTTGTCTCATTTGCTTTGGCATTTGACATAGTGCTGCTTCTTCAAGACACCTCTCCCATTCTGTATCATCAGCTATGACATTTTGCTGTCTTGCAGCTAATAGGAATGTATCATAAACTATGTCATTCACTGTACGTAAATGCTCAAAACTCTGTGCACCGGGAACATGTAGCAGAAGTAATCTTAAGCTGAAACGTTCAATGTCCCTTGGACTGACGGTATAAATGCATGGTATAATTTTTTGTGCATCTCTTCTTCGTTCTTGCCATCGACCATTTACAAATACATAGTGATATTGTATCTCTATGTATAAAAAGTATCTGGCCTGCGTATCCTGACAGTTTAATTTAAAACATGCAGTAAGTGTGGTATCTCTGTCTTCACTTTGACATAATGCAAGTCTTTAATTTCCTGCAGTAAAGCAAACCAACTGACTTTGAGGCAAATGTACAGCTAAACGATAGATAGCACGTGACCGATCATGTATCTCAAATTTCAAAAGGCGCCACATTGCTTCAGGAGCACTCACATAGCGAGCATCTAAATAATTTGATAGTTCATCGTGTAAAATTGGATTTTCGTTTTCATTTGCAGCACCTTGTACAACAACAGTAGCTACGTCATATCCTTTGTATATATATTTATAAACATACTTAATTGATTTAATTGAAGTGCAAGCTTCCACATTGATGTGTGCATTGTACTTGATGAGCAAATGTGGATTGTATGGAACGACAAATCTATTATCAACCTTTTGGCCACGGATAATAGCTGTTTCTCCTTGTGTTTCTTTTATACAAAGGATATCCATCACAATTTGCATAAGTTTGCATTTGAAATTGTTTCTGAAATTCTTTTGTACATTTTTTATTTTCCATACATGGTGAATTAGGATTCATCTCTCCACATGGTCCATGAATCATTCTATGTGTAACAATCTCCCAAAGTTTTTTTATATTTTTCTTGGTCTGGCAATTCTGCAGAAATGACTGAATCCACTCTCTCTGCAGTGTTCAACTTATCTTTTCCCTGCAGTATTAAAAGTTTGTGAGCATGTGGCAGTCCTCTTTTTTGAAATTCAATGGTGTAAACAAATGCCATACATTGTCCAAATAATTTTGCTTTAGTGATATCATGTATTAATGAATTCAGTTTGATTTTGAATACTCTTGCCACTAAATCTGGTCGGTCAGAAGTAGTTTGTCCCAGATACAAATTTTCCTTGATCTCTGGCCATTGTGGATTACATGTGAATGTAATAAATAAATCTGGTTTTCCAAATTTTGTGACAATAGCCATGGCATCATTATACCTTTCTCGCATATTGCGAGGAGATCCTTGGAAAGTGGATGGCAAAATAATTGCTCTTCCAGCTGGAATGTCTCTGTTGGAAGCTAATTCTGCCACATAATCCATTAATCCACAATATTGTTCTACTCGTAATTTATTTTGTTGAAATTTAATAAAATTTAGATTATTGGCTTCAACTTGTAGATATGAATCAATAATCCATTGTTGAGTAAGTTTGCCTCCATGTAAAATTGGATTAAAACAGTCACGGATAGCAGTTTGTGCAACTTTATATTCCAGCATGGAAATATTAGATCTAATCCAAAGTTTAGTATTGGGATAACTTTCCAATTTTAATTTTGGTTCCCATCCAGGTTCCCCATTTGGAAAGAAAATGGCATATGTCATTGAATCTAAATTACAGCTTAATATATTGATGTTGATAAATGGTTGTTCTTCATTGATTGGATATATTCTAATATCCCGCTGAAAAGGTGGTTCACCATCCTCATTTTTAAACACCATGGCAACCTCATTTACTGTAGGTAAATTATATCTTCTTTGATCAGTGTTGCGATCTCTTTTTAACACCATATTTACTCTTGGTGTAGGCAATTGATGTCTTTCAGCATGTTCCTGTTGTTCTTTTTCCAGCTGCTAATTGTTTGTATGCTAGGAGGCAACCGGAAATGGACAGTGCGTCAACGTAGTGTGACGTTTGGATGGCGGGGGTGATGGTGTACTAAGAAGCAGGCAGCCGCCTCTCCTTCTCCCTCTAATCCCCCCGACCTAAGGCTCGCTCACTGGAGCGTTTCTTTTACCTTTTACCTCCATTGCTGTGCCCCGGGTGCTATCCTCTCCCGTGTCCATCCGGCCCGCCGGACCTGGCGGTGTTTCCGGCATCCGGTCGCAATCTGCGCGCTGCAGTGGACACCCCCCTACCTCCTGAAGTGGCTCCCTGCCTCCAGAGCAGTCCTGGGCAGTCCCTGTCAAGGAAGTCAGCGCAGAAGTACAGCGTGAGGACGCCGAGGCTGCATATAGACAGGAGGAGGCCAGCTGATCTCTGGAGCCTACGGACGGCACCTGCTCCACAGCGTGGGACCACAATTATAAAGTGAGTTCTTTCTTGTGGTATGGGGGGATGACAAAGGGGAAAAACTAATATAAAATAAATAATCTCTGGAAGGAGGTGACAAGGAGGTTCACTGAGCAAGCTACCCCCATCTAACTGCCACACTAGGAGACTTGGCACCCCACAAAGCATTGGGAATTCTGGTATGCTGCCTTGAAGACACAGAGGTAGGGGAACCAGGCTACACAAAGCTGTTTGGGAGTTGGTGTAGTGGGGGATGTGCAGGTCACACGGTGGACAAATATATACAGAACATAATTTTATGCTGAGTAAATAGACAATATATTGAAGCTATATATCATACACCTGCATATACTCACATATATATGGACAAAGTTCCAGGTCTTTGACCTCTACGCTCTCTTTTTTTTGCAAGAAGTGTATATAGCTTCACCACCCCATTTGTTGGGAACACCTCTGTATCTCCTAGCATTAAGTAAGTGGTTTACCTGTGAAATATTATACCTACAGTTGAAACTTGGGACTTATATCCTACACAAACATGCCAACTAAATTGAAATCGAGGCACAAAGCTAAAAATGAGCCAATAAAAACACCCTTAATGTTTTCACCAAGATATAAGGGCTCAGGTTCCACTATTCAAACAGAAAGTACTATATCTAGTTCACCAACAACTCAGTCGCCAGATAAAGCGTTGCAGACTTCAAGATCGGAAAATTCGGGTGTGGAAGAAGAAGAAACCCTCACCTGCTCTAAAATGCAAAATATGTTACAGTCCAGACGAATCTAATTTCGGATTTGACAAAAAAAATTGCTGACAATTCAGTATTAATCAAAGAAGTGAACGAGAGAGTGGAATCCGTCGAAGACATATGTGATAATTTAATCACGGACAATAATTATCTGCTTAAATATACAAAGCTGTTGGAAAATAGAATCGAGGATTTAACAAATAAGATGTCTTCAATTGAAGACTGTAGTAGAATGAACAATCTCTGCTTCAGAGGCATCCCGGAAACAATATTAGACTGTAACATAAAATCTTATGTGGAGAACTTTTTGGCAACCCTGGTTCCAAATGTCTCACCTAATGAAAACACTATTGATGTTATTCACAGAATAGCGCTTGCGAAACATCTAGATAAATCTATCCCTAGGGAGGTCATAGCAAGAGTTCACTACCGCTCATATAAAGATGAGATAATGAAGATGGCCTTTATTAAGCAAAGATTCTCGCCCCCATATGAAAATCTTAAAATTTTCTCAGATCTATCGGTATATACCTTATCTAGAAGACGAGAATTCAGGGAAATTACTCAGGTTTTAAGACAAAAAGAAGTAAGATATAAATGGTCATCTCCAGTAGGTTTATCTGTTTATAAAGATTCTAAGTGGCATAGGATAAAATCTGTCCAGGAGGGGGTAAAAATGTTACAAACATGGAATTTTGAAATTATAGTTCGAGAATCAGAGGTATGCCAGCCAAACCTAACTTCCAGTGAGCATGTATGGCAAAAGAGCTAGGCGGTCTGGGGGGGGGGGGGCGATGGGGTCGGGACGGGGGGGGAAATGTATCCTCCCCCTGTCTCTTCCCCTCGCCGCCCCCCCTCCCTCCCCCTTATGTGTCCCAGGGGAGAGGAGATGTAGGAGGGCGAAAGTTTTAGGAATCCTTCTGGGGAATTGGATTGGCGCCTGGTATAAATGGTGTAACAGTATTGCGCCTTAATAGGAGGGCATGAATGGGGAGATTTAGGTATCACAAGTAAGAGGAAGTAGTAAAATTATACAGTAGGCCAATTACCAGGGCTCGTCCCTTCTAAGTTAATCAGATATGGAAAGAGATAATGATTATGCTACTTCTTCCTCTTTTCTTGTCTAGGAATCCACTGGTATCAATAGATATATACATTCTAAGCGGAAGAAAGAAGGGGGAAGGGAAGGAGACGGGGGAAATAAATAAACGAGAGATAAGGGAGAAGAAGGGGAAAATAAAAAAAGGGGGAATTAAATCGAAAATATCTCTCTTTTTGTCTTTCTTCTCTCATCTGTTTTCTTTTTGATTCTTTACTTTTTTTTTTTTTTTCACATGAATCATGTAACGAAATGGTTTAGATGGTTTAATCAGCCATATCTTTCCCCCGTTAGAAATCTATTGGCCCAGTGGTAGAGCTACCTAGACCAGGCATGTCAAAGAACATCCTTAATCTAATACTGGTAAAATTATGTAAAACACCCCAGAGTAAATCAGAAGGCCCCCATATCCCCGCTATTTTCCCTATTTCGTTATGGGGATCTTGTCCGGCCATTTTCTACCACCAGGTAGTTGCTTTGCAAACATTAGTGTTATGTGTTGTGTGTGTACCCATCCCTGGAGGGTAGTTATGAGGGCCTGTGAGAGCAAGCATAGGTTCCACAGGCCACTCTATATCCATCAAGGGTACGGGATGTATGTTGAAAGTTTCATTGATGTGTGGGATATTTATAGATGCTGGGAATTACCAAATAAGATATCCGAGTTCATAAGTTTGGTAAATGACTAAAGGAATAAAAATAATTTTACACAATGTTAATGGACTAAACTCACCGACTAAAAGGAAAATTGCCTTTGCAAACTATGTTAAAATCAAAGCGGATATATTGTGCCTTCAGGAGACTCACCTGAAGAAGGACTCAATTAAGTATCTGGCTGATAGACAATACCCCTTTAATATACACTCGACCTTCAAAAGTAAATCTAAGGGAGTCTCTATTTTGTTTAATAAATGTTTAAAAGTTTCAGAACTATTCTCAAAAATAGATCCTCTAGGTAGATACATAATTTGGTCGGGGTATGTGAACAATTGCTTACTAACTCTAGCTAATGTATACTTGCCTAATAAAAATCAGATTAGTTACCTAAAAATGTTTCTGAAAGATCTACATCAATTGAAGAGAGGGAGGCTTATTCTATGTGGAGATTTCAATATGATTAGGGACTCCAATATGGATAAACAGAGGGCTCACAAGATAAAATCAGAGGCCAAAGAAATTAAAACCGCCCTAGACTTCTCCAAAATTGTAAATGATTTTGAATTGTATGACATCTGCAGAGTCTTCCACCCCAATAACAAAGATTACATTAATCTAAATCCTTATCCCGGATAGACTATATATTCGCTGACGTAAATACCCTAAAAATGATAGGGAAGTCAGATATCATCTTAACACCCTGGTCAGACCACAGCATGAACAGTATTAATCTGGAGGTTTCACTGGCTCTAAAAGTAACAAAAAGATGGAAAATCAAATATTTAAAAATATAGACAATCTTAATGCAGTGAAAAAGGATACTTTGGAATTTTTTGAAATTAATAAAGACTCAGTGACCTCCAGTAGGACACTGTGGTGTTCATATAAAGCCTATATCAGGGGCATCTTAATTTCAAGAATGGCAGACATAAACTAGCAAAGGGGAAAACCCCTAAAAACTTTATATATTGAACTAGAAAAATTACATCAGCTTAACAAAAAGAGCCCAAATACAGATTTGGGTCATGAAATAACTGCAGTAAACAATCAAATAAATCATATTCTACAATCTCAGGCAGATAACCTTCTTTGGAGATTACAACAATCAAAATTTCTATATGGTAATAAAACTGGTAAAATTCTCGCGAATAGGCTAAAGAAACAACGAAATCATAATAGGATCCTAAACCTATTAGATAATCAGAAAAATGTTCATATGAATCCGGATAAAATCGGTGAGCTCTTTCGGGAGTTCTATGAGAAACTATATAACTTAGATAAGGATGACAACTTTGTAAAACCAGATAGGGCAGATATTTATACCTTCCTAGAGAACATCCAGTTCCCTAGGATTTCTGACCAAGAATCCATAGATCTAAACAGGGAAATATCGGGCGATGAAATTATTAAAGTAATACATTCTGGTAAAACAAACAAAGCCCCAGGCCCAGATGGTTTTGACCATCTGTTCTATAAGGTATTACAGTCAGAGCTTAAACCAGTCTTATATAGTTTATTTAATGAAATTAAACAATCAGGTCATATTCCGTTAGAAATGACGTGACTAAAATCATAAACATCCTAAAGGAAGGGAAGAATCCTGAGGAGTGCAGTAGCTACAGACCAATCTCTTTAATAAACATAGATGTAAAATTGTACTCTAAAATCCTAGCAAACAGGCTAAAGAATATCATTGTCAATATGATACACCCGAATCAAACCGGGTTTATCCCAGGACGTCAGACATCAGATAATTCTAGAAGACTTTTGAATATATTATCTTACGTCAAAGATAAAGACATATCGGTATTGATACTATCGCTAGATGCCGAAAAAGCCTTTGATAGAGTTAACTGGGAATTTTTACAATGTGTATTGATGAGATTTGGTCTGGGTGAATTTCGCTTGCAAGTCTGTTAAATCTCTCTATAGAAACTCCTTTTCACGAGTCGTGAATCCGGAATTTGAATCAAAACAATTCAGAATTGGGAATGGTACCCGCCAGGGGTGCCCTCTATCCCAGCTTCTATTTATACTCTTCATGGAACCACTGGCAATCTACATACGACAGTGCAAGGACATTAAATGGGTTTTTATAGGTAAAGAAGAGTTCAAATACATGGCTTTTGCAGACGATATCATAGTCACCTTAACAAATCCGTTACACGCCTCCAAGAAATAGTCGAGGAGTTTGGCAGGCTATCCTTTTTCAAAATTATCCACTCAAAATCAGATACCTTAACAAAAGGAATAACAACTGAAATTAAAAATAAATTAAGGGAAGTCTTTTGCTTTAACTGGGACTCTAAATATATAGTTCACTTAGGTATAAGATTCTCTTTCCGAGTGGATAAAATTCTCAAAGACAACATTAATGAGGTGATGAAGCGAATTAGACCCACATTAATGGATTGGAGCCATTATAGCCTATCGTGGTCTGCCAGAATAGCCTCAATTAATATGAACATTCTCCCCAAAATTACATATTATATGAGATCCATACCTGATGTTTTAGCCAACAGCTATTTGAAGTGTATTCAGGACCAATTAGACAAATTTCTGTATTTATCAAGAAAACAGAGGATTCGGAAAAGTATAACATATAAAAAATGTATTAAAGGAGGCCTAAATGCACCATGTTTAAAAGAAACTCACCTTAAGATAATCTTTGCCCAACTCATATGTTGGAACATCACCAATGATAAGCCTAGATGGTTAATTTTGGAAGAAGCATTAATGAAGGACTTCCCCATTCAAATATTGTTCTGGCTTCCTGCATATAATAAAACTATGGCCAGCAATCTTCCAAAAAATCTTCATGCTATTTTAAAACTTTGGTATAACTTTAGACAAAAGATGCAATTATTAAATATACCTTCAATTGCCGCTCCTCTAGAAATCTTAAAACCCAAGGTGCAATGTCCTACAATAAAGTTGTTATTTGACCAGGGCCTAAGAAACATCTCTCATTTATATAATAAAGGCAATCTCCTTACTATACATGCATTACAGCAAAAACCGGAGTTAAAAAAACTAAATTGGTTAAATTATGAAAGTCTCAAGCAAAACTTGCTGGAGAGAGGGTATATATTTTCAGGGATGAATATCCCGACTAAATTAGAAGAACTCATTCTAAAAGGGGAAATGTCACACATCATCTCTAAGTGTGGTAGAATCATTGATGACCTCACCCCCTTTACTAAAAGCCCAGGGTTTAAAGGTTGGGAAATGGATTTAGGGATCAGCTTAGAAGTAACAAGCTGGAGGGATATTCTTAAAACCACAAAAAAATCCTCTGTTAATGCATCATATACAGAGCTGTATTTTAAAATTATTCATAGATGGCATCTAACACCAGTTAAAATGGGGAAAATCAACTTAGAAGAAACAGATTGTTGTTGGAAACTATGTGGCTCACGAGGGACCGACTACCATACCTGGTGGGAATGCATTAAATTACAGAAGTGGTGGCTAGATATTTCCCAACTAATATCCAAGTTGCTTGATAAACAAATAATTTTGTCTCCCCAAGTAGACATTCTCCACATGAATTTAGAGAAACTACCTCCGATAGAGAGATACTTGATATGCCACATTCTTTTGGTGGCTAAGTACCTAATAGCAAAATATTGGAAGCAACCCACGATTCCAACAATCAGTGAACTGTGTAACCTTGTCCATATAAATAGAGAACTGATGAATAATCGTAATGACATCTTATCGGAGAGTTATGCCCGTAATTTTAGTTGGTTGAAATGGGACTACTATATGGAGTCTCTATAATGCTTTTAAGCATTTTCCTTTGTATGTAAGATGACCCCATATGAGTCACTTTAATATCACTATGTCTAGTGCAAAATAATGTATTTTTCCAATTCTATTCCTATTTGGTAAACATTTACCGTGTGTCAAGATATTGAACAGTTATGCAATGTTCCCACACTGAGGTTCAAATAGTTGAGTGTGTATTCAGTGCCTTACTTACCTTTCAAGGTACTTGTGTTTTTGCTTGTGTATGTCTTAATTTGTATGTCTTAATTTGTTTCTGTATGTTTTCTAAAAACTCAATAAATAAAAATGAAAAAAAAAAAAGATTGTTTGTATGCTTGACTATACAGGGAGTGCAGAATTATTAGGCAAATGAGTATTTTGACCACATCATCCTCTTTATGCATGTTGTCTCACTCCAAGCTGTATAGGCTTGAAAGCCTACTACCAATTAAGCATATTAGGTGATGTGCATCTCTGTATTGAGAAGGGGTGTGGTCTAATGACATCAACACCCTATATCAGGTGTGCATAATTATTAGGCAACTTCCTTTCCTTTGGCAAAATGGGTCAAAAGAAGGACTTGACAGGCTCAGAAAAGTCAAAAATAGTGAGATATCTTGCAGAGGGATGCAGCACTCTTAAAATTGCAAAGCTTCTGAAGCGTGATCATCGAACAATCAAGCGTTTCATTCAAAATAGTCAACAGGGTCGCAAGAAGCGTGTGGAAAAACCAAGGCGCAAAATAACTGCCCATGAACTGAGAAAAGTCAAGCGTGCAGCTGCCACGATGCCACTTGCCACCAGTTTGGCCATATTTCAGAGCTGCAACATCACTGGAGTGCCCAAAAGCACAAGGTGTGCAATACTCAGAGACATGGCCAAGGTAAGAAAGGCTGAAAGACGACCACCACTGAACAAGACACACAAGCTGAAACGTCAAGACTGGGCCAAGAAATATCTCAAGACTGATTTTTCTAAGGTTTTATGGACTGATGAAATGAGAGTGAGTCTTGATGGGCCAGATGGATGGGTCCGTGGCTGGATTGGTAAAGGGCAGAGAGCTCCAGTCCGACTCAGACGCCAGCAAGGTGGAGGTTGAGTACTGGTTTGGGCTGGTATCATCAAAGATGAGCTTGTGGGGCCTTTTCGGGTTTAGGATGGAGTTAAGCTCAACTCCCAGTCCTACTGCCAGTTCCTGGAAGACACCTTCTTCAAGCAGTGGTACAGGAAGAAGTCTGCATCCTTCAAGAAAAACATGATTTTCATGCAGGACAATGCTCCATCACACGCATCCAAGTACTCCACAGCGTGGCTGGCAAGAAAGGGTATAAAAGAAGAAAATCTAATGACATGGCCTCCTTGTTCACCTGATCTGAACCCCATTGAGAACCTGTGGTCCATCATCAAATGTGAGATTTACGAGGAGGGAAAACAGTACACCTCTCTGAACAGTGTCTGGGAGGCTGTGGTTGCTGCTGCACGCAATGTTGATGGTGAACAGATCAAAACACTGACAGAATCCATGGATGGCAGGCTTTTGAGTGTCCTTGCAAAGAAAGGTGGCTATATTGGCCACTGATTTGTTTTTGTTTTGTTTTTGAATGCCAGAAATGTATATTTGTGAATGTTGAGATGTTATATTGGTTTCACTGGTAAAAATAAATAATTGAAATGGGTATATATTAGTTTTTTGTTAAGTTGCCTAATAATTATGCACAGTGATAGTCACCTGCACACACAGATATCCCCCTAAAATAGCTAAAACTAAAAACAAACTAAAAACTACTTCCAAAAATATTCAGCTTTGATATTAATTAGTTTTTTGGGTTCATTGAGAACATGGTTGTTGTTCAATAATAAAATTAATCCTCAAAAATACAACTTGCCTAATAATTCTGCACTCCCTGTATGTTTTTTTTTGCATAATTTTATCCAGCTGTTCAAAGACTATGCGCAAACACTGTCTATTTTCTGGAAGTGTCATTCTTTGTTCCACAGCTTCCATCGTATCCAAGACATATAACTGTGCAAATTTCCTTTGCTATCCTTCTTGTGGGTGTAAATGTGAAGTTCGGTGGTATATTTGACCTTGAACTTTGAAACAGTAAGTACCATGTCCTGGTACATTTTCTGCTAATGTTGCACCCATTGAAGCAAATTAAATTGCACTATTATAAGACCTGATGTTTTGTTTGAAATTATTATAATTTGGAAATGTTGGATCACTCATAATACATTCTAAATAATATGGAAATGGATGTCTTAGTGGAAGTTTGACCTTTCGTTTCTGACAGCAACTAATGAAATTTCCGTCAGTAAGTCTTTCCTTTATGAAATGATAGGCCCCACAAAACTGACAAAGCACATTAAGTAACCCATAATAATGAGTATCTACTTGTACTGCAGTATTAAACACATTGTCATGCATTTTTTGAACATAGATTTCAGACACACTTTCTATATGTACATTGTTGTCATGTGTGTCTACATTTAAGTCATTCTGCACAATAGAATCTTTAGACACTGGTTCACATAGATGTTTTTGTTTACTTTTACATTTTTTGCAAGGCCCAACAGACTCACTTATGGCTTTCTTAGTCATCTTTCTTTTATTTAAAAGTCTCTTTTGATCTTCTCCTCTCAAGCGTTGTGAAGTTTCCGGTGTCTGAGCATCTTTCCACCTTCCTCTCTGCTTCCTTTCCATTGCCAATCTTCTTTTGCGTTCCATTTTGTCTTCTCCATTATCCGCCATTTTAATCTGTAATTGTAAATAGAAATATAATTAGTGTTTGTTCTTTGTTTTGTGTACATATTTATTTTTACTTTTTGGACTGTTACATTAAGTTGATGAATAAACGTTGTACTTTTTTTCAATGAAATAAATGAAACCATTTTTCAAAGTATTTTATTGACATATATTAAAAAGGAAATAACTGCACATATATATATATATATATATATATATATATATATATATATATATATATATATATATATTTATATCAATTATTAATCCTTCAATTCAATTCAAATCCTTCTTGATTGACTTCACTGCATACATTGAATGTTTTTTTTGGCAAGTGTTCTAAGCTTCTTCTTTTTGTTAAATATTCGTATTACTTTCTTATTGAAAGTAATACGAATATTTGCGGCCGTATTTTTTTGCTACGTTGCTACGTTTTAATGGCTCGCGTCGCTAGCCTGCAATGAGCGCCTGCGGCGCTCATTGCCAAAGTGCTCCGTATTAACGGCTCGCTACGGCGCTCATTGCCAAAGGCTCGCCTCGCTACGGCGCTCATTGCCAAAGTGCTCTGTATTAACGGCTCGCCTCGCTACGGCGCTCATTGCCAAAGGCTCGCCTCGCTGCGGCGCTCATTGCCAAAATGCTATGGTTTAATGGCTCGCCCGCTAAGCCCGCTAAGTCGTACGGACCACGCAAACAGCGTGACGATGACTCGTAGCAGGACAATTATAATATGTGATATGTAGTAACAATAATGAGATCAATTATAGTGCCTAATGTTGGGTGATACACTGTAAATCCCATGATCATCTATATCAACGTAATTTCTCTTGCCTGCATTCTGCTCTCCTATCCCTATTTCCCTGTGTTCCTTGGATTTTGTATCCTACCCCCCTCCACCATGATCCTTTGCATACCTGTGATGATTAGTCAACCTCTGGCTTTGTGGTAAGCTTGCTATGTTAATTTCTGTAAATAGTAAATATGATTTATTTGAGATGTTGTTTGTGTCTGCCTCGTCAATGTTCATACCATAGCATTTCTGTAACATCAATGAAAGGACCTTCATACTCCACATCTGTGCTCTGCACCATCAGTTAGGGGTGTCAATAGAATTCTCACAGTGTGTTTGCATTACTGATTTCAACCATGAGGGAAGGTTGGTATTAACAATCTATATGACACAAAGCCAGACAAATGAGACAGGTGTCTGTAAGTGGTTCACATCCTAATAGTGAACATACAATATCTAACAGAAGTGAGTACACCCGTCACATTGTTGTTAATATTTTAGTATATCTTTTCATGTGACAACACTGAAGAAATGACACTCTGCTACAATGTAAAGTAAGTTTGCTGACCCATCAATAACTCAATACACAGCCATTAATGTCTAAACCATTGGCAACAAAAGTGAGTACACCCCTAATTTGAAATGTCCAAATTGGCACTAAATGTCAATTATGAGTGGCCACCATTATTTGCCAGAACTGCCTTAACCCTCATGGGGATGGAGTTCACCAGAGCTTCCCAGGTTGCCACTGGAGTCCTCTTCCACTCCTTAATGATACATCAGAGCTGGTTGATGCTAGAGACCTTGCACTCCCCCACCGTCAGTTTGAGGATGCCCCACAGATGCTCAATATGGTTAAGGTCTGGCGACAAGCTTGGCCAGTCCATCACCTTTACCTTCTTTAGCAAGGCAGTGTCGTCTTGGCGGTGTGTTTAGGGTCGTTATGTTATGTTGCCCTGCAGCCCAGTCTCCCAAGGGAGGGGGATCATGTTCTGCTTCAGTATGTCACAGTACATGTTGGCATTCATGGTTCCCTCAATGAACTGTAGCTCCCCAGTGCCGGCAGCAGTCATGCAGGCCCCGACCATGACACTCCCACCACCAAAAGTATACATCTATACTGAGCAAAAGTAGTTGAAAAAATCCCTGAATTGCAGATAAATGGATACGTCACAACGAACACAAAAACATTGATATGAGATGAAACCCTCATTTTGAACATAAACAGTGATGCAGAGAGAGGGGAGGCCGCATCTGACATCATTAGGTAAATGCATATAGGGGGAATCCACACAACATATTATATAAAACATATATAGACATGCATATATGTTTGGTCGGGGCCTGCATGCATGCTGCCAGCACTGAGGAGCTACAGTTCTTTGAGGGAACCCATGAATGCCAACATGTACTTTGACATACTGAAGCAGAGCATGATCCCTCCCTTCGGAGACTGGGCCGCATGCCAGTATTCCAACATGATAACGACCCCAAACACATCTCCAAGCCGACCACTGCCTGGCTAAAGAAGCTGAAGGTAAAAAGTTGATGGAGTGGCCAAGTAGGTCACCAGACCTAAACCCTATCGAGCATCTGTGGGGGCATCCTCAAATGGAAGGTGGGGAGTGCAAGGTCTCTAACATCCACCAGCTCCATGATATCATCATGAAGGAGTGGAAGAGGACTCCAGTGGCAACCTGTGAAGCTCTGGTGAACTCCATCCCCATGAGGGTTAAGTCAGTGCATGAAAATATTTACACTTTCACTTAGGGGTGTACTCACTTTTGATATTTACCCTGAATGAATATCTCCATGTGTCAGAAACACGAATATCATGCATCGCCGTTACTGGAATCAAACTCAGGAATATTACCTCCACCCTCAGCTGCACTAGTGGCTGTTATCCCAACCCTTTACTAACACAGGGCTAATATATTGAAGGAAGATGTATGTACTAATACAATAACGTTGTTTTGTAGCATTCATCTGGCGTTTAACAGTCATGGTACAAACGAAAACAAACAATGATAATGTGAGCAATACATAATATTTATTGTGTGCAAATTAAATAACAAAAAAAATGAAAATGTGAGGCAACCACTCCGTGTGTCGATTTGAACCTAAAGAGATAAGAACAAGACATCAATTAAAACAATATATGCATTGACTGCAACACCTCAACGTCAATAGATCTTGGACATCAATTGCTTCTATATGCAACATGAACATGTTCTCACCTATTTACGCTTTCACTTGTGCTGGTCATGACCCTCCTGGCCTTTGCCAACCTTTGTCCTAAGCCGGCCACGACGTCTTGGATGGGTTGGCGGCACTTCTACCCTGGATGCTGGGGGCAAGGTCTGGGAGGTTGAGGAGGCAGCCTGTTCAAGTGGATGGCCTTCTCGGGCCATTTAGGCCCTTTGAGCATATTCCTCCATGACCTGGTGATGCCTCCTCAACTCCTGAAAAATCCACTCATTATGCTGTCCCATCTCCAACTCCTGAAACACCCGATCATTATGCCGTCTCATCTCCATGACCTGGTGATGCCTCCTCAACTCATGAAACACCCGCTCATTATGCCGTCTCATCTCCAGCATGAATTCTTGATTTTGCTCCCTCTCATGCTGGAGATGAGCGAGGAAATCATGGCACTGGGCCGCTGACAGCGCCGGACTACCTGGCGCAGACCCAGACCATTATTATAAGGTGTGTACTGTTAAGTAGTACTATTCCTATCGGTTTAATCCCTGTTACGTCCACTATCAGGGGACGTGTATATGGCATGGATTTTTGGAAGCGGGAGATGGAAAAAGATGCTTGGTCGGTCCTCCCACTTCAAATTTGGGGCACTGAGCGTGCAATCTAAGGTGCCACTAGATATGAGTGTCACTGTGCACTGGCAAAAGTTGGCAGAGTAGATGCAATAGGCTTCACACACACGCCTGTAGGCAGGCAATTGCTATTCAATCTATTACAGTCAAAAAAGTGTTGTTTTATGTCACTGAGCACAATATAAGCTGTGAGTCTGACACAGGCAACTGAAATTGGATTACAGGAAAAAAATGGTTGTTTTCAATGTATGTTACACCACCAGGTATGAGTAGTGAAAATAAGCACAATATAAGCTGTTAGGTGTTGGCCTGTCACAAACACATGCTGGCAGGCAGGCATAGATTACACAAAAAAAATTATAAAACAAAATAAATGATGTTCAACGTTTCCTTAATGATAACGTATAGGGGGCGAACCAAAAAGCGCATGTGTTCGCCGTTCGCGGCGGACGCGAACATACGAAAATCGCCGCAAATAGTTCTCCGGCGAACTGTTCGGGACATCACTAGTAGACAATGTTTTTAGTAAAAATACGTCCATCTTCTAATAAATCACCTTGACTTTCATTCTCTTCAATGTATACTTTAATAGCCTGTGGATTTTTGCACTGTGATAAGGCAACGTACAATTGGCCATGTGCAAATACTGGTTGTTCTTAGAAAATACCCACAGATTTTAAACTTTGTCCTTGTGATGTATTAATGGTCATGGCAAATGCCATAATGATGGGAACTTGTCTTCTTTGAAGTATAAAAGGGAGACTACTTTCACTTGGTGCTAAATCTATTCTTGGTGTGAAAACTCTCTCTCCTTTATGGGTACCAGTTAAAATTTCAGCATCTATGAAATGGTCTTGTAATTGTTAAACAATTAATCTTGTCCCATTGCATAGGCCTTTTTTGGGGGTTCATATTGTGCAGTAACATGACAATTGCACCTTTCTTTAGCTGCAAAATATGTGGTGGCATTCCAGAAGGAGTTAATGAGTTTATGAATTCAGTGGAAAAGTTTGCCTGACTTTCTTTGTCATCAGCAAGTACAACATCAGCACTGTGATAATTTATTTGGGGTGCATTAATTTTTTTAAAGATTTCATTATTGAGGATTAATGCATCCTTATTTTTACAGGTTAGAATGACTTGGTTGGCAAGCTCTGAATATTCCTGGTTATTTATGGTACCTTCAAATATAGCCGATATAAGATCTAGGTGACAAATCATATTAGGTGGGATGTGCACAGTGTCCTCAGGCACTGTAATTAAACCCACTATGTACAGTTCTTCCACCTTCTAACAAAAGTGCAGCAATTCCAGTAGTGGCAAACAGCAGTGCTATTTGACCTTGTGCTCGTACAAAACTCATTAATAAATTATATAGATATGTTTTTCCTGATCCGCCAGGTCCATCAAGATAGAAATAACGCTCTTTGACCATGTCATCATCTATTGCATTTTTAATGGCATTACATGCTTGCAATTGTAACGTATTTAAAGTTGCAAGTCTTTCTTCTGTTCTTTGTACTTGGAGTTGAATGTCATAGTCTTCAACGTTTATGTCATCTATAAGACCTGGATCAGGCAAATTAAAACTTGCACAACTTAATCCAGTTAAAAATACTTCTTGGATTTCCATTAACGCTTTTAAGTGTGCAATAGGTTCATTGTATCGTTGCATAAAGTCTTCAGCCATGTTACTTTTAAATGTGTCCCACAAAGCAAATGCATTTGGAGCATTTGAGAAGATACAAATGAATGCAAATTGTTCCCTCATCTGTCGTGGCATTTGACATTGTGCTGCTTCTTCTAGACATCTTTCCCATTCTGTATCATCGGCTAGTAAGTTTCTATGTCTTGCAGCTAAATGGAAGGATTCATATACTATGTCATTAACAGTTCTTAAGTGTTCAAAACTTTTTGCTCCAGGAACATTTAAAAGTAATAGTCTGAAGCAGAAACGTTCAAGATCTCTTGGACTGACTGTGTAAATTCTTGGGATTATTTTTTTTCCTCTGCTTTTTCTAGGTCTCCATAATCCATTCACAAAAACAGTGATATAGAATTTCAATATATAAGAATTGTGAAATGGAAGGATTCATATACTATGTCATTAACAGTTCTTAAGTGTTCAAAACTTTTTGCTCCAGGAACATTTAAAAGTAATAGTCTTAAGCAGAAACGTTCAAGATCTCTTGGACTGACTGTGTAAATTCTTGGGATTATGTTATTTCCTCTGCTTTTTCTAGTTCTCCATAATCCATTCACAAAAACAGTGATATAGAATTTCAATATATAAGAATTGTGTTGCTTCTGAATCTGTGAAATTTAATTCAAACCATGCAGTTAGTGTAGTGTGACGATGCTCACTTTGAACCAATGCAATCTATATACTGCATGTGATCTATCATGCATTTCAAATTTTAAAAGGCGCCACATAGCTTCTGGTGCACTAATATAGCGAGCATCTACATAAGATGCAAGTTCATCATGTACTAACTCAGTGCTTTCAGGGTTGTCTGCACTTTTGATGACTACAGTAGCTGCATCACAGCCTTTGTAAATATATTTGTACACATATTTAATGGATTTGATGGAAGTGCAGGCTTCTACATTAATGTCTGCATTATACTTAATGAGTAAATGTGGATTGAATGGTACCACATATCTACTGTCAACTATCTCCTTCTCTTCTTTTATAAAGTGGATAGCCATTACAATTGGCATACATTTTGTCTCTATAATCTTTTGGAAAATCTTTGGAACATTTATTATTTTCCATACATGGTGATTGTGGATTAAGCTCGCCACAGGGTCCATGAATCATGCGATGAGTAACAATCTCATATAGTCTACCATATAGTTCTGGATCTGGTAGTTCAGCAACAATGACTGAATCCACTTTCTCACCAGTATCTAATTTATCTTTTTCTTGAAGTATTATGAGAAGATGTGCATGTGGAAGGCCTCTTTTTTGAAATTCAATGGTATATACATAAGCAAGACATTTGCCAAATAAGTGATTTATAGTTATATCGCGTATTAATTCATTAAATTTAATTTTAAAAACTCTGGCTACTAAATCTGGTCTATTGGAAGGACTTTGGGCAAGAAGTAAATTTTGTGTAATTTCTGGCCATTGGAGATTACATGTAAATGTAATAAATAAATCAGGTTTGCCAAATTTAGTGACAATAGTCATGGCATCATTGTATCTTTCTCTCATATTTCGGGGAGATCCTTGAAAAGAAGATGGTAAAATGATGGCTTTGCCAGCTGTCATGTCTCTGCTTCTAGCCACCTCAGCAACATAGTCCATTAGTCCACAATATCGTTCTACACATAGTTTATCTTGTTGATATTTTATGAAGTTTAAATTATTGGCCTCAACTTGCAAATAGGAATTAATAATCCATTGTTGTGTTAGTTTTCCACCACATAAAATTGGATTAAATGTATTTCGAAAGGCAATTTGAGCTACTTTAAATTCAAGCATAGAAACATTATTTCGGATTCTGGCTTTAGCATTTGGGTAACTGGGAAGTGTTAATTTTGGTTGCCAACCTGCTTTTCCATTTGGGTAAAAAGTGGGATATGTCATTGGATCTAATTTTGTACTTAAGATACTGATATTAATGAATGGTTGCTCCTCATTTCTGGGATATATTCTAATGTCTCTTTGAAATGGCGGTTCTCCCTCATCATTTTGAAACACCATTGCAAGTTATAACGACGTTTATCAGTATGTCTATTTCTTTTAAGCACCATATTGACCTTTGGGATTGGTAATTGACGTCTTTCTGCATGAAGTTGTTGTTCATTTTCTACTTCTGCTAATTGTTTATAAGCTTTAGTGTAGGGGTAATTGGCCATAATGTTATCTAGCTCTATAAAAACACTGGGTAAGCTTTTTTTATTTTCTTGCAGCTGCATACGTTGGTCAACAGCTTCCATTGTATCTAGGACTTATAGTTGAGCAAATTTTCTTTGCTCTCCTTC
Organism: Discoglossus pictus; assembly: GCA_027410445.1. Lineage (NCBI taxonomy): Eukaryota > Metazoa > Chordata > Amphibia > Anura > Alytidae > Discoglossus > Discoglossus pictus. The sequence continues at coordinate 256,703,962 of CM050166.1, forward strand.
CTCTGGATGTAAATGTGAAGTTTGATGGTAAATTTGGCCTTGGACTTTAAAACAGTAAGTACCTTGTCCTGGTACATTAGCAGCTAATGTTGCCCCCATAGATGCAAAGGATATGGCACTATTGTAGGATCTTATGTTTGTCTTAAAATTGTTGTAGTTTGGAAAAGTAGGTTCAGTCATAATGTTTTGTAAATAGATTGGAAATTCTTTTCTTTCTGGAAGTTTGAACTTGCCTTTTTGACAGCAACTAATAAATTGGCCATATCTGGGCCTCTCCTGTTTAAAATGATAAGCCTCACAAAACTGACATTGAGTATTCATGTCCCCACAATTATGAACCTCTACTGCTAAAGACTTGAGTAAAGGACAATTTACAAAGTATATATTAGTTTCATTTTCAAATTCATCAGTTGAAATGTTATGTGAGGTTTCAGGAAGAGGTCGTAAATGCTTTGTTTTTTGGTGGCTTTTTTGGTATATCTTTTATTTGTTGAGGTAAAATGTCATCTGATGTTTCAGGAACAGGTTCTAAATGCTTTGTTTTCTTAGTAGCTTTTTTTTTGTGTATCTTTAATTTTTGCAGGTGATAGTCTTTTGCTTGCAATTCTTTTGCGTTCTTTTTCTCGTCGAATTTCATTATGCTCTGGGGTCTGCTGGTTGGCCCATCTCTCTTGTCGTTCTCTAGCTTACCGTCTTATCTTGTCTTGTTTGCTATTGTTATCAGCCATCTGTAAAAAAAATTATGTATAATTAGTTTAGTTTGAGATGTTAAGTTTGTTTTTTATTTTTTTTTATTATCAACAGTTTGTTTCTATGTGATTTTAGTTCATTGTAGCGGTACTTTCTTTGTATTGTTAAATAAGTGTTTTTTATTTTTTTGCTTTTACTTTCTGTTGTAGGTTGTACTTTTTGCCTTACATGCATAGCACACACAAGGTAATTACACTATAGCTGTTTCTAGATGTAGTAGGTGTATAGTGTTAATTTAAAACGATATTTTTTGGGGTTTGGTAAATTATTTTTTTGTTGTATTTTTGGCTTATAGGCATAGTAGAGGGCAGAAATTAGTCTTTGTAATTTATCGTACAGGGGATTGTTGTAATAGTATTTTTATATTTAATTTAAAGGCTTATATGTTGGGGCTGTGAAAAGGTTTCTATTGTTGTTTTTTTGTGTGTTAGTATTATTTGTTGTAGTATTCTATTTTATGTGTGTGGTTAGGTTTTATGCTTAATATTGTACATTAGGACTGGTAATTGTGAATGAAAAATGTTATTTAGTGTGTGTTTTGACACTTTTGTGGACTATGCTGTTTTCTGTTGTTTTGTTTTTTTGGCTAGATTGAAGTTTGGGTTTACTGTTAAACATTGTTGTCTGTAAAAGACAAATAAGAGGTACCATATATACTCGAGTATAAGCCGAGTTTTTTCAGCCGTTAAGGTTAAAAATGGCCCCCTCTGCTTATACTCGAGTCCGTCTCCCCCCCCCCGTGACTCTCTATCCCCCTTGTGTCTCTCTACCCCACCTTGTGTCTCTCTACCCGCCGTGTCTCTCTAACCCCCCCGTGTCTCTTTCCCTCCCCCTCCTCATCCTCAACCCCCCCTCATTCTTTCGACCCCTCATACTACCCCTCTAAATACCCCCCCTCTCACCTCACTTACCTGCTCATGCTTCCTCTCCTTACGGGTCTTGATGTGGCGCCCATTTGACGTCACATGCGCGGCACGTCATTAGCATATACCGGGTTCCGGTACCCGGTATATGCTAATCCGTGACGTCACACGCTCGTCACGCCCATCATTAGCATATACCGGGTGCCGTCACCCGGTATAAGCTAATGCTGTGGAGCGCATGCGTGCCACATCAAGACCCGGAAGAAGCAAAGGCCAGAGCAGGTAAGTGAGGGGAGGGGGGGGGGGTATTTAGAGGGGTAGTATGAGGGGGGTTTAAAATGAGGAGGGGGGTTTAGAATGAGGGGGGTTGAGGATGAGGAGGGAGGTTGAGGAGGGAGGCTGAGAAGGGGGTTGAGGATGGGGGGGTGTAGGTTGAGGAGGGTGGCTGAGGATGAGAAGGGTGGCTAAGGATGAGGAGGGTGGCTGAGGATGAGGAGGTAAGCTGAGGATGAGCAAGGGCCTGAGGATAAGGAGGGGGCCTGAGGATGAGGAGGGGTTTTGAGGAGGGAGAATGAGGAGGGAGGTTGAGGAGGGAGGAGGAGGATGGGGAGGATGAGGATGGGGGGTTGAGGTTGAGGAGGGGGTTGAGGTTGAGGAGGGGGTTTAGGATAAGGAGGGAGGTTGAGGAGGGGATTGAGGATGAGGAGGAGATTGAGGATGGGGGTTGAGGTTGAGGAGGGGGTTGAGGATGAGGAGGGAGGTTGAGGAGGAGGTTGAGGATGATGAAGGGGTTGAGGTTGAAGAGGGAGGTTGAGCAGAAGGTTGAGGATAGGGGGGTTGAGGATGGGGGGTTGAGGTTGAGGAGGGGGTTGAGGATGAGGAGGGTGGTTGAGGTTGAGGAGGGAGGTTAAGGAGGGGGTTGAGGATGAGCCCACCCTCGGCTTATACTCGAGTCACTCATTTTACCCAGTATTTTGTGGTAAAATAGGTGCCTCGGTTATACTCGGGTTGGCTTTTACTTGAATATATACGGTAAATGAGAAATGTGTCAGTAATATTTTAGTAAAGGTTATAATTAGTGTGTGTTATTGTTGTTGGTGTTTTTTTTTTCTGTTGACATGGATGCAGAGCAAACATGTTTATTTAGTTTTCTATTTTTTTTACTTGTTATACTGTACCTTGGTTGAAGTGTGATTTCAAGCAGAATCTTTCTTGGTCAGCTGTTGTAAGTCTTCGTCCGATGCTCTTCAGGCAGTGTCTGTTGTAAAAGAAAAAGTAAAATGTTATTTTATTTTAATGTATTTGTAATGAATAGCATATTTCATTGTTTTGGTCTATTCTATCTGTTATGGTGAATTTTTCTGCTATTTTGTTTTTTGTGCAACCTTTTAAAATACTTTAATTGTATTTGTATATTACAGTTATCCTTTTTTTTACTGTAATTATTAATGTTTTTACTATTTTGGATATGATCACAATGTTTTTAGCATTATCCTGTTTTGTGTCCAGCACTTTTGGTATGCTTATTTAGGCTTCTTTGTAAGGCTTATAGGTTATTAAACAGTAAAGAAGAATATTAATTTACTTTTTTATCTGTTTGTGTGATTTTTGGTACAATCCTTTTTTGTGTCCACCATATTTTGCATACTTTATTTGCTTAATTAGTCTTGTTTATGAGTATTAAATGATGTGGGACAGTAAAGATGAATGTTAATTGCCTTTTCTATATCATGGTAGGGTTTTTTGTTTTATCCTGTTTTGTTGCTGCATTTGGCTTGTGGGTGATGGTTGGAGGTTATTTTACAGTAAAGAGGAGGAATACTTTTGTTTTATGTATGTTGCTAATGTTTCGGATGCTATCCTGTTTTGTGGCCACCTCTTTTTTTTTTTCTCTGAAACAGTCTTTCTTTATAAATTGTATAGGTCTTTGTGAAGTTTGTTGAACTGTGTTGTTTTGGTCTTTATTACATTTGTATTGTATTTTTTTTCTTTACATTTTTATATTGGCGGCCATGAAACATATATAGTTCCTTTTTTTTTATACTTTTTCTACTATACCTTGATTGAAGTGTTGTTCTTGTCCGAATGACAGAGGATCCCCTCCTGCCAATCTTAATTCGCCACTCTTCTTGTAGTGTCTGTTTAAAAAATAAAGTTAAATGGTTAATTGTATATTTATTTTTTTTGATTTTGCAAAGCATGGTGTTTTTCAGCATGTTATGTATTTTTCAATCTTACCTCTTCTTCTTTCCTTCTGTTCTTTAAAAGTAATTCTGTTTGACAGTCCACAGTGCAAATTCTTGAATGATGCTGTTGATGCAGAGTCTGTTTGATTAGTGAAAAAAGGGGAAAGATTCAGCTTCAGGTTGAATATGTATCAGTGTCATATTATTTTTTGCCATTAGTTTGAGTTAACATTAGTTTGTTGTAGGGCCTATACACATAAATGTGAGTGTCACATGTCCGTATGCATGAATCCCATTTGCATAGTTAAAGTTGGTATTTTTTTTTTTTGCTGTCTTGGTAATAAAATGTATTATATATTATAGCTTACCTCTCAGTTGTAATTTGCACAGTGTAAAGTAGGAAATTAGGAAATAATTATCTTCTCAAGTTACATAGTTACATAGTTACATAGGGCCTCATTCTATTAACGGCCGTAGGAGATGCGGGGCCGCAAGCTATTCGGCTATTCTATTCCCTTCTGGCCGGGGGCTCCGGCAGGCTTGCGGCCGGCGCCGGAGGAAAGCCTTTGATCTTAAACGGCCGCAAGAAAGCCCCGGTTGCTATTCAATTGCTACGGGAAACCTCTCTGCAAGGCTAAAACCGAGCCGCAGCTTACTTGCACCAAAAAGGTCCCGCAGGCACACAAATAAGCACATAATAAAGCCATCCTGCACTCTGAGGAGACTATAAAGTGATTGTAGGTGTTAGCAAAAATAGCACAACATTCCCCTACACTCAAATCCGTAATTTTTGTATTTTTAAATTCTTGTCAAATATCCGTGGACAAAGTCCCGAGGGCTTGGAGCACCTCAGACCCGCAAAGGCTGCGGGATTAGCCTCCGTCAAGTCTGTAAATGGGTAAAATAGACCTACGGGTCGTAAAGGGCTAACTTACAAGTCGTAGCATAGAAAAGCCATCCTGTACTTTTATTAAAAGTGAAAGTGATGTTTGGTTTTAGAATTAATAGCTCAGCATTCCCCTACTCTCAAATCCGCAAATAAAGATATTTAACTTCATCTATCATGCAAGCCCGCATGGGTTTGAATAACGAGCTACGGGCTTGGAGGGCAATCATCCGCCACGTACGTGCTTCACTAAGAAGCTACGGCCAAGTCTCAAGCCCGTAATCCTGAAATCAAACCTGAAATCAATTAACCAATAGGAAGATGACAATCAAGGGCACAAATAGTTTAAAAGGGAGGGAAATTCGTAAATCTGTGACTGTGTTGTATGCTGTCAGAGGAGGAGAGATGGAGGGAGAAGGCAGTGAAGGTCATGGAGAGCAGGCCCCCCAGCCACAGGCTGGCCAGCCAGCTGCTGCACGAAAAAGGGCAGCAAATTTCACCATCCAGGAAATAGAAACACTTGTTAGAGGAGTACAAGCCCGACACTCCATCCTAAGCGGTGGGAGCGAAGTGAGGCCAAGGCAGAGGACAGATGCCTGGAAGGAGATTGCGGCTGAGGTCTCCTCGCTGGGGTATGCGAATCGTACCTGGCAGTCTGTCCAGCACCGGTACCAAGACTGCCGCATTGACATCAAAAAGAAGATGGCGAATGAGGCCAATGCGGCACGTGAAACCGGTGGTGGGCCGCCAGAAACCTTCACATACCCCGGTTGGGAGGCAACAGTCCGCGACATGATCCAGCCAGCGTCAGTCGTGGGCCTCCTTGGCCTGGTGGACTCGGGTCAGTCACAAAGCCTGCAATGTGAGTACCATGTCCAACGTAACACCCTCATATGTACGCACATGTACCCCACACAGATAGATAACTGACGTTGAATTGCACTGTAAGATATCTGGTTGTAACTACAGATATATGAGGCCGCAAAAATCATGTAAATCCAGTGTAAAGAAATATACTCGTCAGAATTGTTAGCAATGAAATATATGTCCAATCCCTCCTCCCACAACTGATTATGATACCGTTTTGCAAATCTATTGATGTTACTGTTATGTTTGCTGTTGGTTCCCAGTGCATATAAAGCATACATGACAACTCCATTGCAATTGTTTGTTTATTGTCATGAGTTCCCCTGTCACACTCTACTCCATGTTAAACTGGCCCATCCATAGCTGTTTGGCTTAACACTCCTACTGCTTAGAATTCATGTACATTTTGAAACTAGGTATAGCGGATGTATCCTGTTTTATGTGGGCATTTCAGTATGTGCTGGAAGAGTGCCGCCGCCGACTCTAGGGATGCGGCTGCGCTTGCGTCCCCATGTAGCCGTCAAAAATAGTTGGTACACCCAAAGCCCCTAACCCTCTAACCCTAACCCCCTAAAACCCACTTTCTAACTCTAACTCATACCCCCTAACTGTAGCCAGAACCCAAAAGCCATAACCACTTACCTGGCCTGCTGGGCTGGCGTAGCTAGAGTCGTTGGCGGTGCACTTCCAGAGATGCGCACATACAACAGGATAGGTCCGGTCTAGCTGGTACATCCCCATGAGACTACATGTATGGATGTGCACACTGCAGCATATGCGGATACAGACTCTGATGGACTGCAAGTTTGTGTCGTGTAACAGCATAATCTGGACCATGTTACATTAACATGTTAACTCGCATTGCTGAGGATTGGTCACAGATTGATCTGTCTCACACACTGGCCAACAGATTCAGATGAGCACGTGTCCTAATTAACTGCAGTTGGCACACCGCACCAGCATTACATATAGTCATATGAGCCATGGGCCCTTTCCTGTTATCTGACCGTGACTGCTGGTAGCAGCAGTGAGCAGCCTCTACATGTCACAGCATTTTCCTGGAGATTATATAATCATGCATATTTAGTGGGTTATGGTGGTGTTAAGGTAAGAGGTTCAGATTAGTGTGAGGGCTAGTGCTTTTGGGCTTCTGTGTAAGGTGAAAAATATGTATATAACAGCGGCAGCGCCATCTATCAACCCCTTGGTCCAACTGCTGCTGCCAGCAGTCGCTGTCACATAACAGGAAAGATCCCAGCCAGGATCCACAATACTAATGATGCAGATCAATTTTGATTTTCGTCAAACATTCACAGCCAATTACAAGTCACTCTGATCTCAGAGATATGGAAACAACAATATCTTGTCTCATTTCAGTACCAGCCAGGCGTCCCCTGCCTCCTCAGGTTCCTGCACTATGCGAAGATGCAGGACCACCTGCAGCAACATCACCTGCAGCAGGACCGTCATACCAAAGTCCACCTGGGCAATCCACGAGATACCACCAATTGCCTCCAGCAATGGCCCCTCCAGCCAGGATAATGGCACCACCTGGCTCCCAGCCAATGTGGGCTGGACAAATGTGGGGCCACCCAATGTGGTCCCATCCCAGTTGGGCCCACAGTATGGATCCCCAAGGAATGGTGCCTTGGAGCATGGGCCCCCGGCAGGGCATGTGGCCCCCGCAAGCCCAGCAGGAGACTCTGGCCACTCCGGCCCCGCAGGCCCAGCAGGCCCAGCAGGCGACTCTGGCCACTCCGGCCCCGCAGGCCCAGCAGGCCCAGCAGGCGACTCTGGCCACTCCGGCCCCGCAGGCCCCGCAGGCCCAGCAGGCCCAGCAGGCGACTCTGGCCACTCCGGCCCCGCAGGCCCAGCAGGCCCAGCAGGCGACTCTGGCCACTCCGGCCCCGCAGGCCCAGCAGGCGACTCTGGCCACTCCGGCCCCGCAGGGCCAGCAGGCCCAGCAGGCAACTCTGGCCACTCTGGCCCGGCAGGCACAGCAGGCAACTCTGGCCACTCCGGCCCCGCAGGCCCCGCAGGCCCAGCAGGCGACTCTGGCCACTCCGGCCCCGCAGGCCCAGCAGGTGACTCCGGTCAGGCAGGACACACCACTCAGCCGTGCCTCCACCCAGAGGACACAGTGGTCTGGGTCGCCGCCAGTTAGTCCTGCGCTGTCAGCGGCCCAGTGCCAGGATTTCCTGGCTCATCTCCAGCATGAGCGTGAGCAAAATCAACAGTTCATGCTGGAGATGAGATGCCACAATGACAGGATGTTCGAGGAGATGAGACGCCACAATGAAAGGATGTTCGAGGAGATGAGCCGCCATAATGAAAGGATGTTCGAAGAGGTGAGGCGGCATAACCTTGGGATGGAGGAGTATGCCCAAAGGGCCGAAATGGCCCGAGAAGGCCATCCCCAAGACCGGGCTACCCCTTCAACCTCCCAGACCTTGTCACCAGCATCCAGGCCGGAAGAGCCGCCAACCAGTCGCCGAGGTCAGGGCCGGCCTAGGGCAACGTTTGCCAAAGGCCAAGAGAGCCAGGAAACACACAAGTGAAGGCGGAAATAAGTGAGAACATGTTCATGTTGCATATAGAAGCAAGATCTATTGACGTTGAGGTGTTGCAGTCAATGCGTATATTGTTCTAATTGATGTCTTGTTTTTATCTCTTTAGGTTTCAATTTATGGAATTTCCGGAATTTATGCCTCCAGTTTTCTTTTTTTTTTATATCATTTGAAAGCATAAGATTAAAGATTATGTATTGCTCACATTATCATTGTTTTGTTTTCGTTTGTACTGTACCATGATTGGTAAACACCACATGAATGCTACACACCAACGTTATTGGATTAGTACATACATCTTCCTTCAATATACCAGCCCTGTGTTAATGTAGGGTTGGGGTAACAGCCACTAGTGCAGCTGAGGGTGGAGGTAATATTCCTGAGTTTGATTCCAGTAACGGTGATGCATGATATTCGTGTTTCTGACACATGGAGAGATTAATTCAGGGTAAATATCAAAAGTGAGTCCACCCCTAAGTGAAATTGTCGATATTTTGTGGGGCCACCATTATGCACTGACTTAACCCTCATGGGGATGGAGTTCCCCAGAGTTTCACAGGTTGCCAATGGAGTCCTCTTCCACTCCTTCATGATGATATCATGGAGCTGGTGGATGTTGGAGACCTTGCACTCCCTGTAACAGAGTTGGAACACGCAGTCCAATATCTCCGCTGGTATACGGTACAATATCCAAGAAGCACTAGAGTCTCACCATTCCCAACCTCCCATATTGGACGACACTCAATTGGGAGTCAAATGAATACTGACTTTATTTTGTTGGGCAGAAATATATATATACACATCTCTTCCCACAGGCAATACACACATCCCGCATAGTTGGCCACACAATACACATAGAGGGACAATAGGTGGGTCACACCTCCCGGAGGCTACCTTGCTACTTTGATACAATCAGACATTGCTTAGATCATCCTTCTTTGTTATGTCCGATAATTAAAACACTTTATACAATAGACTTCCTTATCCTATGAGGAGTCTCTGTACTAGCATTATCTATTATGCCAAGGTCTGCAATAGTCTGGGCTAAGATTTTGCAGAGCATAAACCAACATACATAAAGTATAACAGTATGATCATATTTTAACCATAACCATAAAACAGGGTAAAACAGTGATGGGTTCCATTACACTCCCCACCTTCCATTTGAGGATGCCCCCACAGATGCTCAATAGGGTTTAGGTCTGGTGACCTACTTGGCCAGTTCATCAACTTTTGACCTTCAGCTTCTTTAGCCAGGCAGTGGTCGGCTTGGAGGTGTGTTTGGGGTCGTTATCATGTTGGAATACTGGCATGCGGCCCAGTCTCCGAAGGGAGGGATCATGCTCTGCTTCAGTATGTCAAAGTACATGTTGGCATTCATGGGTTCCCTCAAAGAACTGTAGCTCCTCAGTGCTGGCAGCATGCATGCAGGCCCCGACCAAACATATATGCATGTCTATATATGTTTTCGATAATATGTTGTTTGGATTCCCCCTATATGCATTTACCTAATGATGTCAGATGCTGCCTCCCCTCTCTCTGCATCACTGTTTAGGTTCAAAATGATGGGTTCATCTCATATCAATGTTTTTGTGTTCGTTGTGACTTATCCATTTATCTCCGGCACTGGGGAGCTACAGTTCATTGAGGGAACCATGAATGCAAACATGTACTGTGACAAACTGAAGCAGAACATGATCACCTGCCTTGGGAGACTGGGCCGCAGGGCAACATAACATAACGACCCTAAACATACCGCCAAGACGACACTGCCTTGCTAAAGAAGGTAAAGGTGATGGACTGGCCAAGCTTGTCGCCAGACCTAAACCATATTGAGCATCTGTGGGGCATCCTCAAACTGACGGTGGGGGAGTGCAAGGTCTCTAGCATCAACTAGCTCTGATGTATCATTAAGGAGTGGAAGAGGACTCCAGTGGCAACCTGGGAAGCTCGGGTGAACTCCCTGGCCACGAGGGTTAAGGCAGTTCTGGCAAATAATGGTGGCCACACATAATTGACATTTCGTGTCAATTTGGACATTTCAAATTAGGGGTGTACTCACTTTTGTTGCCAATGGTTTAGACATTAATGGCTGTGTATTGAGTTATTGATGGGTCAGCAAACTTACTTTACATTGTAGCAGAGTGTCATTTCTTCAGTGTTGTCACATGAAAAGATATACTAAAATATTAACAACAATGTGAAGGGTGTACTCACTTCTGTTAGATACTGTGGCCCTCATTCAATTGCAATTTGGCCAATTGAATAGGGCTCGAAATAAGCACATAATATATATTCTTGGAAAAATGTTTTAGTTAGTAAACATCTATCCAAAAGCAAGGTTTTCACTAACTAAAATATTTTGGAAACAATATATGTTCTGTGCTTACTTTGAGCCCTATTCAACTGGCCAAATCGCAATTGAATGAGGCCCTGTATGTTCACTATTAGGATGTGAGCCACTTACGGACCCTGTCTCATTTGTCTGTTTCTGTGTCATATAGATTGTTAATACCAACCTTCCCTCATGGTTGAAATCAGTAATGCAAACACACTGTGAGAATTCTATTGACACCCCTAACTGATGGTGCAGAGCACAGATGTGGAGTCTGAAGGTCCTTTCATTGATGTTACGGAAATGCTATGATATCAACATTGACGAGGCAGACACAAACAACATCTCGGATAAATCATATTTACTATTTACAGAAATTAACAAAGCAAGCTTGCCACAAAGCCACAGGTTGACTAATCAACACAGGTATGCAAAGGATCATGGTGGAGGGGGGTAGGATACAAAATCCAAGTAACACTGGGAAATAAGGATATGAGAGCAGAATGCAGGAAGGGGAAATTACATTGATATAGATGATCATGGGATGTACAGTGTATCAACCAACCTTAGGCAATATAATATATCTCATTATTGTTAAGACATATATATAACAGTCAATAAGGAAAGACCATAATAATCCAGAATAAGGTGATATACATATGGGGAGAGCAAAATGTATGCTTGTGTGTTAAACGGACACTCTGATGCCACATCAGAAGTATAAGTGCTCAATCAGTGAATGCTATGAGCCCATAACGTCAGTTCTCACGCAACAATAAGCAGCACATAGATAACCTTGGTCAAAAAGATGGTGACCTGACCAGGACCATATCAGTCAGATGTTATTTATTGCAGAGAACTCACAACAAACCAGGCAATATCAAGGATAGTTTGTTCTCTGATTGAGCATCTATACTCACTGTTGTTGCATATGCATAACTGAAGATTAATGTAACCTCCTTAACTGTTAAGTCCCAAGCCTGGATTTACTCTTCCCCATATGCACAGGGAGGATCACACCAGCACTGAAGAAAATATCTTGAAGTGTTGGTGCTGCAGGCTTCACAGCAGTCCAAGTAGAGGAGAGGATATAATGTCTAAACCAATAGGTACATATGAATCTAGATAGTCTATATGAGCATACACATGCTGTGGATATACCAGGAACATCAGCTGACAGATGTCACATCACATCTGCATTGTATATTGAAATTGTCTCGTGACACATATCGGCTATTCAGTCAAGGTCATCAGATATCAAACTGGATCCAACAAAGCAATGAAACGGACACATGCACATACATGAGGACATTGACATGGCCATGGAATGTCAGGATGTTTATCGTCATGCCTTGTTCTGACCGGGATCTGGAATACAAACACACAAATAATATATTAGTGGAAACCTTACATATGCCATACGAGCAGAGACCAACAGATGTAGGTATGTCGGCACACATGTTATGCATTGGGATCTCGTACAAGCTAACCATCTGTCCGATGATAATGATGGCCCAGACTAATTTGTCCTGATGTGGGAATATTAGGATTAGTCTAATTCTCATTTATTTGTATTGTGCAAACATATTCCGTGGCGCTGTACAGGGGAGAAGAACACGAAAATATACAGTATGTAATATTGCCAACCCAAGAAAATGGAGGGCCCTGTTTTGAGCGTAAAGTCTGTTGATAACTGGTTTGTTCCCAAAGCTAAAGGTTATGGACATGGGGAAGAATAGATAAGGAATAGCAAGGTTAATAAGTAAGTGAGAGATACATAGGAAGGAGGTTGTGTCATGTAGAAAGATATGCATTAGTCGGAGAGGAAAGGGATCAGATGTAAAGTGCGATGCCCTATTATGTAATAAGGTATCTGCCCCATGTGGACAGATAATGTAATCTGCAGATGTGACAGTCAGGAGACACATAGTTTAACCCCAGCTTGAGTAAGATTAGCTGATGGGCGAATAAAAGGAGAGAGGTGGGCATGAGAGTTGAAATGAAAATGTTGGAGACAAAAAGGGGAGAAGTAAAGAAGAGTCTGAGGAAAAGGCAGGGGATGTGAGGAAGAAGACAAGAGAAAACATAGTGTAAAGGGTTAATTGGGATAGTTAGCAGAAGTTGCTAATTGGTCATGTTTCGAAGACTTGTGTGTCTCAATAAATTAAGGGTAAACAGGGGTGGGTGGGATGAGGAGAGAGACAGACAGACAGACAGACACAGAGAGAGAGAGAGAGAGAGAGAGAGAGAGACCAGTGCAGCCTGTAATAGAAAGGGAAGATCACAACTATCACACATTGATACATGTTCGGACATCCACATGTGGTTCTCTACCTTGGATAGATCAAGTGGAGTATTCAACAAAGAGATCTGTTCCCCCAGGACACGTCTGCATGGTCCGATCAACATTTTGGACCGCTTCAGCAATACATAGGGGATGTCTTGGGGAAAAGAAAGTTAGGCCTACATTAATGGAGTTATTAGTCATTTCCTCTCATGCATACATGCACATGTTTCCCGCAAATACTCTCTTACAATTTAGACAACATTTATGTAGCTGATGTTCGGTTGCTGTACAGGTCGTTTCCCATGTCTGTGTGGGTAAACAATGTGTTGACACACGGCATCAGTTCTGTAATGGCAATATGATGAGATGAGTCACACAATCCATATGATATATTGCACAATGATTCCTAGTTAACACATCCTTGAGACTATTCCTGTTATCTGACTGAGAATGCTTTTACCAGCATTCGCTGACAAAGAACTGGAGAGATCCCCTCTTTGCATCCCAGGAGGTACATTTATTATGGTTTACAATATGCTGGTATGTTCATATATTCAGATTGCTAGGAATTGCATTGACCTCCATGGGATGTGGAATAGCATGATCAGACAATGGTAACATTACTGTTCTGTGAAGATGTTTTCAAATACGATTTTGAGGCCTATATCCATTGACATTGTGGAATACATCAGACCATCCATTTAGCTTAGCTTCTTGAGGTTGGCAGATATCAATATATATGATGTGTATGGGAATGTGCGCATACTTACCATTAACGGATATCAGAGCAGGCTGTATTTGATCCAGTATAAAGAATGCGTCACGAGACATATGTTACATCACAAAGCTATCCTCTACTGTGGACTGTTGGATATTCTGTAAGACAATGTGGAAGGAGAAAAGAGATGTATTAGTAACCATAATCAAGGTACATTATAGTTGGTTGTTATTATTTTCAGACTTACATGGGAAGTACTCCCGAATGACGTGGGCACGTTGTTGTGACCCCTGAACGTTATCCTCACCAGGGGGAGGTACTGGACGCTCCGCCGGTTCAAGCGGAGCATCATCAATGTTACCCAGACAGTTTGCCTGTACTGCTATATTGTGCAGACAACAGCAGGCCATGATGATGTGACAAACCTTCACTGGTGTATACTGTAGCGCCCCGCCAGTGGAATGTAAACATCTGAAGCGCATCTTCTGGTGGCCAAAGTTGCGCTCTATTACATTCAACAACCACGGCAATCACCTATATCCTGCATCACCTGAAGGAAACAAAAATGGGAGATGTAGATATGAATGTGAGGTTGTGCTGCTCGTTAAAGCATCTGTAAATATACACAATGATTAATGTGACGTTAGTTTAGGGATCTCTGGGTTGGAACTTCATACTCCTATGACCACGTCACATCGGGTTAGGCACAGCAACAAGCTACAATGCAATGGCTCAGTCGGCACACCTTCTTTATGGCGCACGGCAAATGAGCGCGGACAATACGGCGCTGCCAGAAGCCGGCGACAGTAGCGCACTGTTGGAAAATGTGTGCCAAAATGTGCGTCCATCAAAGAGCGCAAGTTGTAGAATCTATTGACTAATGGGCCAAAACCCTCTAACCCAAACCACTGAGACCCCATGCCTAACACTAACACTCATAATCCAAAGCCTTAGCCCAAAGACCCCTAACCCTAAAACCCCTAAGTCCACCCTTAAATCCTTATCTCAACTCCTGCGCGCAGATGTTGTGCACGCTATTGAGGGACTCTATTTTGTCTTTTGGCGCATGCGTCGTTGCGCATTTTTCACGCAACAATGGAATAGCATTACAGTGGAACATGATGTATATGTTAGGGGATCCTTTATGGGTACTCACCCAGTAGCCACCCAGGTGGAGCTTGTCCAGACTCAAAATAAAGATGGGTGGATGACTGACGCAGGATATGGGCATCATGAGTACTTCCCGGGAAGCCTGCAACCACATTTTGTATGCGCATGTCTGCATCACAAACATCCTGTACATTGATGGAATGATAGTGTTTGCGATTTCGGAACAGAGTTTCTTGCTCTCTAGGAGGTATCAATGCTACATGTGTACAATCTATAGCACCGACGGAGTACGATGTAAAGAAGTACAATTGCATTCTTTTTCTTGTTTATAGGTTTTTTGAGGATTTTTGAGAGTGTATTTTGTCCAGCACAAAGGAGTTTTGAGGGAGGTAAGTTGCATTGTACATGCTTTTCATCGTATCAAGCTGTATTTTATTTGTATGTTTTGCCAATTTCTATATTTACTGAATACACTGGCGAGAAGTACAATTGTGTTTTTTTCTTGTTTATAGGTGTTTGGAGTGTTTGTGAATTTGTTCCGGCACAAAGGAGTTTGGAGGGAGGTAAGTTGCATTGTACATGCTTTTCATCCTATCAAGCTGTATTTTATTTATATGTTTTGCCAATTTCTATATTTACTGAATACACTGGCGAGAAGTACAATTGTGTTTTTTTCTTGTTTATAGGTGTTTGGAGTGTTTGTGAATTTGTTCCGGCACAAAGGAGTTTGGAGGGAGGTAAGTTGCATTGTACATGCTTTTCATCCTATCAAGCTGTATTTTATTTGTATGTTTTGCCAATTTCTATATTTACTGTATACACTGGCGAGAAGTACAATTGTGTTTTTTTGGGGGGCTGGCTTATAGGTTTGGAGAGGTTTTTTGTGTGAGGAGAGGATTTTAGTGGAGGGAGATAAGTTTTTTTTTTTTTTATGTTTCGTATTATATCTGGATATCTCCCTCTCTCTCTCTCTCTCTCTCTCTCTCTCTCTCTCTCTCTCTCTCTATATATATATATATATATATATATATATATATATATATATATATATATATATAGTAATTTAGTAATTATTAATCCATATAAGTATAGATTAATAATGAGTATTGCAATATAATTTGATACCTTTTGTATTGGACAAACGTCTTATTTATAATGACGAGCTTTCGAGAGGCTAAGCCTCCCTTTATCAAGTCTCAAGCAATACTACATGAGATGGAACCCTCAGTTTGAATAATAACAGCAGATGCAGAGAGAGTGGAAACAGTATCTGACATCATCAGGTAAATTCAAATATGGGGAATAAACAAAACATAACAAAGTAAACATATATACACATATTATATACACATATACATCAATATATACATGAAAAAGCAAAGCACTGTAGTCCACAGTGATATCTTTCCTGTTGGACAAACACCTCACTAAGAGTGCTAAGTCTGTTATTGTAGAAGAAGAAAAAAAATCACATGAAATTCTGATAATGTGTTAGAAAGCCCAAATCTATATTAAGTCCTGTGTTTTTAGTGTTGAAGAATGTGATCATCTTTATTTCAAATGCTTTTCTCTCTTGGATGCTTTTAAATTTTCCTCTGAGTATTTTGACTTTTAAGTTTTTTATGGAGTGATCATTCTGGCTAAAATGGTGTCCTACTGGGCTACAATAACTGTCTTCATTATGTTTTCTTATTTAATGCCTGTGTAAATTCATCCTTAAATGCATTTTTTGGCCAGTTTCTCCAATGTAACAGCCTGTGTCACATAAAGTGCATTGTATCATATAAACCACATTTGACGATGTACATGAATATGATCGTTTGATGTTATAGGTTTTGTTGTTATGTGTGGCTGTATCATCATTACAAATGTGTTGGCATAATTTACAGGCACGTTTGTTACATTTTTTGCATTCAGTTGTTCATTGGCCAATTTTCTGCTGACAAGTTTTTGTTTTAGGTTTGGTGGTTGTTTAAATGCGAGGATGGGAGGTTTTGGGAATATATTTTTTAATTCAGTATCTTCAATTAGTAATGGTTGTAAATCTTTAATTATTTTCCGAATTTTCTCTAAAATTGGATGGTATGTGGTCACTAAAGGTATACGTGAAGTGGTTTCTTTTGTTTTGTAGTTTAATAGTTGTTCTCATGGTATTTTGATGGCAGTTGATATTTTTTGGGTAATAATACGGGGTTTGTAACCCTTTTGTTTGAAAGATTCAGACAGAGTTTTTACATTTTTATCACGGTCTCCAGTGTTTGAGCAAATCCGATGGTATCTAATAGCTTGATTATGGATGATGGCTTGTTTGGTGTGGGAGGGATGGAAACTGGAACTGTGTAGGTAATTACATCTGTCTGTAGGTTTCCTATATATAGATGAGTGGAGAGTGCCATTGGTGATGGATATAGTAGTGTCTAGAAAGTTTACCTGTTCTGTGGAGAAATCCATTTTAAGTTTTATAGATGAATGGAAGGCGTTGAATGAATTATGAAAGTCTCTGAGTTTGCTTTCTCCTTCTGTCCATATGATGAACAGATCATCTATGTAACGGTAGTATTTGTATGGTTTGTAAATGGATACAGATAAGAATGTTTCTTCTAGATTGTCCATAAATAGATTTGCATATTGTGGAGCCATTTTGGTACCCATGGCAGTCCCCATCATCTGTAGGTAGGTATCTTGGTTAAAAGTAAAATAGTTGTGGGTAAGGATATATTCTATTAGTTTAACAATAATATCAGGGCCATATGTATTGTTTTGCTTGTTTGTTGAAAGAAACCTAAAGCATGCCTCAGTGCCATCTTTGTGTGGGATATTACTGTAAAGAGACTCTACGTCCATGGTAACAAGTAGTGTGTTAGCAGGTAGGTCTTTAATCTAACTGAGTTTGTTGAGAAAGTCAGTGGTGTCTTGTATATAGCTACTGGTGTTACTAACTAATGGTTTAAGGATGTTTTCAACAAATCCAGATATCTGTTCAGTCAGTGTGTCCATACCTGTAACAGTTGGTCTCCCTGGGTTGCCTGGTTTATGGATTTTTGGCAGTAAGTAGAAAGTCCCAGTTGTAGGATTGTCGGGGATTAGTTGTTCTAATTCCTGATGTATATTTTTAGGGAATGTTTTGAGGAGTTTTTTAAGTTGAAGAGTATATATTTCTGTAGGGTCCTCCTTCAGTTTCTTGTAGTAGGTGTTGTCTGACAGTTGTCTGTTGGCTTCATTTATGTAGTCCTGAGTATTCATGATAACAACTGTACCTCCTTTGTCTGCCGAGAGACTTGCACAATCTTACTCCATCAGAAAGAACTGCCATAAAGTTTTTAAAAAACAACCCCAACATCACCATGTTGGGGTTGTTTTTTAAAAACTTTATGGCAGTTCTTTCTGATGGAGTAAGATTGTGCAAGTCTCTTTTATATTGTGTTGTTATAATGGATGCAGTTCTCAGGCGAAAGCTTTCTATATAACTGTCCAGTCTGATGTTACGACCAGGTTGTGGGTTGAAATATGTATTTTTTTTCTTGTTACTGCAGTCTAATGATGTTGTGGTATGTCCCTTGTTGTAGAAAAATTCTGCCAGTCTTAATCTCCTGAAGAATTCTTCTATGTCCGAGTATAGTTGTATTTTATCTAGTTTTATGTCTGGACAGAAAGACAATCCTTTGGAGAGAACAGAGGTCTCTGCTTGTGATAGTTGATGGTCTGAGAGATTTACAATTCCTGTTTGTTCTGTATATTTTTCAGAAAAACTATTTGTTTGAGTTGGTAGGTTTTTAGATGTGGTGTTAGTAGAATTTAGGACTAAATTTGGGTTGTTTCTTCTCTCTTCCATTCACTGTTGTATGTATATATATATATTGAGAGAGAGAGAGAGAGAGAGAGATTGAAAGCGAGAGAGAGAGATTGAGATTGAGAGATTGAGAGCGAGAGATTGAGTTTGATTGAGTTTGATTGAGATTGATTGAGTTTGATTGAGTTTGATTAAGATTGATTGAGTTTGATTGAGTTTGATTTAGATTGATTGAGTTTGAGATTGATTGAGTTTGATTGAGATTGATTGAGATTGATTGAGATTGATTGAGTTTGATTTAGATTGATTGAGTTTGAGATTGATTGAGTTTGATTGAGTTTGATTGAGATTGATTGAGTTTGATTTAGATTGATTGAGTTTGAGATTGATTGAGTTTGATTGAGATTGATTGAGTTTGATTGAGTTTGATTTAGATTGATTGAGTTTGAGATTGATTGAGTTTGAGTTTGATTGAGATTGATTGAGATTGATTGAGTTTGAGATTGATTGAGTTTGAGTTTGATTGAGCTTGATTGAGTTTGATTGAGTTTGATTGAGATTAATTGAGTTTGATTGAGTTTGATTGAGTTTGAGATTGATTGAGTTTGATTGAGTTTGATTGAGTTTGAGATTGATTGAGTTTTATTGAGATTGATTGAGTTTGATTGAGTTTGAGATTAATTGAGATTGATTGAGTTTGATTGAGTTTGATTGAGATTGAGATTGATTGAGTTTGATTGAGTTTGAGATTGATTGAGTTTGATTGAGTTTGATTGAGTTTGAGAGTGATTGAGTTTGATTGAGTTTGATTGAGATTGATTGAGTTTGATTGAGTTTGAGATTGATTGAGATAGATTGTGTTTGATTGAGTTTGATTGAGTTTGATTGAGTTTGAGATTGAGTTTGATTGAGTTTGACTGAGTTTGACTGAGTTTGACTGAGTTTGACTGAATTTGTTTGAGTTTGTTTGAGATTGATTGAGATTGATTGAGTTTGATTGAGATTGATTGAGTTTGACTGAGTTTGATTGAGTTTGATTGAGTTTGATTGAGATTGATTGAGATTTCTACACATATTTGCAATACACATAGGTGTTCCAAACTGCTTCTTCAATGGGGCTTGACAAGAACTTATTTTCAGCCTAGCCCAGCAGGACCATTTATTATTATTATTATTATCCTTTATTTATAACGCGAAAACATATTCCGCAGGAAAAGTGGGGTTTCCCAGGGATCAGTATTAGGTCCTCTCCTTTTTAACATATTTATTAATGACTTAGGGGTGGGACAGTAAAGTAGTGTCTCCATTTTCGCTGATGACATGAAGTTCTGAAAGGTAATTAAATCAGATAGTGATATGCTTTCCCTCCAAAGTGATTTACATAAAATTGAGGAATGGACATCTAAATGGCAGATGAGATTTAATATGAATAAATGAAAATGCATTATGCATCTGGGAAGGAAAAATAGCCATGCAATTTATAATCTTATTGGCGCAAATCTAGGGGTATCAGATATTGAAAGGGATTTGGGAGTGCTTGTGGACAACACCTAGGTAACAGTGCTCAAAGCCAAGCAGCAGCTGCAAAGGTAAATAAAATATTAGCATGTATTAAGAAGGGTATCGAAGCAAGGGAAGCAAATATAATTTTGCCACTATACAAATCCCTAGTAAGCCCTCACTTGGAATATGGAATACAAATGTGGGCACCACTTCATAAAAAGGACATTTTAGAGCTGGAAAAGGTACAGAGGAGGGCAACAAAACTAATAAGGGGAATGGAGGGGCTAAATTATGAAGAAAGGCTAACCAAATTAAACTTACTTTCTTTAGCAAAAAGGCATCTAAGAGGAGATATGATTACCTTATATAAATACATCCAGGGTCAGTATAAAGATTTGCCAAGGGAGCTTTTTGTGCCAAGAGGTTTTAAACTGATAAGAGGACATCCCTTGAGGTTAGAAGTAAAAAGATTCCACCTTAAAGAAAGAAAAGGGTTCTTCACAGTACGGGTGGTTAATCTGTGGAATTCTCTACCAGAGGAGGTGGTGACAGCGGATTCGATGGATAGCTTTAAAAGGGGACTGGATTTATTTCTAATTAAAAAGGGAGTTCAGGGTTATTCTGGATAATTAGAGAGAATTGTTAGTCAATAGAGTATTGATCCAGGGAGAGATCCAATCGCCAGTATCTGGGTTCAGGAAGGAATTTTTAACTAAGTTTCACTTATGTTTTTTTTTCTGTTTGCCTTCCTCTGGATTATTTAATAATTTAAAATTTTAAATAAATAATTAAATAATTGATTAATAATTAACAAATACTTAATAACTAATCCACATATTGTAGATCAGAGGAGATCTTAAAAGGTTGAACTTGATGGACTGAAAGTATTTTTTCAACCTTAATTACTATGGCCCTCATTCTATTATCGGCCTTAAATCGGCCGCAAAGCTGCGATTCCTTGCGGGGCTCCCGTTACCTTGCAATTCAATTATACAGCACCGCAAGGATATCCCCTTACTGCCGGCCGTATATCTTGCAATCGGCCGTAAGCTCAGAAATCTTTAAATGCAAATGTATATTCAAGACGGCACTGTAAAGCTCTGTAAATGCTATGGATCATAATGGGGGACATGAGGATTAATAGCAACCCCCTCTCATGCTTGTACATCATCCCAAATCCGAGATTACATTAACTGTTTATTTTCCAGCCTCAGCGTGGGCGGGTCTGAGGTGCTCAAAGCCCTCTGGACTTTTTCCATGGATATTTGATATAAATTAAAACAAAAATTATTTACGGATTTGAGTGAAGGGGAATGTTGTGCTATGAATGCTAACACCTACAATCACTTTATCGTCTCCTCAGAGTGCAGGATGGCTTTATTATGTGCTTAATTGTGTGCTTGCGGGACCTTTTTGCTGCAAGTAAGCTGCGGCTCGGTTTTAGTTTTGCAGAGAGGGTTCCCGGAGCAATTGAATAGCAACCGGGATTTTCTTGCGGCCGTTTAAGATCAAAGGCTTTCCTCCAGCGCGTGCGGCCGGAAGGTATAACAAGGCGCCGGCCGCAAGCCTGCCGGAGTCCCCGGCCGGAAGGGAATAGAATAGGCAAATAGCTTGCGGCCCTGCATCTCCTACGGCCGATAATAGAATGAGGCCCTATGTAACTAAGTAACTTCTGTATTCTGCTATATGCATTTTTGCTTAATTCTAATCAAGTTTACACAAGTTTTATTTAATATTTTTCCAAGCAAAACACAGATTTGGAAATGTTTAAACCATTCTCTTTCAAATGAATGAACAAAAAGAATTGTATTCCATGTCCCTTTAAATTGAGACATGGCTAGAAACCTGTACATTCACTTTACTTACCAATTTTATAGTTCTCTCTAAACAAGATAAGTAAACAAGTAACAAGCAGATTAGATTTGAATTTCAGTTAGAAGCTTCAGCAAACAAGATTTTGAATTTAGCAATTATTTCAAAAATAATGTTGCATGTAACACTTTCAGAAATCATTGCAATGGTTTTCTTTTAAGTTTAGAACACAACAGGTCTTAAATGCATTTTGTAGGCATAGCAATGAATGTTCGACGGAAAAACTGAAAACTATATTTGGAGAGGGATAGCTACTTTTAGTTGCCATTTTCCTTCTGCAAGTTTTACTTAGGGGCTTACCCAAGGGAACTGTTTCTTCAGACACTTATGAATCAAGAGCTACATTGGTAACTGATGTAGAAATGTTTAGAAAGGTTCGGAAAAAAATGTTTACAGTTGACTGAGCATGTTGTTGTATATGAAAAAGACTAACAAAACCTCTTTCACCTGCTCACTACAAAGTACAATTTGTTAGTGCTTTGTAGTTTTAAAGGTAAAAAAAGAGAAGGTAATCTGTAAACAGTGGAAAGTACTACAATAGCACAATGGTTATGGTAATTTTTTTCTGATAAGTTCGCTCTCTTTCCCTACAATAAAGGCCGGAGCATAAGGACTTATTTAACAAAAGGACAAGTGAAACTTTAGAAGCTCACCCAGATCCCTTTCAAAACCAAAGCTGGCACTATCTGGTAGCAATTATAATGAAA
The DNA here is from genome assembly GCA_027410445.1 of Discoglossus pictus. Lineage (NCBI taxonomy): Eukaryota > Metazoa > Chordata > Amphibia > Anura > Alytidae > Discoglossus > Discoglossus pictus. The sequence goes on from CM050166.1 coordinate 256,726,403, forward strand.
CAGTTAGTAGAGATGTGATTTTACTCTCAGTTAAACGTTACAAAATATCTTTAAAAGGGTGTGATTTACATGTTAAAGTGTCCATGCGATAGTTCTTATGTAGGACAAATGAATCATTATGTAAAAAAGGTATTAATGAAAACCAGGCAGGTTTATTCTACCTACTTAAGATTCAGCCCTTTAAAAAAATTTCTATGAGCATTATTTGGTGTGCCCGTTTAGGGCTAATTATGGTTAATTATAAGTTATTTTTAACTGGTTTGTGTAATTTTTAATTCAGTTATCACCGAGTATACACTTTGAAGAATATGCTGGGCTAGAACTTCATCCTAGCAATTTTTCACCTTCAGTGTATATTCTATTTATGGCAATGGCCTGTTAGCAAGCCCTGTTTTACAGCACATAGTGTAATGATATAGGAATGACAAGGTTGTGGAGACCAGCAGCCAAGGTCAGCAATAATCCAGTTCAGCAACTTGTAGGTGAAACAGGAACAAGCTTTATTGAAGTGATCAGGAACCACACAATAATCTGGCAAAGTACATAAACAGGAAGTGCCTTATAAAGGCCAAGGACCAGACACCTGACCAGACACAGCTGAAGAAACTTAGGCACTGATACAATTGCTAGCAGAGTCAAGGTTATCAGATCTCAGTGAAATTCACAAAGGCAGGCTGGCACAGTGGCAGGAAGGTGGTATAGCAGACTGGGGACCAGGGGTCAAAACCCAGCAGAGTCAATTCCTCACACATAGTTTCAAGCAGCTATTTTGCTTCAATGATTTCTATATTGCTAGTGTACCTTTTATATTAGGGGTTCTAGTTAGTTTTTGGGGCTCTAACATTGCTAAGCCTTCATAAAAGGAGGATTTCTTCAGGGGTCATAGATCATTTCATTGCTATTACTGACTGTTTCTCCAAACCAGTGATACTTTTTAATAGCAGCATTTTTCTATATTTAGTAATCCAAGTAAGTTTCCACTTACTATATTATATTATTACATATTTTTTTATTATATTATTACACTTGGAAAAGTCATGTGGCCTTGTTTTTGTTAATTAATGAAAAGTCAGTTAGTAAAACTTTTAACCACACCAATTTAAATCAAGAGAAAATTAATGTTGGTGGATAGACAAATTAACTGATTATTTCAATTTGGAAACTTTCTTATATTGCATACAGACCAACGGTGTGATAATTTGTTTATACAATATTTCAATACTGAAATATTTTTATAGTTGGTATGGATTTACAACCTGGTATAATTTAAAATATTTTTTATATTTGTGCATGCCTATCAGATTCATTATGTGCACAATACTTTACAATATTATATAATGACATTTGGTAAAATCTTGGTGCAGTATGTAAATAATGTTTTTTTTTTTTTCCTAGAGCAATTGCTAATTAATGGTAACTTATAATTGAAACTCAGAAATTATTTGAATGGTCTTTTATTTGCTTGAGTATCTTTCAGCTTTTAGTTTAGAGGTTATGATTATAAATGCGGCAAGATACTTTTAGATGGATTTAATATGTACAATACATCTGTGCCCACAACACTTTACAACAAAACATAGCTTTTCTTTCAGCACATGTTTATACAGTACACAGAGTCCTAACACATCCCTGCTTGAGTTTACACTGGCCTCCCTGAGCCTCAGCAATGCCTTGTTAACATAGGTTTCTTCGTAAGGCAGGTGCAGGCCTTATTAGTTCATTTTTTTGGCAGGGAAAGGGTGTGTTCAGAAAAAGTAGAACATGATGGACATGATTTTACTCTAACGTGATCAGAGCAAGTTATAAAATTGATGGCTGCTTTAAAGGTGAAATACCAATAGAACAGAATTATAGACTGCAGAGCATGCCTTGTATCAGAATCCACATACTTTTTTCCTATTCCTCTGCAAAATTAGTGTTTTTCTCCAATACCTGCTCATCCATCCACATATCATCTCTTTCCAGTGCCCATTGCCCATTTCTGTACATCCACAGTCATCTGTTTCTTCTGAGGTCGCCTACATTCTCACTCTCCATACTGCTTTGCACAGTTCACCTTGAGTATCCATTGTCTTCTCAGCCCTGTCCACTATGTTTATGTACTATATGTTTCTACTATTTTCAATTTGTGACTAAATTAAAAGTAATGTGAGCCAGTCTTGGCAGAAAAAATGCCCCCAGAAATCATAAAATAAAATATGGTTAGTTTATGCATCTTCAGCTCCATCTACTGGTGGTATAAGATCTGGTTTTAATTTTTATGTATCAAAGTGATGAAATCACTCAGAATCCCTATTTGTGATCTGTGGGGTTTGCCAGTTACAATTAAGCCCTTTAACTAAAGAGAGACAGACATCACTATTAAATTCCCTCAATGTGTAAAACCGTAGCCCGTAACGTAGCCTGCAAGACTTACAACGTAGCCTGCAAGACTTACGGCTATTAAATTTGCCCCGTAAAGCAAACGACTTGCGGGTTAAGGGCGAAAAAACCCTACGGGATGTTGAAATTTGAACTCCGTGGCCGCAAATCCTTTGTTCTGTCAAGCTCGTATCTATTACGTTTGAAAATCGCTATTACATTGCTATAAATCCACTGGCCTTCAACCCTGTAACCCGCAAATTGAGCCAAAAAGCCAATGGGTACCAGAGAGGACCCGCAAGGGTTTAAAGGCCTATCCGTAGCACTGTAAATTCAAATATGAACACACTACTGTACTCATAGTTAAAGGGAAAGTTATGTTATAATTAATAGCACAACATTCTCAAGCTTGCAAATCTGCAATATAAAATACTTTTTTTTCTGTTTAATTTCCGTGTTATATCGATCCCGGCAATCAATGTGTTAATAGATATAATGGAACTCGCTTGGACTAGAATATCATATTTACCGATTTATCAATATTGCATTATTTCTGGAATGCGGGTCCGATTGAAACCCGTACGGCTTTGAAATCTAACCTCCATTTTTCAATGACATAATGATAACAATCTCTTTTGCCATTGGCTCAATCTAAACCGTAACTAGGGGTTTAAATAATTGATCATGTTCACAGCCGCACATGCAACATGCGCAAGAATGGTTTATGGGCTTTCGTCTACGACATGAAACTCGCAGCATGGTTGAATTTTAATAGCTCAGTAACGCAGCCGAATTTCAAGCCTGCAGCCGTTGCGGGTGTGTTGATGCCGCTACGGGCTTCAAATTTAATATGGCTGAGAGATGATATCTGCTCAATTTTTACAACTACATTAGGACATTAAAGACCTATTGTTGTATGGCATAGCACTTTAGTACAATAGCTGATTGAGAGTAATACAGATCACATTAAAAACACATTTGTTTTAATGTCTTTACATATGTCATTCTCAATTACACATATACAGACAAGATCCCTTTTGAAAAAGAACCTTACAAGAATGGGTTGGCTCTGATGTATCTTGTAAGATTTACCATTCCAACTATTTTTGGTCATCAGTAGGTCATGGGCTCTTTGTTTATTTTAATAATGTATGAGTAGACAAAATATGAGTCTTTTAGAGAAGTGGTCCACTTATTATTATTTTAATATATTTAATGGATGATACGCACAGCTGTATAATGCCCTTTGCACCTTATTATTGGGAGATATTTCTGCAATGAACAGTGAACAAAATACTACTATAGTCAATTTCTAAATCTAAAATAATAATCAATTTGTTTAATGTGATTATGTTTTGTGCCATGCATTATGATAGGATTCATGGTATAATATTATAATATATATAAAATAATCTTTTCTCCCCTAAAAATATTGAGAATTCTTCTATATTACATAGTTACATAGTTACATAGGTTTTGCCATTTGAATAGGGCTCTATATAAACACACAGCATATTTTTTACAGAAGTTTTTAGTTAGTGAAATTCTATCCAAAAGCAAGGTCTTCACTAACTAAAAACTTCTGTAAAAAAATATGCTCTTTGCTTATATAGAGCTATATTCAATTGGCCAAATTGCAATTGAATGAGGCCCATAGTATTTAAGGTTGAAAAAAGACCTTCAGTCCATCAAGTTCAACCTTTCAAGATCTCCTCCAATCTGCAATATGCGGATTAACTATTAATTAATTAGTTGTTTTCCATGATAAACCTGAATTCCCTTTTTAATTAGAAATAAATCCAGACCCCTCTTAAAGCTATCTATCAAATCCACTGTCACAACCTCCTCTGGTAGAGAATTCCACAGATTACTCACCCTTACTGTGAAGAACCCTTTTCTTTCTTTGAGGTGGAATCTTTTTACTTCTAACCTCAAGGGATATCCTCTTGTCAGTTGAAAACCTCTTGGCACAAAAAGCTCCCTTGACAAATCTTTATACTGACCCTGGATGTATTTATATAACGTAATCATATCTCCTCTTAGACGCCTTTTTTCTAGAGAAAATAAGTTTAATTTGGTTAGCCTTTCTTCATAACTTAGCCCCTCCATTCCCCTTATTAGTTTTGTTGCCCTCCTCTGTACCTTTTCCAGCTCTAAAATGTCCTTTTTATGAAGTGGTGCCCACAATTGTACTCCATATTCCAAATGAGGGCGTACTAGAGATTTGTATAGTGGCAGAATTATTTTTGCTTCCCTGGCCTCGATACCCTTCTTAATACATGCTAATATTTTATTTGCCTTTGCAGCTGCAGCTTAGCTTTGAGCACTGTTACCTAGGTGGTTGTCCACAAGTACTCCCAAATCCCTTTCAATATCTGATACACCTAGATTTGCTCCATTAAGATTATAAATTGCATGGCTATTTTTCCTTCCCAGATGCATAACTTTACATTTATTCGTATTAAATCTCATCTGCCATATAGGTGCCCATTCCTCAATTTTATGTAAATCCCTGATTTAATTACCTTGCACAACTTCGTGTCATCAGCGAAAATGGAGACACCACACTCCAATCCTACCTCTAAGTCATTAATAAATATGTTAAAAAGAAGAGGACCTAATACTGAATCCTGAGGAACCCCACTTACCATATTATTGTTGTTGTTGTTATCAAGTAATTGAGGAGTTAATGCTAATTAATTATTTGAATATGTATATACTCTGTGTATGAGCCAATTGATTAAAATTGATTATATAATATTTATATAACTTTTAAAGTTTACGCATTTGTGTCGTATAGTGGGGACAGTCATGTTTTCACTTTTTAATTGTCATCGTTTTATTTTAAAAGTGTTTTGTTTTTAGATGTACTTTTCAATAAATACTGAATTTTATAATATAATAATCTCTATGTCCTTAGTAATAATATAAATATCTGTAGGAGAATCTTGGTAGCAAATTGAGTGTCTTCTTCTCTTTTTTGTTTTGTATTTTTTAATAATTTCCCCAAGTATTAGGATTAATAAAACTTAGCTTTTATTTACAAAATTAATGTCAAAGCTTGTGTGGTTTTCTTAAACAGAAAGTAGTTAGTTATTTTTGGCAGTAGGTGTCTGAATTTAGCACCAGACCCAGCAGGCATTTAGTAAATATCCAAACAGAAAAAAACAAAAATGTCCAGGGTCAATACAAGGCTTTGTCAAGGGAACTTTTTGTTCCCAGAGGGTTTCAACTGACAAGGGGACATCCTTTCAGATTAGAAGTAAAAAGATTTCACCTTAAAGAAAGAAAAGGGTTCTTCACAGTAATGGTGGTTAATCTGTGGAATTCTCTTCCAAAGGAGGTGGTGACAGTGTATTTGATAGATAAATGTAAAAAGGGATTGGATATATTTTTAAATAAAAAGGGCATTAAGGGCTATCCTGGATCAATAGAGATTGAGTATTGATCCAGGGATGAATCCGATCGCCAGTATCTGGGGTCAGGAAGGAATTCTATACTTTTTTCCCTGTTTAGACAATTGGCAAAGTTTCACTGTTTTGTTTTTTTTCTGTTTGTCTTCCTCTGGATCAATCACATATATAGTTGTGAGCGTACGGGTCGTTGCTCATGCTTGCGGGCTCGCACAGCGAGCCCGCAAGAACTGCGTCCCTCGCGAAGCGAGGGACGCAGTTCCCCGCAAATGCGGGTCCTCGCAAAGCGAGGGCCCGCATTTGCGGTGATGGAGCATCCCAACGTCCCCGCAAATGCGGATCCTCGCGAAGCGAGGGTCCGCATTTGCGGAGGTGGAGGCTCAACGTCGGCTGTGTTAACACACACATACACACACACGACTTTTTAACAGAATAAACCCAACCACCTAGCCAACAAAAACCCAACAACGTCCCCGCAAATGCGGATCCTCGCGAAGCGAGGGTCCGCATTTGTGGTGGTGGGAGCATCCCAACATCGGCTGTGTTAACACACACATACACACACACACAACTTCATAACAAAAAAAAACTCAAAGTCGCCTCACACCCGCTTACACCCAGACACACAGACGCAAGACTTAACAAAAAAAAGGCCCTTCACACGCTCTTAACACACATACGCACGACTTAGAAACAAATACACTGCGTCGTACACGTAAAAGCTAACTGCGTATATCGCAAAAAAATACGGCAACATCGCAACAAAATACGGCCGCATAGGAAAACAATACGTCCGCGAAAGACCCATTCCAACCGCCGCGCATCAAAACATCACAAACACAAGAAATAAACACAACAAACACATAAAAAGCTTACTTACAGCATGGGGGGGCATCCGGCACCTCCAAAAGTTCATTTACACGTCCATTTAAGTCCAAAACAAAGAGTTTAAACGGCCGAAAATCTGCTAAGCGAGAGAAAAAATGGCCGCCGAACAAAACGAAAACGAGGCTCCAGACGTAACTACAGTACACTTACTCGCAATAATGAAACACATACTATGCGGAACGGATCACACTCATATTAAACACCATTTTAACCACTACTACGCACAAAATGGCGGATGGAACGCAAATTGTAAGCTGGAATGCAAATAGCGCATGCGTATTGCGTTCTAACGGTCTAACTTTCCAGAATGTTCTACAAGTTTATAAATACTGCCTATTTCACAGAGAAAAATACATTTCTCCTCAGGTGATGAACAGAGTGACTTCAGACATAACTGCTGCTAAAACTTGAGAAGATAATTCTTTCCTAATTTACTACTTTACATTGTGCAAATTACAACTGAGAGGTAAGCTATAATATATTACATTTTATTATCAAGACAGGACATCAAAAAAAAAAATTAAATAAGAAAAAGAGGTTTATGTATAATGACATGTGACACGCACATATATGCGTATAATGTATACTGACAAGTGACACGCACATTTATGTGTATAATGTATACTGACATGTGACACGCACATTTATGTGTATAATGTATACTGACATGTGACACGCACATTTATGTGTTTTGCCCCTGCAACAAAATTATCTTAAAACAAACTAATTAAACAACTACATTTAAATTACATTAGAAAAAAATAAGTTGGGACTATTAAAATATGAGTCATGTATACTGATATGTGACACGCACATATATGTGTATCATCTATAGTCACATGTCACACACACATTTATGTATGTTGGCCAAAAATAAAAATAAGGTTAATTTAACAATTAAAATATGATTCATGTATAGTGATATGTCACACGCACACAAAAAAATTACTTTCAACTATGGAAATGTGCTTCATGTATGTGACATATGTGTGTAGCCCCCACCAAAAAATAATGTTAATTGAAAATAATTACAGAAGTATATTTCAATGAAATTAATTTACTGCAATTCAATAGATCACCTAAAGCTCAATCTTTCTACTTTTTTTAATATTCAAACAGACTCTGCATCAACAGCGTCTCTCAACAATTTGCACCGTGCATTGTGAAGCACAATCCCTTTTAAAGAACACCAACAAAGAAGAAGAGGTAAGATACAAAAATACTTTAAATGCTGAAAAGGCCATGCTTTGTTAAATACAAATAAAAAATTATATAATTCACTATTTCACTTTATTTTTCAAACAGACACTACAAGAAGACCGGCGGATTAAGATTGGCAGGAGGGGACCCTCTGTCATTCCACACTTCAATCAAGGTAAAGTATTAAGTATAAAAAAGAACCGAACCATGAGCCTTATTCAATTGTGAGTTGGCCAATTGAATAGGGCTCTATATAAGCACATAACAGATTTTTTAGACAGACATTTTTAGTTACTGAACTTCGATACTAAATCAAGGTCTTCACTAACTCAAAACTTCTGTCAAAAAATATTTTATGTGCTTATATAGAGCCCTATTCAATTGGTCAAAACGCAATTGATTCAGGACCTAAATATGTTTAATGGCCGAGGGCCTCATTCAAATGTGATTTGCCCATTTCAATAGGGCTCTATATAAGCACAGAGCATATTTTTGAACAGAAGTTTTTAGTTAAAAACTTCTGTAAAAAAAGATGCTCTGTGCTCATATTGAGCCAAATTCCATTGCGAAAAACCAAATTCAATGAGGCCCTCACAATATAACAAATCCAGCAACCAAAGGCCCTCATTCAATTGATATTTTGGACAATTCAATAGGGCTCGAAATAAGCACATTTAGAACCCTATTGAATTGGCCAAACTGCAATTGAATGAGGGCCAAAGTATGCAACATATGGTACACACAAACTGGTACACACAAAACAGGATTGTAACAAACACATAGCAAACTAAATTCATATTCTTTTTGTTTAACAACCTATAACCATTAGAAAAAACACTACATAAGTATAACAAAAGTGGTGCCCATCAAACTGGATTGTACGAAAACTCACACAAACACATAGCAAACTACATTTAAATTCTTATTTAATGTTTAACAACCTATAAGCCTTAGAAAGAAGCCTAAATAAGCATACCAACATTGGTGCGCACCAAACAGGATTGTATGAAAACTCACACAAACACATAGCAAACTACATTTAGATTCTCATTTTATGTTTAACAACCTATTTGCATTACAAAACAACATTAATAAGCATACCAACAGTGGTGCGCACCAAACAGGATTGTATGAAAACTCACACAAACACATAGCAAACTACATTTATATTCTTATTTAATGTTTAACCACCTATAAGCCTTAGAAAGAAGCCTAAATAAGCATACCAACAGTGGTGCGCACCAAACAGGATTATACGAAAACTCACACAAACACATACCAAACTACATTTAGATTCTTATTTTATGTTTAACAACCTATTTGCATTACAAAACAACATTAATAAGCATACCAACAGTGGTGCGCACCAAACAGGATTGTATGAAAACTCACACAAACACATAGCAAACTACATATAGATTCTTATTTTATGTTTAACAACCTATAAGCCTTAGAAAGAAGCATAAATAAGCATACCAACAGTGGTGGGCACCAAAGAGGATTGTACGAAAACTCACACAAACACATAGCAAACTACATTTATATTCTTAATTTTATGTTTAACAACCTATAAGCCTTAGAAAGAAGCCTAAATAAGCATACCAACAGTGGTGCGCACCAAACAGGATTGTACGAAAACTCACACAAACACATACCAAACTACATTTATATTCTTATTTTATGTTTAACAATCTATAAGCCTTAGAAAAAGGCCTAAATAAGCATACCAAAAGTGGTGGGCACCAAACGGGATTGTAGAAAAACACAGAAATAATGTCATTTTTTAGTTCATACAAATACATTCAAATAAAATTACATTTTCATTTTTATTTTATAACAGATACTGCGTCAAGAACATCGGACCAGGAGTTTCAACTGAGGACCAGACCAGCGGACGAGGACTTTCAACAGAGGACCAGACCATTGGACGAGGACTTTCAACAGAGGACTACACCATCGGACGAGGACTTTCAACAGAGGACTACACCATCGGACGAGGACTTTCAACAGAGGACCAGACGATTGGATGAGGACTTTCAACACAGGACCAGACCATCAGACGAAGGCTTTCAACACAGGACCAACAAAGATTCTGCTTCAAATCAAACTTCAACCAAGGTACAGTATAACAAGTAAAAAAAGAGAAAAATTAATTAATATTCTTCTTTAATGTTTAACCACCTATAAGCCTTAGAAAAAAGCCTACAGAAGCATACCAAAATTGCGGCGCACCAAAAAGGATTGTAGAAAAACACAGAAATAATGGCATTTTTTCATTAATACAAAGACATTCAAATAACATAACATTTTCATTTTTATTTTATAACAGATTCTGCGTCAAGAACATCGGAACAGGAGTTGGAACTGAGGACCACACCAGAGGACGAGGACTTTCAACAGAGGACTACACCATCAGACGAGGACTTTCAACACAGGACCAGACCATCGGACGAAGGCTTTCAACACAGGACCAACAAAGAATTTTGCTTGAAATCAAACTTCAACCAAGGTACAGTATAAAAAGTAATATCTATCATCTATCTCTTATTTGTCTTTTAGGGCCAATAATCTTTAACAGTAAATACAAACTTCAATGTAAACTTAAAAAATAAATTGGCATAGTCCAAAAAAGTCTAAAAACACAGAATCTATACAATTTGTCATTGTAACATTCCAGTCCTAAACCCTAATTTAATTGCCATTTGACAAATTGAATAGTGCTGTAAATAAGGACATAACATCTTTTTGAAAATACCTTTTTAGTTACTGAAACACTTGCTTTTGGATACATGTTTAATAAATAAAAACTTCTTTAAATAATTATCTGATGGCCTTATTTAGACTTTTATTCAATTGACCGCATTGAAATTGATTAAGTATAAAATGTTAACTCACTATTGATAACTATTTGTCATGAAAAACAACTTAACATCTCAAAATAAACTAATGGTACATTATTTTATTTTTACAGATTAACATGGCTGATAACGAGAGTAAACAAGAAAAGAAAAGACGCCAAGCTAGAGAACGAGGACAGAGAGCAGACAGCCAGCAGACACCGGAGAAGAAGGAAATTCGACGAGAAAAAGAACGCAAAAGAATTGCAAGCAAAAGACTGTCACTTGCAGAAATTAAAGATATGTCAAAAAAAGCAACAAAGAAAATAAAGCATTTACAACCTGTTGCTCAAACATCAGATGACATTTTACCAGAAAAAATACAAGAGATACCAAAAAAAGCAACAAAGAAAACAAAGCATTTAGAACCGTTTCATGAAACATTACATGACATTTTACCTCAAACAATACAACATATACCAAGAAAAGCAACGAAAAAAACAAAACATTTAGAACCTGTTGTTGAAACATTATATGACATTTCATCTGATGAATATGAAAGTCAAAATCCTATATGCTTTGCAAATTGTCCTCTACTCAAGTCTTTAGCAGTAGAGGTTCATAGTTGTGGCGACATGACTACTCAATGTCAGTTTTGTGAGGCTTATTATTTTAAACAGGAGAGACCCAGAGATGGACAATTTATTAGTTGTTGTCAAAAAGGCAAGTTCAAACTTCCAGAAAGGAAAGAATTTCCAATTTATTTACAAAATATTATGACTGAACCTACTTTTCCAAACTACAAAAATTTTAAGACAAACAAAAGGCAGATGAGCTAAATAGGTTCTTTTCGTCGGTTTACACAAGGGAGGTACCAGTGGTTGGGACACTGCAACATAATGGGGCTACACTACCTTCACTAAATAATTGGTTAACGCAGGAAGAAATACAAAAGAGGTTGGAGAAAATAAATGTTAATAAAGCCCCAGGTCCTGATGGAATACATCCAAGGGTACTGAGGGAGCTGGGTTCTGTAATAGCCAAACCATTATATCTAATCTTTAAAGACTCGCTCACTACAGGGTCTCTACCAGATGACTGGAGAAAAGCAGAGGTGATACCTATATTTAAGAAGGGATCTAGAGCATATCCAGGGAATTATAGACCAGTGAGCCTCACTTCTGTAGTTGGGAAGCTTTTAGAAGGGTTAATAAGGGACAGAATACAAGAATATGTCTATTTGAACAGGATCATAGGTAGCAGTCAACATGGATTTATGAAGGAAAGGTCGTGTCAGACCAATCTAATTAGTTTTTATGAGGAGGTTAGTAGGAACTTGGATCAGGGCAACTCAGTGGATGTAGTCTTTTTAGATTTTTCAAAGGCATTTGATACAGTGCCACATGGAAGACTAGTGAGCAAACTAAGGGATACAGGAATTGCAGTAAATATCTGCTCATGGATCGAGAGCTGGCTAAAAGACAGGAAGCAAAGGGTTGTTGTAAATGGAACATACTCCGATTGGTCTAATGTGATAAGTGGGGTTCCTCAGGGCTCAGTATTGGGTCCTCTCCTTTTTAACATATTTATTAATGACATTGAAGTAGGACTCGAATGTAGTGTCTCCATTTTTGCTGATGACACTAAGTTGTGCAAGGTAATAAAATCAGATAATGATGTACTTTCCCTACAAAAGGATTTGCATAAATTAGAGAAATGGGCGGCTAAATGGCAGATGAGATTTAATACAAATAAATGTAAGGTTATGCATTTGGGAAGGAACAATAGCCAAGCAATCTATAATCTTAATGGAGCAAATCTAGGGGTATCAGATATTGAAAGGGATTTGGGAGTACTAGTGGACAACCACCTAGGTAACAGCGCTCAAAGCCAAGCAGCGGCTGCAAAGGCAAATAAAATATTAGCATGTATTAGGAAGGGTATAGAAGCCAGGGAAGAAGATATAATTCTGCCACTATACAAATCTCTAGTACGCCCTCATTTGGAATATGGAGTACAATTTTGGGCACCACCTCACAAAAAAGACATTTTAGAGCTGGAAAAAGTACAGAGAAGGGCTACAAAACTAATAAGGGGAATGGAGGGGCTAAGTTATGAAGAAAGACTAGCAAAATTAAACTTATTTTCGCTAGAAAAAAGGCGTCTAAGAGGAGATATGATTACGTTATTTAAATACATCCAGGGTCAATATAAGGCTTTGTCAAGTGAACTTTTTGTAGCAAGAGATTTTCAACTGACAAGAGGACATCCGTTGAGGTTAGAGGAAAAAAGATTTCACCTTAAACAAAGAAAAGGGTTCTTCACAGTTAGGGTGGTTAAACTGTGGAATTCTCTACCAAAGGAGGTGGTGACAGCGAATTCGATAGACAACTTCAAAAAGGGGTTAGATATATTTCTGAATAAAGAGGTTATTCAAGGCTATCCTAGATAACTAGCAAGGAATATTGATCCAGGGAGAAATTTGATCGCCAGTTTCTGGGGTCAGGAAGGAATTTTGCTTTTTTTTTCCCCTTATGAGACAATTGGCAAAGTTTCAATGGGTTTTTTTTTTTATGTTTGCCTTCCTCTGGATCAATTAACAATAATTAACAATTAACAATAATAATAAATAGTCCAAATTAAAAAGATCAATAGAGATCTAAAAAGGTTGAACTTGATGGACTAACTCTTTATTCATTCTCCAATACTATACTATTAATAATTATTTAATCAATAATTTAATTAATAACTAATCCGCATATTGCAGATCAGAGGAGATCTTAACAGGTTGAACTTGATGGACTGAAAGTCTTTTTTCAACCTTAATTACTATGTAACTATGTAACATAAGATCCTACAATAGTGCCATATCCTTTGCATCCATGGGGGCAACATTAGCTGCTAATGTACCAGGACATGGTCCTTACTGTTTTAAAGTCCAAGGACAAATTTATCATCGCACTTCCCATTTACATCCAGAGGAAGGAAATAAAAGAAAATTCGCTCAACTATATGTCCTAGATACAATGGAAGCTGTTGACCAACGTATGCAGATGGAAGAAAATAAAAAATGCTTACCCAGTGTTTTCATAGAGCTAAATAACATTATGGACAACAATCCCTACAGTAAAGCTTATAAAAAATTGGCAGAAGTAGAAAATGAACAACTACTTCATGCACAAACACATCAATTACCAATGCCGAAGGTTAATATGGTGCTTAAAAGAGACAGACATACCGATAAACGTCGTTATATCTTGCCAACATCAAATGAGGTTGCAATGGTGTTTCAGAATGATGAAGGAGAACCACCATTTCAAAGAGACATTCGAATATATCCTAGAAATGAGGACCAACCGTTTATTAATATGAGTATCTTAAGTCCAAATTTAGATCCAATGACATATCCCATCTTTTTCCCACATGGAGAAGCAGGTTGGCAACCAAAATTAACCCTTCCCAGTTACCCAAATGCTAAAGCCAGAATCCGAAATAATGTTTCTATGCTTGAATTTAAAGTAGCTCAAATTGCCATTCGCAATGTATTTAATCCAATTTTATGTGGTGGGAAACTAACACAACAATGGATTATTGATTCATATTTGCAAGTTGAGGCAAATAATTTAAACTTTATCAAATATCAACAAAATAAACTCCGTGTAGAACAATATTCTGGATTAATGGACTATGTTGCTGACGTGGCTACAAGCAGAGACATGACAGCTGGCAAAGCCATCATTTTACCATCTTCCTTTCAAGGATCTCCTCGGAATATGAGAGAAAGATACAATGATGATATGGCTATTGTCACTAAATTTGGCAAACCCGATTTATTTGTGACATTTACATGTAATCCACAATGGCCAGAAATCACACAAAATCTACTTCTTGGACAAAGTGCTTCTGATCGACCAGATTTAGTAGCCAGAGTTTTTAAGATTAAATTAAATGAATTAATACGTGACTTCACTATAAATCAGTTATTTGGCAAATGTCTTGCTTATGTATATACCATTGAATTTCAAAAAAGAGGCCTTCCACATGCACATCTTCTAATAATACTTCAAGAAAAAGATAAATTAGATACTTCAGACAAAGTGGATGCAGTCATTGTTGCTGAACTACCAGATCCAGAACTATATGGTAGACTATATGAGATTGCTACTCATCGCATGATTCATGGACCCTGTGGTGACCTTAATCCACAATCACCATATATGGAAAATAATAAATGTTCCAAAGAATTTCCAAAAGATTATAGAGACAAAACCTATGCCAATTGTGATGGATATCCACTTTATAAAAGAAGAGAAGGAGATAGTGCCATTATTCGTGGAAAAAAAGTGGACAATAGATATGTTGTACCCTACAATCCACATTTACTCATGAAGTACAACGCCCACATCAACGTAGAAGCCTGCACTTCCATCAAATCCTTTAAATATGTCTACAAATATATTTACAAAGGTTACGATGCAGCTACTGTAGTCGTCAAAAGTGCAGACAACCCTGAAAGTAGTGAGTTAGTACATGATGAACTTGCATCTCATGTAGATGCTCGCTATGTCAGTGCGCCAGAAGCTATGTGGCGGCTTTTAAAATTTGAAATTCATGATAGATCACATGCAGTATATAGGTTAGCAGTACATTTGCCACAACGACATTTAGTCTATTTCCATGCTGGAAATGAAATGAATGCATTGGCCCAAAGTGAAGATCGTCACACTACACTAACTGCATGGTTTGCATTAAATTCCACTGATGCTAAAGCAACACAATACTTATATATTGAAATTCCATATCACTATGTTTTTGTGAATGGATTATGGAGACCAAGAAAAACCAGAGGCAATACAATTATTCCAAGAATTTACACAGTCAGTCCAAGAGATGTTGAACGTTTTTGCTTACGGATATTACTTTTAAATGTTCCTGGAGCACAAAGTTTTGAACACTTAAGAACTGTTAATGACATTGTATATGAATCCTTCCATTTAGCTGCAAGACATAGAAACTTACTCGCTGATGATACAGAGTGGGAAAGATGTTTAGAAGAAGCAGCACAATGTCAAATGCCACGACAGATGAGAGAACAATTTGCTTTTATTTGTATCTTCTCAAATGCTCCAAATGCATTAGCTTTGTGGGAGACTTTTAAAAGTAATATGGCTGAAGACTTTATGCGACGATACAATGAACCCATTGCACACTTAAAAGCGTTAATGGAAATCCAAGAAGTCTTTTTAACTCATGGAATAAGTTGTGCAAGTTTTAATTTGCCTGATCCAGGTCTTATAGATGACATTAACTTTGAAGACTATGACATTCAACTACAAGCAGAAAGAACAGAAGAAAGACTTGCAACTTTAAATACACTACAATTGCAAGCATTTCATGCCATTAAAAATGCTATAGATGATGACATGGTGACAGAGCGTTATTTCTATCTTGATGGACCTGGCAGATCAGGAAAAACATATTTGTACAATTTATTAATGAGTTCAGTACGAGCACAAGGAAAAATAGCAATGGCGTTTGCCACTACTGGAATTGCTGCACTTTTATTAGAAGGTGGAAGAACTGTTCATAGTGGATTTAAACTGCCAGTGCCTATTTTGGAAAATTCTGTGTCAGATATTCGCATGACATCCTTACAAGAAAAGAAATTGAAGAAATGTAAATTAATTATAATAGATGAGGCCACAATGATTGCATGCTATGCCCTCCAATGTATTGACCGTTTGCTTTGTGAAGTCATGGATAATACTTTTCCATTTGGTGGAAAGGTAATGTTGTTAGGTGGCGATTTTAGACAAACATTACCTGTCGTTGTACATGGAAATCGAACTGACATTATCGAAACATGTATAAAGTCAAGTACAGTATGGAAACATTTTACCCATCTTCAACTGCAACAAAATATGAGATCAGAAGGCCAAACTGATTTCAATGATTGGCTTATTAAAATTGGAGAAGGCAGAACAGAAAAAATACTACATTTACCTGACGACACTGTAGAGATCCCACCTCATATGATTTGTCAACAAGATATTATATCGGCTATATTTGAAGGGAGCATAAATAACAAAGAATATTCCGAGCTTGCCAACCAAGTCATACTGACGTGTAAAAATAAAGATGCATTAATCCTCAATAATGAAATCTTTAAAAAAATTAATGCACCACAAAGAAATTATCACAGTGCTGATTCTGTACTTGCTGATGACAATGAAAGTCAGGCTAACTTTTCGACTGAATTCATAAACTCTTTAACTCCTTCTGGAATGCCACCACATATTTTGCAGCTAAAGAAAGGTGCAATTATCATGTTACTGCGAAATATGAACCCCAAAAAAGGCCTATGCAATGGCACAAGATTAATTGTTCAACAGTTAAAGGACCATTTTATTGATGCTGAAATTTTAACTGGGACCCATAAAGGAGAGAGAGTTTTCATACCAAGAATAGATTTAGCACCAAGTGAAAGTAGTCTCCCTTTTATACTTCAAAGAAGACAATTTCCCATTATTATGGCATTTGCCATAACAATTAATAAATCACAAGGTCAAACTTTCAAATCTGTGGGTATTTTCTTGGAAGAACCAGTTTTTGCACATGGTCAATTGTACGTTGCGTTGTCACGGTGCAAAAATCCACAGGCTATTAAAGTTTACATTGAAAACAATGAAAGTCAAGGTGATTTATTAGAAGATGGACGTATTTTTACAAAAAACATTGTCTACTATGAAGTACTATAACTTTGAAGGATACAAATTAAAGATGCCAAGATTTTTTTAAAGCATTGCAAAATACATAACAATTGGTTGTTTAATTCAGTCATAATTAATGGAAGTCATGTTTATGAATGATTCGACTTCAACAGATTACAAAGTGGATGTTAAGAGGTCAAGCACCTTTTAAGTCACAATGTAAATATTGTCTGTTATCTTAAGATTACTACCTACATTAATGTTTATCGCCAGTTTATGTGCTCAGTAATAAATTACTTTAATTACGTATGTTTTAAGAAGAGTTTTACTGTATGCCTTCCTCTACATTCAATGTATATTCAAGTTAACAATTATTGTGATAGAAACTGAATTTTAATACTGATTAATTTAAATGTCAATTGTTTTTACATTCAAATGTTAATACTTTTAATAAAAAATTAGGTTACAAAATGTATTCACTATGTTCCTGTTTATAATGTTCAAATTTATACCAATGTTTTGTCAACTTCTAAACTTACATAAAAAATAAAGTTCAAGTTTAAAAATATATACTTTGAAGGTTATTGCTTACATATATTTTAAACTTCATGTTAAAATTCGCGACGTTTAAAGAAGGCTTTTTACTTTTTGCTTTCCTATTCATTCAATGTATATTAAAGTTAACAATTCTTCAGATACTAATTACATTTTAAAAAACCATTACATCAACATTTTACAAAAATACACGTTCATATTAAAATACTTACAAGTGTCAAAAATATATGTTAATAACTAAACAACTTGACAAACATATACATCACATTGCCGTCATTTTTTGACGGGCAAGTCGCTAGTTAACAATAAATCTGTGTATTGCAGATCATAGGATAAAAATGTTGAACTTGATAGACTAAAGTATTTTTTCAACCTAAATTACTATGTAACTACTATGACTTTTGTTTCCACAATAAAGCCAAGTTTATATTTTTGATGATTTGAAAACTTTTTATAGACCACTGTGATTATGTTTTTTAAACTACAGTTGAAAATTTGCAAAATGTTTTTAGAGTGAAAAATAAAATACAGCCTGCAATATATTACCTTTTTTTGCTACAGGATCTACCATTTTGGTGTTTTGGTAACCAATCCTTGTGATGTGAGGAGGATTTGATTGCACAGGAAGTTCTGTCTACACAATGAGAATGTAGCATCTGTAAGCAGCAGAGTTTCAGTAACTATATTGTTTACAATGAAACACCCTTTTGAGAAGTTAACAGACATAGAGCTCTATTCCATTGCAAGCCCGAAATAAACTCCAAACTGAACTTCTGGCTGTGGGTCAAATTTTTCTAAACAATTAGGAGTTCATGGTTTGCGTGAACATTTAATACATCTAAGTAGCATTCAGGGGGCATGATCATATGATCTACTAATAATTAAGCAAGCCCGTAAGTTACATTTCAGACAGAGCCAATAGTAAATGAGACATCGTGATGCCAGTAAAACATGGAGGTAACAAATAACCTACAATTGTAAGCTAAGCATTAATACATGCAAATCATGTTTGCCGATCAAGTTGCACTCAAGCAATCTTGAAATACATTAAGGATCGATATAACCCTGAAATAAGTTAAAATTATTATTTTGTATTGCAGATTTGAGATCTTGATCCTGATAGGCAATTAATAAAACATGTCTTTCCATGCTTTCCCATTATTTTAAAGTACAGTAGTGTGTGATTATTTGCTAATGCAGTTATACAAACAGGTGTTTAATCCACTTACGAGTCCTATCTAGTCCTATCCAGTACTCACATTATTTTTTGATACATTAGCCATTTACGGCTTTGAAGGCAATTGCGGGCTTGGTGAATGTTTTTAATAACGATTTTAGCACTGGCAACATTTGCTGGGTGAAAAATCAATGGATGAGATAGGACAGTGTTATGGTTTTCACAAGCCTCCAGTACTTTTGAGCCTGTAACTCGCAATTCGAATGCGAGTAGCAAAATGTAGCAAATTGGATATACGTTACATTTACAGGGCTACATTATAGTTACATAGGCCCTCATTCAATTGTGATTCGGCCAATTGAATAGGGCTCTAAATAAGCACATAACATATTTTTTTTAAAGAAGTTTTTAGTTAATAAGCATCTATTGAAAAGCAAGGTTTTCGCTAACTTAAAACGTATTTAAAAAAAATATGCTATGTGCTTATTTAGACCCCTATTCAATTGGCCAAATCGCAATTGAATGAGGGCCATAGTAAATAAGGTTGATAAAAGGCTTTCAGTCCATCAAGATCAACATTTTAAGATCTCCTCTGATCTGCAATATGCGGATTAAATATTAATTAGTTGTTAGTTAATTATTAATCAATTATTTAATTATTTATTTGTTATTTTATTTTTAATTATTAATTAATCCAGAGGAAGGTAAACAGAAAAAAAAAACCCAAGTGAGCCAATCGTCTCAAAGGTGGAAAAAAAATAATTCCTTCCTGACGCCAGATACTGGCGATCGGATTTCTCCCTGGATCAATACTGTCTCTCTAATTATCCATGATAACCCTGAATTCCCTTTTTTTACTAGAAATAAATCAAGTCCCCTTTTAAAGTTATCTATCGAATATGCTGTCACCACCTCCTCTGGTAGAGAATTCCACAAATAACCCACCCTTACTGTGAAGAACCCTTTTCTTTCATTAAGGTGTAATTTTTTTACTTCTAACCTCAAGGGATGTCCTCTTGTCAGAAGAAAACCTCTTGGCACAAAAAGCTCCCATGACTCTTTATTTTTAAATCATTGTTAAGCCACATTGGATGTGATTTACTTCTTTTACTTGTATTCCCACTTGGTATTTGGTGATAAGTATGTATATTTAGTAAGGATTTAAATGTTGTCCATTTATGTTTAGCATTTTTACCTATCAGTTCTCTGTCCCAGTCTATACTTTGTTTTGCTGCCCTTAGACCATTAAAATCTGCCCTTTTACAATTCAGAGTTTTTGTTGGCCCCTTAAAATTTAGTTTTTTATTATTCAATCTCAAATGAGACTGTGTTGTGATCACCATTTCCCAACGGTTGCCCTATTTCAACATTTGATACTATATCAATATTATTTGTGATGACTTAATCTAAAATAGCTTAATTTCTAGTAAGCCCTTGTATAACCTGGGCGAGATAATGATCCCTGAGTGTACTCTAGAACCTGCTCCCCTTAGCTGAACTGCTGGGCTCATTTATCCAGTTTATTTCAGGGTAATTAACATCTCCTATTATTAGAACATGCCCATGCTTAGCTGCATTTCCAATCTGTAACAATAATTGTATTTCCTCACTATCAGCTATATTTGGGGGTTTATAGCATACTCCTACTAATATTCTTTTGGAATTTGCTGCTCTGCTATTTAACTCTAGCCACAAACATTCAACTTTATCACTAGGTCCACCATAAATATCTTCTCTTTGGCCAATTGAATAGGACTCATAATCAGCTGATGAAAGCAAATGGATGCCTGCATTAAAGAATAATCACATATATAGTTGTGAGCATACGAATGTTGCTAACGCTCGCAAGAACTGCGTCCCTCGCGAAGCAAGAGGCCGCATTTGCGGAAGGTGGAGGCTCCAACGTCGGCTGTGTTTGTCCGCAAATGCGGACCCAAAGAGAGGGTCCGCATTTGCGGAGGTGGAGGCTCCAACGTTGGCTGTGTCACACAAGGTTAACACACGCACGACTTACCAACACAAAAAAAAAAAAAAAAAGGAAAAAAACTTACCAACTGCGTCCCTCGCAAAAAAATATGTGACGCGCTACAACCCATTCCAAACATGCAAAAAACGACCAAAAACGGCGCGCATGAAAACAGCAGAAACCCAATAAATAAACACAATGCACACATAAAAAGCTTACTTACAGCAAGGGGGGGCATCCAGCACCTTCTAAAAGTGAATTTACACATCCATTTAAGTCCAAAAAAACGAGTTTAAACTGCCGAAAATCACCTAAGCGAGAGAAAAAATGGCCTCCGAAAAAAATGAAAACGAGGCTACAGACGCAACAATACTACAGTGACTCGCAAAACTGAAACAAGGCTACAGTCAAATTTACGAGGTACGTAACACATCCTATGCGGCATGTACCACACTGACATTAACCACCATTTTGAAAACTACTACGCATAAAATGGCGGATGGAACGCAAATTGTAAGCTGGAATGCAAATAGAGCATGCGTATTGCGTTCTAACGGTCTGAGGCACCTCAAAGTTTATAAATACTGCCTACTTTCCAAAATTCTACATTTCTACTCAGGTGATGAAAGGAGTGACTGGATAGTTAACTGCTGCTGTTACTTGAGAAGAGAATTATTTCCTAATTTCCTACTTTACACTATGCAAATTACAACTGAGAGGTAAGCTATAATATATTACATTTTATTACCATATATTACATTTTATTACCAAGACAGGAAAAAAAAAAAAAAAACTTTAACTATGAAAATGTGATACGGACATGTGACACGCACATTTATGTGTATAGGCCCTACAACAAACTAATGTTAAACGAAACTAATTAAACAAGTATATTTAAATGACATTAATTTACTGCAACTCATAGCAAAAAAAAATATGACAGTAATACATATGTAACCTAAAGCTGAATCTTTGCCCTTTTTTTTTTTCACTATTCAAACAGACTCTGCATCAACAGCGTCACTCAAGATTTTGCACCGTGGACTGTGAAAGAGAATCACTTTTAAAGAACACAAAGAAGAAGGTAAGAGGTAAGATAGAAAAATACATTACATGTTGAAAAAGACCATGCTTTGCTAAATCAAAAAGAAGAAATATACAATTAACCAATTAACTTTCTTTTTCAAACAGACACTACAAGAAGACTGGCCGATTAAGATTGGCAGGAGCGGACCCTCTGTCATTCGGACAAGAACAACACTTCTATCAAGGTATAGTAGAAAAAAGTAGAAAAAAAGGAACTATATATGTTTAATGGCTGCCAATATAAAAATTTCAAGTGAAATAAAAAAAAAAAATACATACAAATTGAATAAAGAACAAAACACAGTTCAACAAACTTCACAAAGACCTATACAATTTATAAAGACAGACAGTTTCACAGAAAAAAAAAAAAAAAAAAAGAGGTGGCCACAAAACAGGATAGCATCTGAAACATTAGCAACATACATAAAACAAAACTATTCCTCCGATTTACTGTAAAATAACTTCCAACCATCACCCACAAGCCAAATGCAGCAACCAAAAAGTGGTGAACACAAAACAGGATAAAAATAAAAAGCACAACATCATATAGAAAAGGCAATTAACATTCATTTTTACTGGTCAACATGATTGAATACTTATAAAGAAGACTAATTAAACAAATAAAGTATGCAAAATATTCTTCTTTACTGTTTAACAACCTATAAGCCTTACAAAGAAGCCTAAATAAGCATACCAAAAGTGGTGGACACAAAACAGGATAATGCTAAAAACATTGCGATCATATCCAAAATAGGAAAAACATTTATTTTCACTGTACAACATTTAATCCTCATAAAAGAGACTAATTAAGCAAATAAAGCATGCAACATTTGGTGGACACAAAACAGGATTGTACCAAAAATCACACAAACACATAGAACAGTAAATTAAAGACACGATAATGCTAAAAACATTGTGATCATATCCAAAATAGTAAAAACATTAATATTTTTTTAAAGGGTGGCACAAAAAACAGCATAGCAGAAAAATTCACCATAACAGATACAATAGACCAAAAGAATGAAATATGCTATTCATTACAAATACATTCAAATCAAATAACATTTAACTTTTTCTTTTACAACAGACACTGCGTGAAGAGCATCGGACGAAGACTTACAACAGCGGACCACGAAAGATTTTGCTGGAAATCACACTTCAAACAAGGTACAGTATAACAAGTAAAAAAACAGAAAACTAAATAAACATGTTTGCTCTGCATCCATGTCAACAGAAAAAAACAACAGTAACACCCAATAATTATAAGCTTTACCAAAATATTACTTACACATTTGTCATTTACCTATTATTTGTCTTTTAAGGACAACAATGTTTAACATTAAACCCAAACTTCAATCTACACAAAAAAAAAGAAAGAAAACAGCATAGTCCACAAAAGTGTCAAAACACACACTAAATAACATTTATCATTCTCAATTACCAGTCGTAATGTACAATATTAAGCATAAAACCTAAACACACACATAAAATAGAATACTACATAGTACTAACACCCAAAAAATAAAAAATAAACTTTTCATAGCCCGAACATATAAGCCTTTAAATAAAATATAAAAATACTATTACGACAATCCCCTGTAGCAAAAATTACAAAGACAATTTTTTGCCCTCTACTATGCCTGTAAGCCAAAAGTACAACAAAAAAATAAATTACCAAACCCCCAAAAATATATACATTTTAATTAACACTATACACCTACTACATGTAGAAGAAGGTATCGTGTAATTTCCTTGAGTGTTCTATTCATGTAAGGCAAAAATTACAACCTACGAAACAAAGTAAGAGCAAAAAAATAAAATCACTTATATAACAATACAAAGAAAGTACCGCTACAATGAAGTACAATCAGATATAAACAAACTGTTGATAATAAAAAGTGTAAAAAAACAAACTTAACAACTCAAACTAAACTAATTATACCTTATTTTCTTTTACAGATTAACATGGCTGATAACGAGAGCAAACAAGGAAAGAGAAGACGTCAAACTAGAGAACGACAAGAGAGATGGGCCAACCAGCAGACACCAGAGGAGAAGGAAATTCGATGAGAAAAAGAACGCAAAGGAATTGCAAGCAAAAGACTATCAGCTGCAAAAATTAAAGATACACCAAAAAAAACTACTAACAAAACAAAGCATTTAGAACCTGTTCCTCAAACATCAGATGACAATTTACCTGAAAAAATCAAAGATATACCAAAAAAAGCCACCAAAAAAACAAAGCATTTAGAACCTCTTCCTGAAACATTACATGACATTTTACCTAAACCAATGAAAGATATCCCAAAATAAGCCACCAAAAAAACAAAGCATTTAGAACCTGTTCCTGAAACATCACATGACATTTCAGCTGATGAATTTGAAAAAGAAACTGATATATGCTTTGCAAATTGTCCTTTACTCAAGTCTTTAGCAGTAGAGGTTCATAATTGTGGGGACATGAATACTCAATGTCAGTTTTGTGAGGCTTATCATTTTAAACAGGAGAGACCCAGAGATGGCCAATTTATTAGTTGCTGTCAAAAAGGCAAGTTCAAACTTCCAGAAAGAAAATAATTTCCAATCTATTTACAAAACATTATGACTGAACCTACTTTTCAAAACTACAAAAAATTTAAGACAAACATAAGATCCTACAATAGTGCCATATCCTTTGCATCAATGGGGGCTACATTAGCTGCTAATGTACCAGGACATGGCAGTTTTAAAGTCCAAGGCCAAATTTACCATTGTACTTCCCATTTACATCCAGAGGAAGGATAGCAAAGAAAATTTGCTCAACTATATGTCCTAGATACAATGGAAGCTGTTGACCAACGTATGCAGCTGGAAGAAAATACAAAAATGCTTACCCAGTGTGTTTTTAGAGCTAGATAACATTATGGGCAATAACCCCTACACTAAAGCTTATAAAAAATTGGCAGAAGTAGAAAAAGGAACAACAACTTCATGCAAAAAGACATCAATTACCAATGCCAAAGGTCAATATGGTGCTTAAAATAGACAGACATACTGATAAAAGTTGTTATAACTTGTCAACATCAAATGAGGTTGCAATGGTGTTTCAAAATGATGAAGGAGAACCACCATTTCAAAGAGACATTCGAATATATCCCAGAAATGAGGAGCAACCATTCATTAATATGAGTATCTTAAGTCCAAATTTAGATCCAATGACATATCCCATTTTTCAGGTTGGCAACCAAAATTAACACTTCCCAGTTACCCAAATGCTAAAGCCAGAATCAGAAATAATGTTTCTTGAATTTAAAGTAGCTCAAATTGCCATTCGAAATACATTTAATCCAATTTTATGTGGTGGAAAACTAACACAACAATGGCTTATTGATTCCTATTTACAAGTTGAGGCAAATAATTTAAACTTTATAGAATATCAACAAGATAAACTACGTGTAGAACAATATTGTGGACTAATGGACTATGTTGCTGAGGTGGCTACAAGCAGAGACATGAGAGCTGGCAAAGGTCCGCATTTGCGGAGGTGGAGGCTCCAACGTCGGCTGTGTTAACACACACATACACACACACGACTTTTTAACAAAAAAACCCTCAAAGGCACCTCACACCCGCTTACACACAGACACACACACTCAAGACTTTAAAAAAAACACCAAAAAGGCCCCTCACACGCTCTTAACACACATACGCACGACTTAGAAACAAATACACTGCGTCGTACACGTAAAAGCCAACTGCGTCTATTGCCAAAAAATACGGCCGCATCGCAACAAAATACGGCCGCATCGCAAAAAAATACGGCTGCGAAACGACACATTCCAAACGCCGCACATCAAAACATCACAAACACAAGAAATAAACACAACGAACACATAAAAAGCTAGGGGGGGGGGGGGGCATCCGGCACCTCCAAAAGTTAACTTACACGTCCATTTAAGTCCAAAAAAAAGAGTTTAAACTGCCGAAAATCGCCTAAGCAAGAGAAAAAATGGCCGCCGAACAAAACGAAAACGAGGCTTCAGACGTAACTACACTACAGTAACTCGCAAGAATGAAATACATACTATACGGAACGTACCACACTCATATTAAACACCATTTTGAACACTACTACGCACAAAATGGCGGATGGAATTCCAATTGTAAGCTGGAACGCAAATAGCGCATGCGTATTGCGTTCTAACGGTCTGAGGCACTTGAAAGTTTAAACAAATACTGCCTACTTTCCAGAAATTTCTACAAGGTTGTAAATACTGCCTACTTTCCAGAAAATTCTACATTTCGACTCAGGTGATGAACGGAGTGACTTCAGAGTTAACTGCTGCTGTTACTTTAGAAGACAATTCTTTCCTAATTTACTACTTTACATTGTGCAAATTACAACTGAGAGGTAAGCTATAATATATAAAATGTTATTATCAAAACAGGACAAAAAAAAAATTGAACTATGAAAATGTGATTTATGTATAGTGACATGTGCCACGCACATTTATGTGGATAGCCCCTGCAACAATATTATAAGAAACTTGAAGTTTAAAAACATATTATGTCAAGTTTCTTACTTAAATATATTACAAAGTTCATGTTAAAATTGGGTATGTTTCAAGGAGGGTATTTTACGGTTTGTTTTCCTCAGGATTAAATGTATAATATTGAAGTTAAGAATTCTTCAGATAGAAATTGCATGTTAAAAATCATTACCTCAAGTTTACAATACTGATTAGTTTAAAGTTAAACTGTTTTTACATTCAAATGTTAATACTTTTAATACAAAATTATGTTAAAAAATGTATTTACTATGTTACTGTTTATAATGTTCAAAGTTATACAAATGTTTTGTCAAGTTCCAAAGTTACACAAATAATAAAGTTAAAGTTTCAAAAAATATACTTTCAAGTTTCTTACTTACATATATTACAAAGTTCAGGTTAAAATTGTGTACGTTTCAACAAGGCTTTTTACTGTTTGCTTTCCTCGGGATTTCATGTATATTGAAGTTAACAATTCTTCACATACAAATTGCATGTTAAGAAACCATTGCCTAAACTTTACAATAATGATTAATTTCAAGTTACACTATTCTTACATTCAAATGTTAATACAAAATGCTTTAAGAATTATTGTTCACCAAGAGAACATTTTACAAAACTAAACATGTTTTAATATCACAATACAACTGTCACATATATATATTAATAACTAAACAACTTTCCAAACATACTCATCTCATTGCCGTCATTTTTTGACGGGCAAGTCGCTAGTATTGGCTATATTTGAAGGTAGCATAAATAACCAGGAATATTCAGAGCTTGCCAACCAAGTCATACTAACGTGGAAAAATAAGGATGCATTACTCCTTAATAATCAAGTCTTAAAAAAATTAATGCACCACAAGGAAATTATCACAGTACTGATTCTGTACTTGCTGATGACAATGAAAGTCAAGCAAACTTTTCCACTGAATTCATAAACTTGCTAACTCCTTCTGGAATGCCACCACATATTTTGCAGCTAAAGAAAGTGCAATTGTCATGTTACTGCGAAATATGAACCCCAAAAAAGGCCTATGCAATGGGACAAGATTAATTGTTCAACAATTAAAGGACCATTTCATAGATGCTGAAATTTTAACTGGTACCCATAAAGAAGAGAGAGTTTTCATACCAAGAATAGATTTAGCACCAAGTGAAAGTAGTCTCCCTTTTACACTTCAAAGAAGACAATTTCCCATCATTATGGCATTTGCCATGACCATTAATAAATCACAAGGACAAACATTCAAATCTGTGGATATTTTCTTAGAACAACCAGTATTTGCACATGGCCAATTGTACAATGCATTATCACGGTGCAAAAATCCGCAGGCTATTAAAGTTTACATTGAAAAGAATGAAAGTCAAGGTGATTTATTAGAAGATAGACGTATTTTTACTCAAAACATTGTCTACTATGAAGTACTTTAACTTTTCATTAAAGAAACAAAAGCCATGAAAAACAAATTTAAAAGCAAACGCAAAAATATAAAACACCACAATATAACCACCATTTTTACAACAAATACACATAAATGTCCGTTCCCTTGAAAAGGTCATTATTACGCAACAGAAATTACATTTCCAAAAACAATATTTTACTGCTAAACTACATTAAATTGTCAAACACATACAGAACAGTGCTTACACAGCGTGCAACAAGTTTACGTTCTTGCGTTCTCTTTTTAGAGAACCACTTTTCCACACTATATGTGCGATTTAAAACAATTACTACAGCAACAAACAAAGGTCAACCATTCAAAAATACAAATCAATTAACAATTCAGTCATAAATAATGGAAGTACTGTTTATATATCATTAGCCTCACAAAACACTTGCCTTGCATTATTTTCACAAATTATGTTAAAATGTCAATTAACTATGTCACTGTTTCTAATGTTACAAGTTTGATTTATTTTTCAAGTTCCTTACTTAGACAGATAAGAAAGTTCAAGTTTCAAAACATATACTTTCAAGTTCCTTACTTAGACATATTACAAAGTTCATTTTAAGAGGTCAACCACGTTTGAAATCACAGCAACAAACAAAGGTCAACCATTAAAAAATACAAATGGATAAACAATTCAGTCATGTGAGTGTCTTTGTACAAGTTACATTGTTGAGTCACGCTTAGCTGTTGGCAACATACAACATGACAATAATCAAAGGACAATGTGATCATCTGTGTTTTAGATGGATTGTACCAAAATGTAATACCATCTTTCTTTTCACTAATGAATGCAGAAGGTTCTACTTTAGTTAAGAACAGACAGAAAAGGACATGTGTTATGATCATCATGATGTTGGCTGCTATGGGTCTGGTGCTGAAACTTTATTTTTGCAATGAGATGCGTGGATCCAAGTAGGCCGTCCTTCAAGTTTAACTGACGGTGCAGCAATTAGAATAACTTGAAAGGGACCATCATATCTGGATTCCAGAGGATTCTTTCTCACAAATCTCTTGACCAGGACCCAATGTCCAGGAAGTAGTTGATGAGTACCAGTGTCTACTTCCAGATCTGGAATAGAAGAAAACACTTGTGCGTGTATTTTAGTCAGTGCTTGAGATAAAGCAATCACATAATCAACAAATACATCAGATTTAAAT
Source organism: Discoglossus pictus (assembly GCA_027410445.1). Taxonomy (NCBI): domain Eukaryota; kingdom Metazoa; phylum Chordata; class Amphibia; order Anura; family Alytidae; genus Discoglossus; species Discoglossus pictus. Next base: position 256,755,737 of record CM050166.1, read on the forward strand.
TTCAATTGCTGAGGATAATAACACCCTAATCTAGGAGCAGTCCCAAATAGGATCTCGTGAGGGGACAGAGAAAACTTCCCTCCAGGGGTGTATCCCCCACTTAACAGTACTATAGGGAGACTTTCTGGCCATGAGATACCAGTTTCTTATGCTATTTCAGCTACTGGTTTTAACTTCACCATAACTGGTGGAACCCTAAGGTGTCCAACTTTGTTACAACACTTTATTGTTCTTGTTGGCTCTGTCTTCTCCTGCTCAGAAGACACCATAATGTTTGTAGTCTCCTTATTACCTTGTGAGAACTCACGCCCTTTTAATAAAGATTAATATTACCAAGGAGTAGTGGATACAGGGCACTGACTCCAGCAGTGGTGGTATAGTAGATGTTGTTTACCTTTAAGATGGGGTATAGGGGCGTGTCATCGTTCTAAAAGGGGGTTGGTCCTAAAGTTATAGTCCACTCCCATTTTTCTAAGTTGGGAGCCATGATGGGGCGGTGGCTGTGTGTTAAGCGTTTCATGGTTTCTTTGCTCCACAAACCACCAAAATGTAGCAAACACCATTCTTCTCTCAATAATACATAATTAATTCCACATAAAAACTAACACACACACAGAGAAGGGTGGGATGAGAAAAGGGGAGTAGTCTGCTATGCTTAATTGTGAGAAGGGGTGGGCCAAACCCCTAACACATCTTCTAAAAATGCAGACTAGTCACCTCACTCTCCAAAGAGTAAAGTATCGAGTTACAAACACACAGAAACTTCAGACAAAATGTTTCAAAAGAATACACGCATATACATACATATATACATATATATGTATACTCACAAACACACAGAAATATGTAAACTGTTACATGCAATGTATTCAAACAAAATAATCTCCCATTACATAGCAGATTTTATGGAGATTTCTTCTTGGTTCAATAATCCGAAAACCCAACATACCTGTCTAAGATGTGTTCATTGACAACCCTGATGATTGTTACGTTGTTGTGTTTGTTACATAACCAATTCTCAGTCTGCCTTATATATATACTGTACGTTTAAAATCCTAAGGTACTGTTTCCTTTGAGATACCTATTCGAGGTGCGGTCACAAAGTGTAACTCCGTGTATATATCTTGAACTATTTTCTTTTTTTTTTTTTTTTCAAACGCATCCCAGGACACACCTATTTTCACACAAACATTATTTCTTGTAAGCAAAATCTAACAACATCATGAAAACAAGAACAGAAACATGACATTCACTTACTGTACAAAATTCATACGACCTTAAGTATTTGCATAGAAAGAATAACTAAGCATGAAAACATGAACAGAAACATGACATTCACTTACTGTACAAAATTCATACGACCTTAAGAGAATTAACGGGATGGGAGGAGGGAGTAAATTTCTTTTCACAGACTGATTCAAGGTCGAAGCATACACATACAGCTGCACAGAAATCAGCTTTCAGCTTCAGGGAAAGAAATTCTAAGCTACATTTCTCATTAAAACATGCATCACAACCAGCAATAACAGATCACAGTGATATTTATCAATTTCTGCAGAACATTTCTGACTCTTAAAATATTGCAGTTCAAAATCTCACACCGTCGTGTGTTAAAATTGACGCCTTCAGAGAATTATCGTGTTATCCGGACACAATAAATCCGTCCCTGAAGTCTGCATCCCACATACATGCTCTTACACCTAAGTGTGTGTGATAGATATCTCCCGGGGTCATCACGTTACCAAGGCACGAACAGAATGACCCCTAAGAGATACTCGGCTATCCACCATGCATAGACCCTCCTAAAGAAAGGTATGCATATGTACGTCTGTACGTACGGCTATTTCAGGGCTATAATGTTATTCGGACACTATCCAATCCGTCCCTGAAACCTGCGAAATGCAAACATATATGTCCTTGAACACAATATCTAAGAAATCACAATCACTAAACCCACACTCTCAACAGTCATACACAGGCAACAGATATTATTCAGTACAGATATTTCTTCAAGGTAGACCCTGGGCAAGCAATTTATCTGTACTTTTGGTGCCTTCAGTAGCAGCCCAAGACAAAGTGGCAGATCTATAGCAGCACTATTCATATATATGCAAGGTTTTAAAAACATTAAACCTTACCATATATCTGAGTTGAGTTGATCAGACTCCTCTATGCCACCACAGACCGTCCCAAAGTCTTCCTTGTCTGCTATCTGTTGGTCACAACCCAGGGCCCCACGTTGGGCGCCAATTGTTTTGGATAAAAATAATCCGAAAATGTAATATCTGTTCCTGTCCAAATCATCTGTCTGTTGGGCATGTGTGCACACAGAGACAAGAATTTACACAGACCCAAAAGTTCTGGTATAAAACTTCTTGTATTCTTCCCAACGAACGAACCAACGAACGAACCCCCCCCCAAATACAACATAGCAACTTATATAATATAAGTTGATCAGATATAAGAATCGTACGACTCATTGTTAGACAGTGAGTGAGTTATCGATTGGTTGACAAGGTAGGAAGGGTCCTTCCATATTTGGTCTCGGATGTTGATGTCATTATGGTCAGTTTATGTGAAGCTTCTGATTGGCTCTGGAAGGTGGCGGGGCTCATATCCTTATTTGGTCACGGATATGAATGTCATCTGGGAGCTCCCGGATATGATTCAGTAGCCATCTTAGGACTCCCAGGATACAGCTTAGTAGCCATCTTATGACTCCCAGGGTACAGCTCAGTAGCCATCTTAGGACTCTCAGGAAATAAAGAATAAAAGCAATTAGTGCCTTATCTTATGATATATTGTAAGGAAAGGAATGCAGCATGGACATAATATACATTTTCATGAATTTCGTCCACAACAAAGTCGCTAGTTTGATATAAAATATACATTTGTAAAGGCTATGTTTATGTGTTTTACTTAAACATATTTCCACTGTTAAGTTCAGTTATACAAAAGACTGTATAAAAATAGACAACCTTTAACGAACCACGGAAGTGCATTTACTAGGCTTTCTGTTTTCTCCTTAAGTAAAGCTGTGTTTCTCCTCCTACCTGTGCCCATCAGCTCCTCCTGTGTTCTGCACTATAATGGAGCTCGGAATCAGGCTAGGCTGATGTCACAGACCCTGCATCATTAGCTCTGCCCCCACTGCCTACACATAAGTAACAGCTCCATTGCAACATGCTTAAAGCTGTCATAACCCTACTTATAATAAAGGATAATTATGACAGATATACAAACATATTAATAATCACACCTACCAGCACAGACCAATGGTTGCTTTGAAAGAGAGGCATTGTAGTTAGGAAACATTAAAAACTTTCCAGCAGACCTCAAGATAGGGCTGGAACATTATGTCAATATATGGGCCTCTGACAACAGGTTCTAACAATATAAATTTTAGTTTGTCAGTAAGGTCACCAAAGGTTTTCTGCAAAAATGTCAGTGCTGATTAAATAACAGCACAGGCTACAGGATGCCACTCTGACCACAGTTGGTCTGTGAGTTTAATTCAGATTGCCAACAGATACTGGCATTATAAAGATCATGAAACATAGTTTATAAAATGCAAATAAAATTAATGATTTAATTAACTAAATTAAAATTACAGCTTTCAAACTATAAAACATACTTATATACTTCCTACCTGTGTGTTTTCAGAGGACATGAAAAACTCTGCTTGGGTGCTAGACCATCCTGGTGCATGAAAGCAAGCTGGGCCAACACTAGATCTGCCCTCACTGTCTACACAGATGTAAATTCTGACTAGGCAGACTTGCTTTTCTGTCCAGGCAGAACTGGCCATGCCAAAAAAGAAAGAAACCTGGCCATCAGCTTGTTTGTGTGGTCTATACTGCACAAACACACACTCACAGCTCAGTGTTACCTTTCTTCCTCTTCACTCTTCTCAAAATATAAGGATAATCACTTTACCATGCCTGCTACAAAGCAATTTTGTACTGCAGTCCAACCACCCAAAGTGAACGGTCGCCATACCTGAGATCATAATGTGTGTTGTAATGTAATTCCATAGCAACAAGGTAATTGAGGTTGAAAACTTTTAGTCCATCATATTGTACCTTGGATCAATATATTACCTTTTATTCTTGTTATCTACCATATATGTGTATACCCTTTTTATTCAAAATATACCCAGTCCTTTTTAAAGTTATCTGCAGAATTTTCTGTCAATTCCTGCTTTACAGTCCCACAACCAGACTGTTCTTACTGTGAAAAAAACTTTTTTTTCTTTAAAGTGAAATAATTTTAAAATCTAAATGAAATGTATGACCTCATATAAAATGTAAACTTCTTAGCAGGAAAAAATCACATGATAAAGCATTATATTGACTGTGGGTGGATTTATACACTATAATTATATCACCTCATAAGCACTTTTTTTTTATTATTTGATTAGCTTCTCTTCGTATCTCAATTCCTGTATTCTTTTTATTTTGTTTCTATTCTTTGAGATTTTCTAGCTCTACAATGTCCTTTTTTGAAGTGATGACCAAAATTGTACTCCATATTCCAAATTATGCTTTACCAGAGATTTATTCAGTGGTGGAATTATAGCTGCTAACTTTGCTTCAATAACCCTCTTAATGTAGACTATACTTTTTACTTATAAATGAAAAAACACGCACCAATAATACTCCATTTTACATTGAAATTTAAATGTGAGTTCTTAAAACATGTATTCAGTGATCAAAATAACATGCATACACTGTGCAATATATATTCACGTACAGTATGTTTACCCAAGAAAAACAAAAACTTCAAAGATTTGTTTTAAAAAGTACACCATAAGTATAAATAAACCAATTATTCAGTATCTTTTTAAATTGTGCAACTTCTACATTGATCTGAACTTTGTAGAAACTTATGTGAACTACTACCAAAAATGTAAAAACAACCAGCAATATTATTATTCAGATATTTACTAAAATAACTTTTAGTGCTGTTGCATATATACCTTTTTAGCTGTCAACATTTCCACTGTATATACTACTTTAGGAATAGAAGGAAGAAATTCTTCTTTTATAATACCTAAAAGGAAAAATATTAATACCATAATGCTAATCAAATTAAAAATAAATATTTGTACTTTTATAATAATTCTGAACTCACATGTACCAAAGCAGTTATAATGCTCAATCCCCAACACACGGAGGGTGCCCAACCCCAGTCTTCAGACGTTTTCACAATAGATTTAGCAGACTAGGCAGACATTGGTAGTATAGTCACACACCTTTTCTCTCTCTCACATTCACATAGTAGCAAATGGACTCTTACATAAATAATGTCTGAGTACATATTAACTGTACGGTGGAGGGCTTCTATCGCTCTTTTGCCCACCATATTATAAATGATTGTTGTGGTGAACTACCTACCTCATAAAGTCCACAACACAAGCTGAGATTCCACTCCATGCTGGTGATAGCCAGTAAGCTTAAAAACGCTGTACATGGATAGGCTATTCAGCTTGTGTTTAATCCAACCTTGGCTTTGCATTAAAGCTGTGTAATATAGCATGCATAAGCTTAAAGGAAGCCATGTATGATAATGGCTATGGATTGAAGAGCAAGGCATTTGTGGGCACATTTGCATGTCCCAGCTCAGCTTGCCAGAATGCAATCTAATAATTGTTTTTCCTGAAATTCTGAGCTGGAAGCAGGATTTTTAACTTGTTTTAGACATTCAAGTGTGAACGCAGATGTACTATTTATTTAATACTAGCAACTTGCCCGTCAAAAAGGACCATAATAAAATGTGAATCCTGGCAATGCTGTTTGCCACACAATGGGAGCCTCTCCCCCTCTACTTTACTGACCTCGCGATGAGTGCCTTTGGCGCTCATTGTGAGTCTCTCCCTCTGTCTACTTCCTCTGTGTCTCTCCCCCTTCTCTCACTCCCCTGTGTCTCTCCCCTCCTCTGTGTTTCTCCCCCCCTCCTCTCACTCCCCTGTGTTTCCCCCCTCCCCTCACTCCCCTGTGTTTCTCCCCCCCTCCTCCTCTCACTCCCACTGTGTTTCTCCCCCCTCCTCCTCTCACTCCCACTGTGTTTCTCCCCCCCTCCTCTCACTCCCCTGTGTTTCTCCCCCCCTTCTCGCACTCCCCTGTGACTCCCCCCTTCTCTCACTCCCCTGTGACTCCCCCCTCCTCTCCCTCCCCTGTGTCTCTTCCTCCCTCATCTCCCTTCCCTGTGTCTCTCTCCCTCACTCATTTGTGTCTCTCCCTCTCCTCTCACTCCCCTGTCTCTCCCCCCTCCTCTCACTCCTTTGTGTCTCTCCTCCCCCTCCTCTGTGTCTCTCCCCCTCTGCTGTGTGTCTCCCCTCACCCCTGTGTCTCTTCCCCCTGTGTTTCTCCCCACCCCTCTCCCTGCCCTGTGTCTCTCCTCCCTCTCCTCTGTGTCTTCCCCCTCCTTCCCTGTGTGTCTCCCCTCCTCCTCCTGTGAGTTGTCAAACTGCGATTTCTCGCAAGCGTGGCGACGAATCGCAGTTTGACAACTATAATATGTGATTAGTGACCAGGAAAAAGCAGATGAGCTAAATAGGTTCTTTTCTTTGGTATACACAAGGGAGGTACCAGTGGTTGGGACACTGCAACATAATAGGGCTCCACTACCTTTGCCAAATAATTGGTTAACACAGGAAGTAATCCATAAGAGGTTGGAAAAAATAAATGTTAAAGCCCCGGGTCCTGATGGAATACATCCAAGGGAACTGGGTTCTGTAATAGCCAAACCATTATATTTATTTTTTCAAGATTCACTCAACACAGGGTCTCTACCAGATGACTGGAGAAAGCAGATGTGATACCTATATTTAAAAAGGGAGCAAGAGCAAATCCGGGGAATTATAGACCAGTGAGCCTCACTTCTGTAGTGGGGAAGCTTTTAGAAGGTTTAATAAGGGATAATATACAAGAATATGTCTATTTGAAAAGGATTATAAGTAGGATGTGACATGTAACATGGATTTAGGAGGGATAGGTCATGTCAAACAAATCTAATTAGTTTCCATGAGGAGGTTAGTAGGAACCGGGATCAAGGCAACTCAGTGGATGTAATCTATTTAGATTTTGCAAAGGCTTTTGATACAGTGCCACATGGGAGACTATTGTGCAAACTAAGAGATACAGGAATCAGAGTAAATATCTGCTCATGCATTGAGAGCTGGTTAAAAGACACAAAGCAAAGGGTTGTTGTAAATGGAACATACTCCGATTGGACTAATGTGGTAAGTGGGGTTCCTCAAGGTTCAGTATTAGGCCCTCTCCTTTTTAACATATTTATTAATGACTTAGAAGTGGGATTGGAATGTGGTGTCTTCAATTTGGCTGATGACACAAAGTTGTGCAAGGTAATTAAATTAGATAATGATGTGCTTTCCCAACAAATGGAGTTACCTACAATTTGAGGAATGGGCATCTAAATGGCAGATGAGATTTAATACGAATAAATGTAAAGTTATGCATCTGGGAAGGAAAAATAGCCATGCAATTTATAATCTTAATGGAGCAAATCTAGGTGTATCAGATATTGAAAGGGATTTGAGAGTGCTTGTGGACAACCACATAGGTAACAGTGCTCAATGCCAAGCGGCAGCAAAGGCAAATACAATATTAGCATCTATTAAGAAGGGTATAGAAGCAAGGGAAGCAAATATAATTCTGTAACTATACAAATCTCTAGTACGCCCTCATTTGGAATATGAAGTACAATTTTTGGGCACCACTTAATAAAAAAGACATTTTAGAGCTGGAAAAGGTACAGAGGAGGGCAACAGAACTAATTAGGGGAATGGAGGGGCTAAGTTATGAAGAAAGACTAACCAAATTACACTTATTTTCTCTAGAAAAAAGGCGTCTAAGAGGAGATATGATTACCTTATATAAATACATCCAGGGTCAGTATAAAGATTTGTCAAGGAAGCTTTTTGTGCCAAGAGGTTTTCAACTGACAAGAGGACATCCCTTGAGGTTAGAAGTAAAAATATTCCACCTTAAAGAAAGGAATGGGTTCTTCACAGTAAAGGTGGCTAATCTGTGGAATTTGAATTCTCTGCCAGAGGAGGTGGTGACAGCGGATTCGATAGATAACTTTAAAAGGGGACTGGATGTATTTCTAATTAAAAAGGGAATTCAGGGTTATCATAGATAATTAGAGAGACAGTATTGATCCAGGGAGAAATCCGATCGCCAGTATCTGGGGTCACAAAGGAATTCATTTTTTTTTTCCTTTTGAGACAAAGTCTCACTTGGGTTTTTTTTTCTGTTTGCTTACCTCTGGATTAATTATTAATTAAAAATAAAATAAATAATAAATAATTAAATTTTATTAATATTTAATCTGCATTTTGCAGATCAGAGGAGATCTTAAAAAGTTGAACTCTTTTTTCAACCTTAATTACTATGTAACTATGACGGGATTAAAATTGTAAGGTTGGTAATGCTGTTTGCCACACATTGCGAATCTTTTGCTCCTCTGAGCACTTTTGGTGCTCATCGCGAGCCCTGTGCTGAGTGCCTTTGGCGCTCATTGCGAGCCTCTCCACTGTGTACTTCAACTTTCCTGTTTTGCACTGATCACCTTCGCCGCCCCACGGTGATCTCCATCAGCACTCATCGCGGGGCTCGCAATGAGCACCTTTGGCGCTGATTGCAAGCCTCTCCCGCTCGCTGTGCTGATCGTGAGCCCCTCGATTAGCCTTTCCTCCTGCCTGCTGTACTGGCCGCTCATTGCAGGTTTTGTTAACCTGCAAGTTTTGAGCTTGGGAATGCCATGTGTCTCTTTTCAGCATCACACCCCTGTCCCTTCCTTGTGTGTTTGTCCTCTGTGTGTCTGCTGAATGTTTGCGTATTACGCGAAGAAGGCCGTTTGTTTTATTTTCAAAGTCCTGTGTGCCTGGTGTTGTTGGTGTAGTTGTTACTGTCCTTGCTGTCCCGCATGCCTGGCTTTGCTCAGCATCGTTTTTCATGCAGTTTCAGAATTTTTAAAATTTTTTGTCCGCTATTTTTTTCCTCGCTTAGCCAATTTTTGGATTGACGAAAACCCACGAATATGGCTCAAAATCGCTTGTAACCTCACTCCCAAGCTTCTTGGCTCTCCTCTTTTTTAGGGTTTTTAGAGTTACATGCTTTGCTCGCAGTTGTGCCCCTCGCAATGCAGCCTAAATACTGGGCCTTGCTGCGACTTTGCGATGCTCACATGTGTGACGCTGGCTGCTATGAGCACCTTTTGGAGCTCATTGCAGCCTAAGGTGTGCGTGGCACACAGCTCGCATTGCTTAAAAATGCTACTCAGTCGCCGCACACTTCGCGAGAGACGCAAGTGCGTGATCAACATCGTAAACGTTCCTTGGTCCACAACTATATATGTGATATATATATCACTAATGTAGTTTCCGTATGTATGTAACGCTGTTCTAGCGTATGCACACTATGGAAAGTATATATAGCAATGCGCAGCCGCACATGTGCATTAATGTGCATTGCACGCTCGAAAGAGTGAGGGAAGGAGGGGGGAAAGGAGACAAAGAGGAGGGGGAAAAGAGACAGGAAAGGGGGGAAGCGACACAGGGAAGGGAGGAGGGAAAGACACAGGAAAGGGAGGGGGGAAAGACACAGGGAAGGGAGGGGGGGAAGAGACACAGGGAAGGGAGGAGGGAAAAGACACAGGGATGGGAGGGGGGAAAGGAGGGTAAAGAGACACAGGAAAGGGAGGGGGAAAGAGACACAGGGAAGGGAGGGGGGAAAGGAGGGGAAAGAGACACAGGGAAAGGAGGGGGGAAAGGAGGGGAAAGAGACACAGGGAAAGGAGGGGGGAAAGGAGGGGGGAAAGAGACACAGGGAAAGGAGGGGGGGAAAGGAGGGGGGAAAGAGACACAGGGAAGGGAGGGGGAAAGGAGGGGAAAGAGACACAGGGAAGGGAGGGGGAAAGGAGGGGAAAGAGACACAGGGAAGGGAGGGGGAAAGGAAGGGAAAGAGACACAGGGTAGGGAGGGGGAAAGGAGGGGGAAAGAGACACAGGGAAGGGAGGGGGGAAAGGAGGGGAAAGAGACACAGGGAAGGGAGGGAGGAAAGGAGGGGAAGAGACACAGGAAAGGGAGGGAGGAAAGGAGGGGAAAGAGACACAGGGAAAGGAGGGAGGAAAGGAGGGGAAGAGACACAGGGAAGGGAGGGAGGAAAGGAGGGGAAAGAGACACAGGGAAGGGAGGGAGGAAAGGAGGGGAAGAGACACAGGGAAGGGAGGGAGGAAAGGAGGGGAAAGAGACACAGGGGAGGGAGGAAAACAAGGGGATAGACACAGGGGAGGGAGGAAAGGAGGGGAAAGACACAGGGAAGGGAGGGAGGAAAGGAGGGGAAATACAAAGGGGATTATGGAAAACGAGGGAAAGACACGGGGGAGGTAGGAAAGGAGGGGAAAGACACAAGGGAAGGAGGAAAGGAGGGGAAAGACACAAGGGAGGGGAAAGACATAGGGGAGGAGGAAAGAGACACAGGGGTGGGAGAGGGGGAAAGAGACACAGGGGTGGGAGAGGGGGAAAGAGACACGGGGGTGGGAGAAGGGGAAAGAGACACAGGGGTGGGAGAGGGGGAAAGAGACACAGGGGTGGGAGAGGGGGAAAGAGACACGGGGGTGGGAGAGGGGGAGAAGAGACACAAGGGATGGAGGGGTGGAAAGAGACATAGGGGAGGGAGAGAAAAATGAAAAATTATACCACGAATAGCCGTCATTTTTTTGACAGGCAATTATGTAGTGTGTATGTATATGTATGTGTGTATATATATATATATATATATATATATATATACTGTATATATAGTGAATACTACATTAGTGATTCTATTTGAATGTCTAAAAAATAAGTTAATAAACTGATTTCCTGCTCAAGTTTCTCAGAAATATACTCTGGGAAAACTGGGCGGGAACATGCAAATAAGACCACAATGCACGCTCACTCTGTTAATCCAATAACCACTATATGCATGGCTCTTTTTAATTTTATGCTTTCTGTATTTCACAGTTTTAGGCATATTTACAAACCAGCAGCCTCCTTAAATTGGAAGCCAGTAAGTGCCACGCGAGACCCACAACGGCTGCGGGGTTTAAATCTGGCCGTGTTACGGTGCTATTAAATTAGATCTGGCCATGATCTACGGGCCAGAGACGCAAGTCCGTAAACCATTCTTGCTCATGTTGGATGTGCAGCCGTGAACATGATCAATTAGTCAAACCCTTGGTAACGGGTTTAGATGTACCCAATGGAAGAGGAAAGCCTGCGGAAACTCCAGCAGGCTCCCATCATTATCCCTGCCGTGGGGGTACTTCAAGTCCCTTAACTTAAAAGTATCTATACCCAGTTTTCCCTAGCTATTCCTATCTTCCCCTAACTGTACCCAATTACCCTAACTGAACCCAGTAAACCCTAACTGTACCTAATTAAATCTAACTATACCTATATACCCCTACCTGTACCCAATAAACCCTAACTGTACCTAATTAACCCTAACTGTACCTAATTAACCCTAACTGTACCTAATTAAATCTAACTATACCTATATACCCCTAACTGTACCCAATTAACCCTAACTGTACCCAGTAAACCCTAACTGTACCTAATTAAATCTAACTATACCTATATACCCCTAATTGTATCCAATTAACCATAACTCTACCTAATTAACTGTAACTATACCTATATACCCCTAACTGTACCCAGTAAACCCTAACTGTACCCAATAAACACTTACTGTACCCAATACACTGTTCCCAATAATCCTAACTATACCTATACACCCCTAACTGTACCCAGTTAACCATAACGCTACCTCATTAACCCATACACTACCCTATACTATCATATTAAGCCCATAATAACCCTACACTACCCTATCCTACCCCATTATCCTTCTAACAACCCCTACACTACCCTATCCTATTAACCAAAAAATAAAAAAAACACTAAGTGCAGAAAATAAAAAAACAGTTATTTACATAAAAATAATGTAAAAGATGCCTTTTTTCAAGAGAAAATAAGTTTAATTTGGTTAGTCTTTCTTCATAACGTAGCCCCTCCATTCCCCTAATTAGTTTTGTTGCCCTCCTCTGTACCTTTTCCAGCTCTAAAATGTCCTTTTTATGAAGTGGTGCCCAAAATTGTACTCCATATTCCAAATTAGGGCGTACTAGAGATTTGTATAGTAGCAGAATTATATTTGCTTCACTGGCTTCTTTAACCTTCTTAATAGATGCTAATATTTTATTTACCTTTGCAGCTGCTGCTTGGCTTTGAGCACTGTTACCTAGGTGGTTGTCCACAAGCACTCCCAAATCCCTTTCAATATCAGATACACCTAGATTTAATCTATTAAGATTATAAATTGCATGACTATTTTTCCTTCCCAGATGCATAACTTTACATTTCTTCGTATTAAATCTCATCTGCCATTTAGATGCCCATTCCTCAATTTGTATGTAAATCTCTTTGGAGGGAAAGTACATCATTGTCTGATTTAATTACCTTGCACAACTTTGTGTCATCAGCGAAAATGGAGACGCAACACTCCAATCCTACCTCTAAGTCATTAATAAATATGTTAAAAAGGAGAGAACTTAATACTGAAACCTGAGGAACCCCGCTTACCACATTAGTCCAATCGGAGTATGTTCCATTTACAATAACCCTTTGCTTCCAGATATTTACTGCAATTCCTATATCTCTTAGTTTGCACAATAGTCTCCCATGTGGCACTATATCAAAAGCCTTTGCAAAATCCAAATAGACTATATCCACTGAGTTACCTTGATCCAGATTCCTACTATCTTCCTCATAGAAACTAATTAGATTTGTTTGCCATGACCTGCCCCTCATAAATCCATGTTGGTTCCTATTTATAATCCTTTTTGAATAGACATATTTGTGTATGTTATGCCTTATTGTCTCTTCTAAAAGCTTCCCCACTACAGAATTTCCCAGATTTGCTCTTGCTCCCTTTTTAAATATAGGTATCAAATCTGCTTTTCTCCAGTCATCTGGTAGAGACCCTGTGTTGAGTGAATCTTGAAAAATTAAATATAATGGTTTGGCTATTACAGAACCCAGTTCCCTCAGTACCCATGGATGTTTTCCATCAGTACCCCGGGCTTTATTAACATTTATTTTTTCCAACCTCTTTTGGATTACTTCCTACGTTAACACATTATTCGGCAAAGGTAGTGTAGCCCCATTTTGTTGCAGTGTGGCATCCGCTGGTACCTCCCTTGTGTATACCGAAGAAAATAACATATTTAGCTCTTCTGCACTTTCCTGCGTCACTAAGTTTCAGATGGCATGTGTCACAATGTAATGTTCCTATGGCTTCCTTCCTGGCCTTCTTCCCATTAATATATCTAAAAAATATATGAGGGTTAAGAAAATAAGGGTTAGTCTTACTCTCTTTTGCAATTTATTTTTAATTTTCTATTTTAGCCAGTCTAATAGCCCTTTTGCAAACCTTGTTGATTTCCTTGTACTCCCGTAAAGCAGTCTCTGTCCCCTCTTGTTTGTATAATTGAAATGCCTGTTTTTTACTCCGTATCTTGATCATTGTTAAGCCACATGGGTTGTGGTTTACTCCTTTTACTTTTATTCCTACTTGGTATATGCCGATGTGTATGTATATTTAGTAAGGATTTAAATGTTGTCCATTTATGTTCAGTGTTTTTACCTATCCGTTCTGTCCCAGTCTATACTTTGTATTGCTGCCCTTAGACTGTTAAAATCTTCCCTTTTTAAAATTAAGAGTTTTTGTTGGCCCCTTAAAATTTTGTTTTTATTATTCAATCTCAAAAGAGACTGTGTTGTGATCACTGTTTCCCAAAGGTTGCCCTATTCCAACATTTGATACTATATCGATATTATTTGTGATCACTAAATCCAAGATAGCCTCATTTCTAGTAGTCTCTTGTATAAGCTGGGCCAGATAATGATCCCTGAGTGTACTCAAGAACCTGCTCCCCTTGCCTGAACTGCTGGTCTCATTTACCCAGTTTATTTCAGGGTAATTAGAATCTCCCATTATTAGAACTTGCCCATGCTTAGTTGCATTTCCAATCTGTAACTATAATTGTATTTCCTCACTATCAGCTATATTTGGGGGTTTATAGCATACTCCTACTAATATTCTTTTGGAATTTGCTGCCTCGCTATTTATCTCTACCCACAAACATTCAACATTACCTCTAGTTCCACCATAAATATCTTCTCTGACTATAGGCTTAAATTCAGGTTTAACATACAGACAAATCCCTCCTCCTCTCATTGCCCCTATATTTTCTAAATATGTTATAACCATCCACATTAACAGTCCAGTCATGAGATTATCCCACCACATTTCATTAATGCCTGTTAAATCCCATTTTTCATTAATTGCTAATAATGCTAGCTCTCCCATTTTTCCTGGCAAGCTTCTGGCATTAGCAAGCATACACCTTATGTTATGAGGCTGTAGCGTATGCCACTGTACTTGAGTTACTTAGTACTACCTCCCTATTGGCTATACTTCCCCTCCCCCCATCTCCTTCCCTATGAGTTGTTAATTCATCCGTTATACCCTCTACACTTTCTTCCTCATTACTTATATCTAGTCCCTCCCCCACACCTAGTAGTGTAAAAACTCTTCCAGCCTTTCTACCATCCTATCCTCTAGCACAAAAGCTCCCTCATCATTAAGGTGCAATCCATCCCTATATTTTTTTTTTTCTTCCCCTTTGCACTATAAATCTGCCCCCTTTTTGTATGAACGCCCTCCCTTTTCTTTAAACTCCTATATTTTCCTGTCAATTTCCATCAGGTTGGCTACTGGGTGAGTACCCAGAAGTAATCACAGGCAAGCATATCTTACTAACACTCAATACAATAACATATACATCATGTTTCCCTCTATTGCTCTTATGTTGACATAAGATGCTTACATTCATCTAGTGGTGCTCTACAATATAGCCCAGACAAGGTTTCCCTGATCATCATTGCCTGCTGTTGTCTGCACAACATAGCAGTACAGGCCAACTGTACTAGGGAAATTGATGGAGCTCTACTACATGTGGAAGAAGAGCCTTTACCTCCCTGTAGTGGATAATCTGCAGGTGTCACAACAACGTGCCCGCATAACACCTGTTCCTCATCTCATCATCCTTCTGTTGTGCCTCCTCACCTCAGAATATAGCGATCTGTTGCTCGCACGGAGGGAGTTTGTGAGTCCTTCGTTTGTTCCAACTCATGTCAAGTCAGGGGTGGTGGTGTTGAGGGCATTGGGGCACATGTTGACGGCATTGGGGCACATGTTGACGGCATTGGGGCCGGAGGTGAAGGCATTGCGGGTGGAGGTTAAGGCATTGCGGGTGGAGGTGATGGCATTGCGGGTGGAGGTGACGGCAGGAGTGCCCGAGGTGACAGCAGGAGTGCCTGAGGTGACGGCAGGAGAGTTGATGTTAGGCCATGCTGGGGGACCTCATTGTGTGTTAGGCCATGTTGAGGGACCCCATTGTGTGGGAGGCCATGTTGGGGGACCCCATTGTGTGGGAGGCCATGTTGGGGGACCCCATTGTGTTGGAGATGCTGTGCCCTGCCATGGCTGCAATGGAGTTGTAGCAGTGGTGGCTGTGATGATGTCTGGGGCCAGGCCAACATCATCAGGTTCGGTGTGGTTATTTGTTGGCTCCATGACATGCCTGGTGGAAGGGGCTGGAACAGTTGTGAATGGCTAGATGATTTGTTTGAGGGCCCGGGCAGTGAATCCCAATCCTGAGATGATGGTGATTATCTGGATTGTGATTGGCCAGCTTCTGTGAATGGTCCCGGGCCCTCTCGAATGTTCTGCCCTTCTTCGTCAACCACTTCCAGGGGTGGAGTTTTTTCCACCTCCAGTGGAGACTCCACTTATGCCTCTGTGGTTGGCCTTGTCCTCCTGGGTACTGAAATGGAAGAACATATTTGGGTTGGTTTCTCTACACAATTGACAGCTATGTGTTATCCTTGACATCATGGTCACCTGTAACTGATGGTGGTGCTTGTGTTGCACAGATTAACCACGGCCTGCATAATGAGCATTGTGAATCATGGCTCATATGGATATGTGTACTGCAGGTGCATTAAACATGTTCTCTGCTGGATCTGCTGTGCAGTGTGTGAGACTGACCAATCTGTTACATGTTCCCAGCAATGGTTGTTATTATGCAGCTGAGACATGGTCCAGGTTAGGACCGTATATGACACATACATGCAGTCCTGCAGAGTCTGTATCCACATATGCCACAGTGCACACACTAGATCTTGATCTAGTAGGAAATTTTAAGCCGTATCAGTTTTAATTGCAGGTATTGGCCAGACATTTCATTGATACAAATTAAGAAAAAGATATGTTTGCTACCAGGATTTACATGGTTATTAACCAGTCATAACCATAGG
Source organism: Discoglossus pictus (assembly GCA_027410445.1). NCBI lineage: Eukaryota > Metazoa > Chordata > Amphibia > Anura > Alytidae > Discoglossus > Discoglossus pictus. Next base: position 256,772,190 of record CM050166.1, read on the forward strand.
GGTTACAGTGCTATTGTGTGTCAGTTATCTATGTGTGTGGGCAGGTGTGTAGGAGCCAGGGTAATTCTAGGGGGATACAGCTTGTTGTATACACCAGCCATAGAAAAAGCTTAATTATACATACATACATACATACAAACAAATTTAAATCTGCAGGGGTATTTGTCCACCCCCCCCCCTCAGTTCATACACTCATGTGTGTGGGGTTCATTTGTGTGCCTATGAGGGTGTGATGGTGTATATGATGCTCACAATGCATGGTTGTCGGCAAACCCGTGTCCATCTGTCCTGGAAGTCCCTCTTCTGCTGCTGGCTTAATCCACTCCTTCAGAATCCACTCCCATCCACAGTATGTGGTGTTGGCTGGTTGGGCGACCACCAGTTGCACATGCTGCTCTTGCCTCCTCTGCCATTTTCCTCTTTACCTTCAGCCGGCAGTCGTCATACCTGTGTTAGACTTGTGACAGACTTGACATCCCTGTTTGCAAACCCTAATGCAGCAACAGCTGAAGCTATCTCACTCCAGGCCTGTGTCTTCTGGCTAGGCCTCGCATCCATCCCACAATTTATGATGCTATAGCGGGCACAGACTTACCTGAGGAGGACATCCATCTCCTCTAGGCTATAATTGGGGGCCCTGTACTTTGCCACAGCCTCTTGCCCTTCCAACTGTGCCTGGTGTTCCTGGCCTCCCTGTTCCCTCCCTGGGGCCGGTCCCTCATCTCCATTACCTCCCCCCTGGAATAAGGCCCCTGAACCCTCTGCCCCTACTCCTTGTGTGCAGACATCTGGGGACACATCCCTCCCCCTCCTGCTCTCCTACACCTGTACCTCCCCTCCCTGACCTGGCTCTCCCTTTCTCCATACCTCTGCCTCTCATCCTCTCCCCACTCTCCTCCTTTCCTCACTCACCTCCTCTGGTGTTCCCCTGTCTATTTTCCTCTCAGGGTAGGTAGGTGGGGGTATCGGAGGTGTAGATGTGCTTTGGTCTACCACTATGTGAACGTATTATTCTATGTGAATTATGTGATATCAGTAATTATGGGTGTTGTTCTGTGATTTCTCCTGAACAGTAAGTGTGTTGTGTACTTGTGCAGTAACTAGTGGGCAGCTGAGAGGGTGTGTGGTTTTGCCTGTGTAAAGCTATATCAGAGTGTTACTTTTTGTGATCTGCTTGCATCTGTTCTGTGATTACGCCTGAAAAGTAAGTGTGTGTGTGTGTACTTGTGCAGTGATTAGTGGGCAGGTGAGTTGTAAGAACCTAATATAAACAGGGGAAGCTGCAAACACTTCTAGCATAAGGGCAGTTCTAGTATAAGTGTAGGAGTTTAAATAAAAGGAAGGAGTGCAAAAGGGGAGCACATTTTAGTGCCTTATACATTTTTTTCCCAACTGTAATTATGAGTCAGTCCAGTGGAAACCTCACTCTGTGTACATCCTGTCATATGTATACACTACTGGAACAGATGATCCAGGGTCCATACCTTTGTGACAGGTGAGAGCATGTTGCCTATTTAGAAACTCAAATTGGTGAACTGGAGAGGAGAATTGCAGCACTTGGTGATATTGCTCCACTGGAAAGGAGGTTGGTGCTCACGGCTGGGCCTAGCAAGGAGGGTGGCGCTGATTTATGTGGTCGGTGACTATTATTAGGTAGGCAGGAAGGGTTATTTGTCACCCATATCCCAGCAATCAAACAGTTTGCTGTCTCCCGGGTGCTCAGGTTCGGCATGTTGTGGATCAGGTATATAAATTATTGGGAGGGGCTGGAAATGAACCGGCGGTCTTGGTACATATTGGTACCAATGACAAAGTTAGTGGAAGATGGAGTGTCCTAAAGAATGATATAATAGAACTAGGGAATAAGCTCAAGGCAAGGACCTCCAAGGTAGTATTTTCTGAGATATACTACCAGTGCCATGTGCTAGACCAGGGAGGCAGAATGAGCTTAGGGAGGTTAATGCGTGGCTTCAAATGTGGTGCATTAAGGAGGGGTTTGGGTTTTTAGAGCACTGGGCTGACTTCTCACTTGGGTACAATTGATATAGCAGGGATGGATTGCACCTTGATGAGGGAGCTTTTGTGCTAGGGGATAGGATGGTAGAAAGACTGGGGGAGTTTTTAAATTAGTAGGTGGGGGGGACAAGATAGAAGTAATGGGGTAGAAAGTGTAGAAGGGGTAAAGAATGCATTAACTATTCATGGGGGAGGAAATGGGGGGAGGGTTGGTACAGTCAATAGGGAAGTAACTCAAGTACAATGACAGGCACTTCAGAACTACAGACTCATAACATAAGATGTATGCTCGCTAACGCCAGAAGCTTGCCAGGATAAATGGGAGAGTTAGAATTATTAGCAGTTAATGAGAAATGGGATTTAATAGGCATTATTGAAACATGGTGGGATGAATCTCATGACTGGACTGTTAATCTGGATGGTTATTACCTATTTAGGAAAGATAGGTGCTGTAACGGAACCCATCACTGTTTTACCCTGTTTTACGGTTATTTAATTACTATGGTTAAAATATGATCACATTGCTGTACTGTAGATATGTTGTGTTATGTTCTACAGAATATATTGGCTCAGAATATTACAGCTACTAGGCTAATAGATAATCCTATTTCAGAGAATCCTGTTACAGATAAGGAAGTCGATTGTATAAAGTGTTTTCATTCTCAGACATAAGAACAAAGAAGGCTGATTTAATCAATGTCTGATTATATCAAAGTTGCCAGGGAGCATCAGGGAGGTGTGACTCACCTATTGTCCCTCTATGTGTATTGTGTGGCCAACTATGAGGGATGTGTATTGCCTGTGAAATGTCTGTGTGTTATGGGTAAAAGATACTTTTACTAACTTTTGAACCCCTGGTCTGATTCATGCCATTTTTTAATATGTTGTTCCCCTGGGTGAGAGCTATTGAACGGTGCTGGACTTAAAGGTGTACCCCCTGTTTTTGGGGTACATCCAGAATGTGGTTAAAATTGTGTCTGTTTTAATTGTGTTACCTGTTATCTGAGGGGAGGAGACGTGGGGGTTGAACCATGTATATAATTGGCTGTTTTGATAATTATGTGGGTGTAGCCCTTCAGAGGACACCATTGCATAAAAGGAGATTCCCTGTCATTAAAGAGTAGTTCTGCTCCTGAAACTGTGTGTCGTCCAGTTATTGGGATTGCGGTTGGGATATTACTATTATTTTACCTGTTGGAAACCTTGCCTGTGGATTTACCAGTTACTTGTTCCTGAGCCTCACTGGGATTATAAGCGGAGATAACCTGGGGAATATTGCCTCTCCGCTACAGGGGCAATTGTAAAGGAGGAGGAGGGATTTGTCTGAATGTTAAGCCTGAATTTAAGCCTAAAGTCAGAGAAGATATTTATGGTGGAACTAGCGGAAATGTTGAATGATAAATAGAGGAGCAGCAAATTCTAAAAGAATAGTGGTAGGAGTATGCTATAAACTTTCAAATATCATTTAAAGTGAGGAAATGCAATTATTGTTACAGATTGGAAATGCAGCTAAGCATGGTCAAGTTCTAATAATAAGAGATTTTAATTACCCTAAAATAAACTGGATAAATGAGACCAGTAGTTCAGTTAAAGGGAGCAGTACATTTAGAGATCATTATCTGGCGCAGGTTATACAAGAACATACTAGAAATGAGGCTATCTTGGATTTAGTTATCACAAATAATATTGATATAGTATCAAATGTTGAAATAGGGCAACCTTTGGGAAACCGTGATCACAACATAGCCCCTTACAGTTATGTTTTTTTTTATTCAATCTCAAATAAGACTAACGAAAACTCTTAATTTTAAAAAGTCAGATATTAACGGGATAAGGGACAGAGAACTGACAGGTAAAAATACTGAACAGAAATGGACAATGTTCAAATTCTTACTAAATAAACATACTTATCACCATATACCATGTGGAAATAAAAGTAAAATGTGTAAATCTCAACCATGTGGCTTAACAATTAATTAAAGATGAAGATGAGGAGTAAAATACAAGCATTTAAATTATACAAACAAGAGGGGACAGAGACTGCTTTGGTAAGTACAAGGAAATCAACAAGGCTTGTAAAAGGGCTATTAGACTGGCTAAAATTGAAAATGAAAAGTTAGTTGTAAAGAAGAGTAAGACTAACCCTAAAATATTTTTAAAATATATTAATGGGAAGAAGGCCAGGAAGGAAGCTATAGGAACATTACAATGTGACACAGGCGGTCTGATAATTATTGACTAGGAAAAGGCAGATGAGCTAAATAGGTTCTTTTCTTCAGTATACACAAGGGGGGGTACCAGTGGTTGGGTCACTGCAACATAATTGGGCTACAATACCTTTACCGAATAACTGGTTAACGCAGGAAGAAATCCAAAAGAGGTCAGAAAAAATAAATGTTAATAAAGCCCTGTGTCCAGATGGAATACATCCAAGGGTTCAGAGGGAACTGGGCTCTGTAAGAGCAAAACCATAATATCTAATTTTTCAAGAGTCACTCAACACAGGGTCTCTGCCAGATGACTTTAGAAAGGCAGAGGTGATACCTATATTTAAGAAGGGAGCAGGAGCAAATCTGGGGAATTATAGACCAGTGAGTCTCACTTCGGTAGTGGGAAAGCTTTTGAAAGGGTTAATAAGGGATAATATACAATAATATGTCTATTCAAACCGGATTATAATTTGGAGCCAACATGGATTTATGAAGGATAGGTCATGTCAAACAAACCTAATTAGTTTCTTTGAACAGGTTAGTAGGAACTTGGATGAAGGCAACTCAGTAGATGTAATCTATTTGGATTTTGCAAAGGCTTTTGATACAGTGCCACATGGGAGACTATTGAGCAAACTAGGGGATACAGGAATTGCCATAAATATTTGCTTGTGGATTTAGAGCTGGCTAAAAGACAGGAAGCATAGGGTTGTGGTAAATGGAACATGCCCGGATTGGACTAATGTGGTAAGTGGGGTTCCTCAGATTTTAGTGTTAGGTCCCCTCCTTTTTAACATATTTATTAATGAGTTGGAAGTGGGATTGGAGTGTGGTGTCTCCATTTTAGCTGATGACATAAAGTTCAAGGTAATTAAATCATAAAATGGATTTGCATAAATTCGAGGAATGGGCATCTAAATGGCAGATGAGATTTAATACGAATAAATGTAAAGTTATGCATCTGGGAAGGAAAAATAGCCATGCAATTTATAATCTTAATGGAGAATATCTAGGGGTATCAGATATTGAAAGGGATTTGGGAGTACTTGTGGACAACCGCCTAGGTAACAGTGCTCAATCCCAAGCAGCATCTGCAAAGGCAAGTAAGATATTAGCATGTATCAAGAAGGGTATAGAAGCAAGGGAAGCAAATATAATTCTCCCACTATGCAAATCCATAGTACGCCCTCATTTGGAATATTGAGGACAATTTTCGGGACACCACTACATAAAAAGGACGTTTTAGAGCTGGAAAAAGTACAGAGAAGCGCAACTAAGCTAATAAAGGGAATGGAGGGGCAAAGCTATGAAGAAAGACTAACCAAATTAAACTTATTTACTCGAGAAAAAAGGCGTATAAGAGGAGATATGATTACCTTATATAAGTATATATAAAAGGGTCAATACAAGGCTTTGTCAAGAGAACTTTTTGTGCCAAGAGGTTTTCAACTGACAAAGGGACATCCTTTGAGATTAGAAGTAAAAATATTTTGCCTTAAAAAAAGAAAAGGGTTCTTCACAGTAAGGGTGGTTAATCTGTGGAATTCTCTACCAAAGAAGGTGGTGACAGCGGATTCGATAGATAACTTTAAAAGGGGATTGGATATATATATATATTTAAATAAAAAGGGCATTAATAGCTTTCCTGGATAAATAGAGAGGCAGTATTGATCCAGGGATGAATCTGATCACCAGTATCTTAGGTCAGGAAAGAATTTTATATATTTTTTCCCTGTTGAGACAATTGACAAAGTTTCACTTTTTTTTCTGTTTGCCTTCCTCTGGAACAATTAACAATAAATCTGCAAATGAGTGGAGATCTAAAAAGGTTGAACTTGATGGACTAAGTTTCACTTGTTTTTTTTTTCTTTTATCCTTCCTCTGGATTAATTAATTAATAATAAAAAAAACAATAAAAAATAAATAGTTGATTAATAATTAATTAACAATTAATTAACAACAAATTAATTAATTACTATTCCGCATATTTGTAGATCAGAGGAGATCTTAAAAGGTCGAACTCTGTGGACTGAAAGTATTTTTTCAACCTTAATTACTATGTAACTATGTAAACTAAGGGTTAATATATCTTAGTGGTCAAAATAGCAAAAAAACTCACAAAGCTCCTTCTTCCTCTCTTTCTTTTCTCTCTCTCCAAAGTTCAGAAACCCACTAACGCCTAGACCTATGTGTTCACTTGCTCAGCTACAGCACAGTGAATGATTTATGTTGTTCGCACACTTTAAAACCCCTTTCTGTGACGTTAATTGCTGTTCCCCACCTTCTATTGGCTCTAAGGCATGCATCACACTCTGTAATTATGGGTTTGGATTGGAAAAGCAGCCTGCATCTATTCTATTCCACTGACAGCTTCCGGGTGCGGGAAGGGTTTAAGGGCTTGCAGCTACGGCCCTTTGGTTGTGTTCAATTTACTCGCTCTGTAACTGAAGTACATTTCAAGCCCGCAGACATACAGGCTCTACCACGGCTGCTGTGGGCTTGGAATTGAATGAAGTTCATTGTATTCTGTACAATGTTTTTTCACCATCAAAAAATAAGAATATGGTGTGATCTTTGCTGTTGTAGGAGAGCCACATATGGTCAATATTTTGTCTAATATTTTCTTGGGCTTGTCTAGTAGATATAATACCTGTGTTTGGGTGGATTATTTCAGCCAATAATGTATTTAGTGTATTGGTTTTTAATCTGTCAAAATTTTAATGTCTATATTTAAAAGAGATTTTGATCTGTAATTTTCTCATTTGTGGATCATCAACTTCTTTATGTATTAGACATATATTTGCTTTTAACATTTATGATGGGATATTTTCTTCTTGTAAGAGAGCATTACTAAAGCATATGATATAAGGATTAAGTAAAGTAAATATTTTGTAATTAGGCATTTGTAAAGCCATCAAGCCCTGGAGCTTTTGAATATTTTAAAGTTTTTAAAACCTCAGATTTTTTTTGGGAGTGAAAGGAGATGTTCATGATTGGTTTTGTAAAGTTGAAATTTTAGAAATGTTTGCTCTTTCAAGATACTCTTATATTAAATGTAGATTTGTCTTTGGGTTTGGTGGTAGGATTATAAAACCAGTTAATATTTTAGAAAAATTTATAATAAACATTTTTAAAATGAAAACCTTATATTACTGAAGTAATTGTGTTAATTGTAGAAAAAAAAAACTTTTTCTTTATTGAAGTCGGTAATTGTTGTGTTCTTTTCAACAATCGTAAAAGTTCAGGTTTCTTATCCAGTTAAATTTAATATTCAGGTAACTAAAAGAGGTTCATTTTTGTTCAACATAATGAAGTACGGTATATGAGTCTGATAATCTTGAAAAGCAATAAGGCAGAATGGTTGGTCCCAGTTATATCGAATTCCATCTAGGCATTCATGTCTACATTGAAGAGTCCAGGAAGAAAGATCCTGGAATATTTGGAAAGTATGATCTTTGTATTACAAAGCCTTGGTAAGGTTTGCTCTAAGAAGATCTTCTTTGGTCATGAAGTAATGAATGTGTGGATTCGGTCCATCAGAAGGAATTTGTCAGGAAGAATTTTTTTAAAGAGTTAATAAATAGTTCCTCTCAATTGGTCGTTAGTAAATTCTTCAAGAAGGTTCCTCAATCAAAGATTATTTTGTCATGCACTATTATTGTCATCTTTACATTGATCTTCAAGATCAATGATTCATTGTTTGGGACTCATAAATTCTAGATTTTCTTGCTTCTTAAAGATTCATGATTTCTCGCTCAACTGATGATCCTTTGCTATGTTGATAAAATTGCTGAGATAGTTCTTTGGTGCTTTTCTCCAGTTCTCTCTTTAGGGAGTTTTTCATCCTCAGAAAAAGGACCTGTGTGGTAGGAAGATCTCTCAGTAATGGTCTGATTTTCTTCTGACAAATCTGGTTCTGATAGTGAAAATTATGTTTCCGGTGATCATTGCCTGTGTTTTTTACCCATTTTCAAGTAGGTTATTAAGGTGAATGATTCTCATATTGTTTCTTTGAAAGGGTTAATTTAAGGATTAATTTGGTTGAGATTAAAATTTCTTTATACGATAAAATTATTTTGTTTCTTGCTGTCTAATAGTGGAGAATGTCCTTTTGTTGGATCTTAAATTTCAAGAATCATGAAATTTCAAGTATCATGAAATTTTTAGTTTGTTACAGAATAATATGAAATGTTTACTTTGTATGAATTTATGTTTATATTTCTTGGAATCAAGTCCCCCAAAAAAAACTTCAGAATTTAATTATAAAATTGCTTCTTTAATCACAACAAAATAGGAGTTCTACTCAGACTTAATATGTATACTCGAGTATAAGCCAAGTTTTTCAGCCCTTTTTTTTAAGGCTGAAAAGGCCCCCCTCAGCTTATACTCGAGTCACTTTCCCCCCTGTGTCTCTTTCCCTCCCCCACTCCTCATCCTAAACCCCACTCCTCATCCTAAACCCCACTCCTCATCCTAAACCCCACTCCTCATCCTAAACCCCACTCCTCATCCTAAACCCCTTGAAATACCTCCCCCTCTCCCTTTCCCCTCACTTACCTCCATTTGCAGCTGTTCCTCCGCTCCTCCACGCTCCTTCCTGAATCAGGACACGGCCTATGCTAACTACGTGACATCACATGCGCGCCACGTCAATGCATTGGCCGGGTCAAGACGCAGGAAGGAGTGTGGAGGAGCGGAGGAGCAGCTGCAGATGGAGGTAAGTGAGGGGAAAGGGAGAGGGGGAGGTATTTTAGAGGGGTAAAGTGAGGAGGGGGGTTTAGGATGAGGAGGGGTAAAGTGAGGATGAGGATGGGGAGATTTTAGCATGAGGATGAGGGGATTTTAGTATGAGGATGAGGGGATTTTAGTATGAGGATGAGGGTTTTTTAGGATGAGGATGGGGGGTTTAGGATGAGGATGGGGGGGGGGGGGTTAGGATGAGCATTGGGAAGTTGAGGTTGAGGAGGGGGGCTGAGGATGAGAATGGGGGGTTGAAGAGAGAGTTTGAGAAGGGAGGTTGAGGAGGGGGAGGATCTTTACATACCAACTCTGGGAGGTTTTGTGATATGTGTGATGAAATTATATCACAGTATAAATTAAAATTGAGGATCTTTCTATAAAATTTGTAAGTTCATGTAAACAACAATAGAAAGTTCAAAAGTATCTAACAATTTTAGGACCTTTCTTTCAAACTTATGGTTACATAGAGCCTCATTCAATTAAGCAATTGTAAGTTATAGTAGCCCATAATGGAGGTCGTAAGTAAATTTGCTATTCAATTGTCATTTTTTTGCAGAGCCGCAAATGGGCTGCAAGTTACGGGCATGAAATCCTTGCAGCTGTTACAATTGTAACTGACACCTCATCTAAGCCTTTGATCTATCAAGACCACACGAGTTACCTAGTAATAGGTAAATGGGTTGATACTTACCCACAGAGAGGTAAAAGAGTCATTATCCTGAGGAAAAGACTATAAAATAAGTTCTCCGTACGTAACAATATTGAGAATGCATACCATGAAAAAGGGGTAAATGAGTCCGACTTTCAAATGAGCTCTTGCCAGAAAATATGTATGTGTGTGCATGTTAACATTTTGTATGTTTCTAAATACCGGTACCGGGTGTATGTATGTTTGTGAGAGGTGTACCACAGATTTATTGGTTATTGTACATACCTGTATACATTCTGTATATTTCTGTGTACTTGTGAGTGTATGTATATATATATATATTCATGTATTCTTTTGTGTTGTTCTCAAAATTCTTACCTGAAACTATCCACTTTTGCTAGTGAGTGGTCACGCATTACCCACCTAGTCTCCGAAGGGTAAATCCTGTGACTTGCCTGTGTTTATGGAAGACGTACAAACCACAATTTGTGGCAGTCAAGCACGACAGGCATCAATAACTCCTTGAATTTCCATCGTTCTCATTCTTTAATTGGTTATACAATGTTAAAATATTTTGTCTGAAGTTTCTGTGTATTCATAACTTCTTACTAAAATACTCTGTAAGATTGTGTGTATGAAGCCCTGGGTGGGAGCTATACTTGTAAGGGATATGTCCACAAAGGCACCACACGGTATATGGTGAAGTTGGACTTTGAGTGGTCTACCTATTGGCCCTAAAGGTTGGGTTTACACTAAAGGGAACTGCACAACAAGACTTCACATCAGAAGCTACGGGCTTTATGGGTCCTTGATGTGCCGAGTATATGTGGTGGTGTTTGAGGTGTAGCGTGCGAGAGGTAGCATTAGCAACTCTCTCTACGTGAACCAGGTTTCCACACTCGGGTGTGGAGAAGGCGGATGGTCCAAGGTGTAGGAGATATACAGATTATTTCTGGAAAATGTATAAAAGGTCTGTTGGTTGTTGTATATATATGTAATGCTATGTATATTTCCATGTACCTGTGATCTTATTTTCTGTGTACATCTATTAACTTTAATTGATACTATAGGAGTTCAAGATATATATATATATATATATATATATATATATATATATAAGTGGATAGGCTCTAGAGGGCATAAATCGCACTGCCAGGTGTGTGATTTCTAGACCCTGCAGTTTTCAAGGTTATCTCTAAAGAAATGTTTAATATGCAAAGGGTTTCTGGTGTGCATCTGTAATTTATGTCTGGTAAAAACACACTTATGTGTGGGAATTGTGAACACTGTATTCTAGAATTGTTTTCTTATGTGTATTTGTGTATATATAAAGTTTCTGTGTGTTTGTAACTTTACTCAATGCTTTACCTTTGGAAAGGGAGGTGACTGGTCTGCATTTTGAGAAGACGTGCAGGGTCTGGCCAACCCCCACAGTCAGCATAGCAGACCACTCTCCTTCCTACTCCCATTTTCTGTGTGTGTGTGTGTTAGTTTTTATGTGAAAATATGTCTGTCTGTATCAGAAGGGAGAAAGTGTGGTTGCTGTAAAGAGAGACAAAGGCATGTCATTACAACCCCTTAGAAAAGTGGGAGTTGACTATAACCTTATGACCAACCCCTTTTAAGCGATGATGATGCTCACCGCACCCACTGGATACACGCCCCTATACCCCACCTTAAAGGCAGACAGCCCCTACTATACTACCTCTGCTGGAATTAGTGCCCTGTATCCACTACTTCTTGGCAATATTAATCCTTATTAAAAGGAAGATATAGGAGAGGTTCAAACTTTATTAAGCTTTACTATACACAAAGTAGTATACAAAAGAAAAGTAAATGCAACGTTACTTAATTAAGGCAATAAAAATAAAAATAAAAAAGTAAAATACATTTTATATACAAAAAAAATAAAAAAAAATTTGAAGATGAAAAAAAGGCAAATGTGTATAACAATGAAGGTGCCTACGGGGGGAGGGACATGTAATGTTAACCACCTCTCTCCTTCGAAAGAGGAAGAGGATATGTTTATGTGCACACAGAAAAGATGTCCACGACTGACCGCCCCTCCGACTCCTGGGAATATGGTCACTTATAGAGATGATGTAGAGGACGAATTTGATGATGCCCGCAATACCTGCTTGCCGCCACCGCTCCGAATCCACCTCCTCCGACACCACCACCTTATGAAGGACGGCCCGCCAGAACCAGGCGGGCACCAGATCATCAATACGGAGGTAAGGGAATAACATCTGTACCATTATATCCCTTAATTGAGGTTGCCACCCACAATGCTAGTATACCGAGCATGGACAGATGCAGATGTGAGGAGAGCTGTCGAAGGAATCCCCCACCCAAATGAAAATATGGGAATTTTCAGACTTAAGTTCCAGCGATTGCAGCAAAGTTTTAAATTAAATGGTGTTGAGGTTGAAAGATGTCTGAGGCAGATATTAGGGTCCAATTGGATCCTTAGTGAAGGTGACTGGACCCAAGGGGGGAACCATTGCAATATGGATCACAAGAACTGACCCAACGAGTAGACGCTCTAATAGGCAGAATAGCTGACAGACACAGAGAACACGCAGACTGGACTAAGATTAACGAGTGTGTACAAAAAGATGATGAAAGTGTGGAACAATATATGGGGAGGTTGCGGGTAGTATTTGACAGCCATAGCGGGGTGGCCAGACCTAACCCATATGATGATGCTGGACCATATGCTCAGCAACTAAAAACGCTTTTCTCAGGGGATGTCCTGCAGAAATAAATGACTTTGTAAAACAACACTAAATTACTTACAAAACATGTCCCCTTAGGGAAACCATAGAATATGCTAAACATGCAGAGGAGCAGTGTAAGAGAGCAAAAGAAAAGAAACAGACAAAGCAAGATAGTAAACCAAAGGAGGTGTATTTGATGACTTCTGTTGATGGGAAGGCGCAACCTATAACTTCTGATTTCTTTTCTGGTGATGGTGGAAATCAAAAACGTGGAGGGAGAGGAGGTGGACGAGGTGGAAGCAGAGGAAAATTTTATGGAAATTGTTACGTGTGTGGCAAGGCCAGCCACTTAGCACGTTACTGCAGAAACAGAAAGTACCAGGAGGAAGAGGGAGCAGATGACAATGACCACAGACCGACAAATGACTAGAACCAGGTTGTACCCTTCCTTTACAAGTATTTGCTGAACAAGAATTGCATGAATCTGAATTGTATGAGTATGGCAATAATGATGCAAACTTGCCAGAAATAAATGATGTGTACTTAATATGTATACTCGAGTATAAGCCAAGTTTTTCAGCCCTTTTTTTTAAGGCTGAAAAGGCCCCCCTCAGCTTATACTCGAGTCACTTTCCCCCCTGTGTCTCTTTCCCTCCCCCACTCCTCATCCTAAACCCCACTCCTCATCCTAAACCCCACTCCTCATCCTAAACCCCACTCCTCATCCTAAACCCCACTCCTCATCCTAAACCCCTTGAAATACCTCCCCCTCTCCCTTTCCCCTCACTTACCTCCATTTGCAGCTGTTCCTCCGCTCCTCCACGCTCCTTCCTGAATCAGGACACGGCCTATGCTAACTACGTGACATCACATGCGCGCCACGTCAATGCATTGGCCGGGTCAAGACGCAGGAAGGAGTGTGGAGGAGCGGAGGAGCAGCTGCAGATGGAGGTAAGTGAGGGGAAAGGGAGAGGGGGAGGTATTTTAGAGGGGTAAAGTGAGGAGGGGGGTTTAGGATGAGGAGGGGTAAAGTGAGGATGAGGATGGGGAGATTTTAGCATGAGGATGAGGGGATTTTAGTATGAGGATGAGGGGATTTTAGTATGAGGATGAGGGTTTTTTAGGATGAGGATGGGGGGTTTAGGATGAGGATGGGGGGGGGTTAGGATGAGCATTGGGAAGTTGAGGTTGAGGAGGGGGGCTGAGGATGAGAATGGGGGGTTGAGGAGAGAGTTTGAGAAGGGAGGTTGAGGAGGGGGAGGATCTTTACATACCAACTCTGGGAGGTTTTGTGATATGTGTGATGAAATTATATCACAGTATAAATTAAAATTGAGGATCTTTCTATAAAATTTGTAAGTTCATGTAAACAACAATAGAAAGTTCAAAAGTATCTAACAATTTTAGGACCTTTCTTTCAAACTTATGGTTACATAGAGCCTCATTCAATTAAGCAATTGTAAGTTATAGTAGCCCATAATGGAGGTCGTAAGTAAATTTGCTATTCAATTGTCATTTTTTTGCAGAGCCGCAAATGGGCTGCAAGTTACGGGCATGAAATCCTTGCAGCTGTTACAATTGTAACTGACACCTCATCTAAGCCTTTGATCTATCAAGACCACACGAGTTACCTAGTAATAGGTAAATGGGTTGATACTTACCCACAGAGAGGTAAAAGAGTCATTATCCTGAGGAAAAGACTATAAAATAAGTTCTCCGTACGTAACAATATTGAGAATGCATACCATGAAAAAGGGGTAAATGAGTCCGACTTTCAAATGAGCTCTTGCCAGAAAATATGTATGTGTGTGCATGTTAACATTTTGTATGTTTCTAAATACCGGTACCGGGTGTATGTATGTTTGTGAGAGGTGTACCACAGATTTATTGGTTATTGTACATACCTGTATACATTCTGTATATTTCTGTGTACTTGTGAGTGTATGTATATATATATATTCATGTATTCTTTTGTGTTGTTCTCAAAATTCTTACCTGAAACTATCCACTTTTGCTAGTTAGTGGTCACGCATTACCCACCTAGTCTCCGAAGGGTAAATCCTGTGACTTGCCTGTGTTTATGGAAGACGTACAAACCACAATTTGTGGCAGTCAAGCACGACAGGCATCAATAACTCCTTGAATTTCCATCGTTCTCATTCTTTAATTGGTTATACAATGTTAAAATATTTTGTCTGAAGTTTCTGTGTATTCATAACTTCTTACTAAAATACTCTGTAAGATTGTGTGTATGAAGCCCTGGGTGGGAGCTATACTTGTAAGGGATATGTCCACAAAGGCACCACACGGTATATGGTGAAGTTGGACTTTGAGTGGTCTACCTATTGGCCCTAAAGGTTGGGTTTACACTAAAGGGAACTGCACAACAAGACTTCACATCAGAAGCTACGGGCTTTATGGGTCCTTGATGTGCCGAGTATATGTGGTGGTGTTTGAGGTGTAGCGTGCGAGAGGTAGCATTAGCAACTCTCTCTACGTGAACCAGGTTTCCACACTCGGGTGTGGAGAAGGCGGATGGTCCAAGGTGTAGGAGATATACAGATTATTTCTGGAAAATGTATAAAAGGTCTGTTGGTTGTTGTATATATATGTAATGCTATGTATATTTCCATGTACCTGTGATCTTATTTTCTGTGTACATCTATTAACTTTAATTGATACTATAGGAGTTCAAGATATATATATATATATATATATATATATATAAGTGGATAGGCTCTAGAGGGCATAAATCGCACTGCCAGGTGTGTGATTTCTAGACCCTGCAGTTTTCAAGGTTATCTCTAAAGAAATGTTTAATATGCAAAGGGTTTCTGGTGTGCATCTGTAATTTATGTCTGGTAAAAACACACTTATGTGTGGGAATTGTGAACACTGTATTCTAGAATTGTTTTCTTATGTGTATTTGTGTATATATAAAGTTTCTGTGTGTTTGTAACTTTACTCAATGCTTTACCTTTGGAAAGGGAGGTGACTGGTCTGCATTTTGAGAAGACGTGCAGGGTCTGGCCAACCCCCACAGTCAGCATAGCAGACCACTCTCCTTCCTACTCCCATTTTCTGTGTGTGTGTGTGTGTTAGTTTTTATGTGAAAATATGTCTGTCTGTATCAGAAGGGAGAAAGTGTGGTTGCTGTAAAGAGAGACAAAGGCATGTCATTACAACCCCTTAGAAAAGTGGGAGTTGACTATAACCTTATGACCAACCCCTTTTAAGCGATGATGATGCTCACCGCACCCACTGGATACACGCCCCTATACCCCACCTTAAAGGCAGACAGCCCCTACTATACTACCTCTGCTGGAATTAGTGCCCTGTATCCACTACTTCTTGGCAATATTAATCCTTATTAAAAGGAAGATATAGGAGAGGTTCAAACTTTATTAAGCTTTACTATACACAAAGTAGTATACAAAAGAAAAGTAAATGCAACGTTACTTAATTAAGGCAATAAAAATAAAAATAAAAAAGTAAAATACATTTTATATACAAAAAAATAAAAAAAAATTTGAAGATGAAAAAAAGGCAAATGTGTATAACAATGAAGGTGCCTACGGGGGGAGGGACATGTAATGTTAACCACCTCTCTCCTTCGAAAGAGGAAGAGGATATGTTTATGTGCACACAGAAAAGATGTCCACGACTGACCGCCCCTCCGACTCCTGGGAATATGGTCACTTATAGAGATGATGTAGAGGACGAATTTGATGATGCCCGCAATACCTGCTTGCCGCCACCGCTCCGAATCCACCTCCTCCGACACCACCACCTTATGAAGGACGGCCCGCCAGAACCAGGCGGGCACCAGATCATCAATACGGAGGTAAGGGAATAACATCTGTACCATTATATCCCTTAATTGAGGTTGCCACCCACAATGCTAGTATACCGAGCATGGACAGATGCAGATGTGAGGAGAGCTGTCGAAGGAATCCCCCACCCAAATGAAAATATGGGAATTTTCAGACTTAAGTTCCAGCGATTGCAGCAAAGTTTTAAATTAAATGGTGTTGAGGTTGAAAGATGTCTGAGGCAGATATTAGGGTCCAATTGGATCCTTAGTGAAGGTGACTGGACCCAAGGGGGGAACCATTGCAATATGGATCACAAGAACTGACCCAACGAGTAGACGCTCTAATAGGCAGAATAGCTGACAGACACAGAGAACACGCAGACTGGACTAAGATTAACGAGTGTGTACAAAAAGATGATGAAAGTGTGGAACAATATATGGGGAGGTTGCGGGTAGTATTTGACAGCCATAGCGGGGTGGCCAGACCTAACCCATATGATGATGCTGGACCATATGCTCAGCAACTAAAAACGCTTTTCTCAGGGGATGTCCTGCAGAAATAAATGACTTTGTAAAACAACACTAAATTACTTACAAAACATGTCCCCTTAGGGAAACCATAGAATATGCTAAACATGCAGAGGAGCAGTGTAAGAGAGCAAAAGAAAAGAAACAGACAAAGCAAGATAGTAAACCAAAGGAGGTGTATTTGATGACTTCTGTTGATGGGAAGGCGCAACCTATAACTTCTGATTTCTTTTCTGGTGATGGTGGA
Organism: Discoglossus pictus; assembly: GCA_027410445.1. Classification (NCBI taxonomy): domain Eukaryota; kingdom Metazoa; phylum Chordata; class Amphibia; order Anura; family Alytidae; genus Discoglossus; species Discoglossus pictus. The sequence continues at coordinate 256,789,114 of CM050166.1, forward strand.
AATCAAAAACGTGGAGGGAGAGGAGGTGGACGAGGTGGAAGCAGAGGAAAATTTTATGGAAATTGTTACGTGTGTGGCAAGGCCAGCCACTTAGCACGTTACTGCAGAAACAGAAAGTACCAGGAGGAAGAGGGAGCAGATGACAATGACCACAGACCGACAAATGACTAGAACCAGGTTGTACCCTTCCTTTACAAGTATTTGCTGAACAAGAATTGCATGAATCTGAATTGTATGAGTATGGCAATAATGATGCAAACTTGCCAGAAATAAATGATGTGTTGAATTTAGAATCATGTATAGACTTAATGGCTCTAGAAGAACAACCAGTCATGCAACTAGATTTAGAGGGGCTAATGATAAAAAATGTATGCGATACAGGAGCATGTAGATCAGTGTTGAGCGATGATGGCACATGGACTAGTTACACGTCGTCACAAAACATACTGGTTGAAGAAAGGGAGTAAACTGAATGATGATAATATTTATGAGAGTGTAGAAGGGAAACCAATTTTACCAAAATCACTATTCAGATATGCAGCTATGTTGAGCCATGGCATTAGTCGTGTCTCAAGAGGGAGTATGGTAGACATGGTCAGCAGAATATTTTCCGCCTATGGATTAAACACCTATTTTAAAAAAAATTGTGCAGGGTGCCTTGTTTGTGCACAACACAATCCTCAGGGTAACTATCACCCAATAAGAGGCACATTCCCAGAACCAACATACTCCTTCCAAAAAATATGTATGGATTTCATTGAACTAACAAAGTGTGAAGGGAAGAAATATTGCCTAGTGATAATTGATGTATACTCTAGGTGGGTGGAAACGAAACCATGTACACACCCTGACGCAATAACAGTGGCTAAAACCTTAGTGACACAAATAATTCCTAGGTTTGGTATACCAGAGAAAATATATAGCGATAACGGCACACATTTTGTGAACAAAATTATCGACCACTTGAGTAAAGCTTTACACATAGAGTTGAAAAACCACTGTGCATACCACCCACAGTCAGATGGATTAGTGGAGAATAAATTGAGGAAAACGATAGCAGCGACAGGGAAAAATTGACTTTACTGTTTACCATGCACATGCCTCCAGGCAGGAAGAAGTTAACCCTGTTTGAAATATTGTATGGGAGACCATTCCTACTACCAGAATTTAGACCATTTATCTCAGAAGATGAGAACATGAGTGAAAACTTAGCAGACTATATGAAAAAATATGAGATATTATCTCCATCTCTCTCTCTCATCCACAGCAACAGCAGGGACCATGCTTGGTACAACCAGGCCAGTGGGTCCTAATTAAAGTAATCAAGCGCAAAAATTGGGCATCGGCCAGGTGGGAAGGACCGTACCAAGTTCTGCTGTCAACACCCACTGCTTTGAAAGTTGCCGAACGAGCCACCTGGATACACCTGACTCACTGCAAGAGAGTAAAAGTGCCAGAGCTTGAGCCATTTGATTCCTAAAACCTGCTAGCTGACTCATTGCGAGTCAGGCTGGGCTACAAAGGGGGGTAAATTCGTCTCAAACCAAGTGAAGAACCGAATGGTGCGGGTTTGGGGATCTCAACTGGCCCAAGAAAATGTCCTGGCACCTATTCAAAAGACCTAACTGGTGACCTAACTGGTGTGGCCTAAGAATCTCACTGACATGCCTCATCTTGATAACTCTCTGCATAGTACCACCCATAATCATATGGGAAGAAGTAACAAGACCCAGAGGCAACCAGATGCAATCTATTAGAGAGATGTGGATTCACAGAATGAAAAGAGACATGATGGAAGTCAATTTAACTGGCCAAGTGACCCTAGTGTTCAAGGAAGGGCAGATAGGAACCAACCAAATAGACCTATGTCAAGTACTAAGATGTGGACTTTCTGGAGGAGGACGAAGTTGAAGGGTGAGAAAAGCACCAGTATACTTGTGTATAGCCTCTCCGTATGGAAATGAGAGTCAATAGTATTCATTTCTGATACCAATAGAAGAAAGAGATCACGGTATATTAATTTATATTATGTCACAAAATTACTTTAAAATAACAGTGTGTTGAATTCATTGGTATATATTACAGATTGCAAATCCTCATGTGACAAGACTATATAAATATCAAATTTGCACCTATACGCATGGACAGAAAATTCAAAGCAATGATACTCACCAACAGTTGACTCTCCTTCTCGGGGTATTCACGTTCAGTAAGTCAACCAACGAGTCCAAACAAATCTGCTTCCACAGGGAGTTTGCACCTGGGGGTGATAGAAAACAACAACAACAAAAATTAGAACGTTCAGGACCCAAACCGTAACTTTTAGAAACCTTAAAAGACCAAGTGTGACCATATACTCACCAACAGTTGACTCTCCTTCTCGGGGTATACACGTTCAGTAAGTCAACCAATGAGTCCAAACAAATCTGCTTCCACAGAGAGTTTGCACCTGGGGGTGATAGAAAACAAAAAAAAAAAAAAAAAATTAGAACGTTCAAGACCCAAACCGTAACTTTTAAAACCTTAAATAACCAAGTGTGACCATATAGGCCCCAACGGCACCTTAAAAACATTAAAATACCAAGTGTGACCATATAGACCCCAACCGCACCTTAAAAACCTTAAGTGACCAAGTGTGACCATATAGGCCCCAACCGCACCTTAAAAACCTTAAATGACCAAGTGTGACCATATAGGCCCCAACCGCACCTTAAAAACCTTAAATGACCAAGTGTGACCATATAGGCCCCAACTGCACCTTAAAAGCCTTAAATGACCAAGTGTGACCATATAGGCCCCAACCGCACCTTAAAAACCTTAAATAACCAAGTGTGACCATATAGGCCCCAACCGCACCTTAAAAACCTTAAATGACCAAGTGTGACCATATAGGCCCCAACCGCACCTTAAAAACCTTAAATGACCAAGTGTGACCATATAGGCCCCAACCGCACCTTGAAAACCTTAAAAGACCAAGTGTGACCATATAGGCCCCAACCGCACCTTAAAAACATTAAAAGACTAAGTGTGACCATATAGGCCCCAACCGCACCTTAAAAACCTTAAATGACCAAGTGTGACCATATAGGCCCCAACCGCACCTTAAAAACCTTAAATGACCAAGTGTGACCATATAGGCCCCAACCGCACCTTAAAAACCTTAAATGACAAAGTGTGACCATATAGGCCCCAGCCGCACCTTAAAAACCTTAAATGACCAAGTGTGACCATATAGGCCCCAACCGCACCTTAAAAACCTTAAATAACCAATCAAAATCATATAGGCCCAAACTGTACATTAAAAAAAATGAAATAAAAATACTAAAATACTAAAATACTAAAATATATATATATATATATATATATATATATTATACACACACACACACATAAAGCAATAAACATAAAACAAATATATATATTAATTGATATTTATTAATTGATTAATTGATGTACTTTATTAATTATTTGATTATTGCTCATGTATTTGTATTAGACATTATTTATTATACATATTACAGTGCTATTTATTTGCTATACATGTTACAGGATATTATCCTGTAACATGTATATCACATAAATAGCCCTGTAATATGTATAATACATACAAGTTCTCACTAACCTTTTTTGCCCTTACAGGCTTCCAAACCTGCTTTGCTAATTTTTTAAAGACTCTGATTGGTTGAAATCAATGTCAATCAAAAATTTTCAGCCAATCAGTGTCCTTCAAAAATAGTATAAAAGGCGGAGCGTGGGAAAAAATCAATTAGTCGCCAGGGGGAGCTCCTTGTAGGAGGAGCTCCATTAGATTGTTGTTGTTTTTTTTTTTAGAGCGTTTAGTTTTTTAGGTGGAGGCCTCTTGCAATGAGCCAGAATGGATGGGCAATGGCTTCAATCAGGATGAGGACAAGGGCTTCTATCAAGATTGAAGGACATGGGCTTCAATCAAAATTGATTGGAATGCCCGACTATCCAGGGCAGAAGGCCACCGCTGGAGGGGTCAATTTGACAGGTAAGTATATGCGGTTTACTTTATTATTGTTTTTTTTTTTCCCCTTCCCTTATTTTTATTTTATCTTTAAAAGTGACAGGCAATTTATTATTTTTATTTTAACTGCAATGTTAAAGATACATTGCCTGTTACTTCTAAAAATGGAATAAAAATATGGGGGGGGGACTGTATTGTTGTGTTTTTTTGTTGTGTGTTTTTTTTTACTGTAAGGTAGGTGGATTGCTAGTTGGGCCAGGGTGGGGTGTGGGTCACCGAGTCAGGGTTGTAGGTCGGTGGCTTGGCCTGGTACTACCACTCCACCGACCTATCACCCTGACCCAGTGACCACACCTCACCCTGGCCCAACTACCAAGTTGGTAGATAGGTCAGGGTGGGGGTCATTAGGTCAGGCTGGGGGAAAGCTACAATAGGAATAGATAGTTTAGCATTGCACACAGCAGTGACCTGCAATAAAAATATTTGGGGGGGTGGGCGCTTGCCCCGATACCCCTATGGACGAGCCGCCACTGGGGTTACAGGCTTGGCCGCCATGGCGACTTTTCAAAGTTGTTGCAATTTAATAGCTGAATTGAAACGTAGTGGTTACGGGATAGAGAGAACAAAGGATTTGCAGCTGACACATTAATCGTACTGCATCTCGTAGGCATTTTTCTTACCCCACAAGTAGTTTGGAGGGATGTTTATGGGGCTAATTTAATAGCCATAAGTCGTGTGGGCTACTTTACGGGCTACATTTTCGAATAAGGGAGCTTGTGTGCTAGGGGATAGGATGGTAGAACAGCTGGGGAAGTTTTTAAACTAGTAGGTGGGGGGAGGGACTAGATAGAAGTAATGGGGTTGAAAGTGTAGAGGGGGTAGGGAACGCATTAACTAGTAAAGGGGGAGGATATGCGGGAGGGTTAGTATAGTCAATAAGGAGGTATTGCTAGATAACTAAAGTACATTGGAAGGGACTTCAGAATTACAGACCAAGTAAAATTGGAGAGTTAGAATTATTAGCAGTTAATGAGAAATGGGATTTAATAGGCATTACTGAAACGTGGTGGGATGAATCTCATGACTGGACTGTTAATCTGGATGGTTATTACCTATTTAGGAAAGATAGGGGCAATGGTAAACAAGGAGGAGTGATATTTCTGTATGTTAAGTCTGAATTTAAGCCTATAGAGAGAAAAGATATTTATGGAGGATCTAGCGGTAATGTTGAATGTTTGTGGGTAGAGTTAAAAAGCGGAGCAGCAAATTCCAAAAGAATATTAGTTGGAGTATGCTATAAACCCCCAAATATAGCTGAAAGTGAGGAAGTGCAATTATTGTTACATATTGGAAATGCAGCTAAGCATGGGCAAGTTCTAATAATGGGAGATTTGAATTACCCTGAAATGAACTGGGTAAATGAGACCCGCAGTTCAGCTAAAGGGAGCAGGTTCTTGATTACACTCAGGGATCATTATCTGGGCCCAGGTTATACAAGAACCTACTAGAAATGAGGCTATTTTAGATTTAGTTATCACAAATAATATTGATATAATATCAAATGTTGAAATAGGGCAACCTTTGGGAAAGAGTGATAACATTTGAGACTGAATAAAAAAAAACACCACTGTAAGAGGCCAACAAAAACTCTTAATTTTAAAAGGGCAGATTTTAACAATCTGAGGGCAGCAATACAAAGTATAGACTGGGACAGATAACTGTCAGGTAAAAATACTGGACAACATTTAAATCCTTACTAAATAAACATATAAACATACTTATCCCCATATACCATGTGGGAATAAAAGTAAAAGGAGTAAATCACATCCAATGTAGCTTAACAATGTTTTAAAGATGAAGATGAGGAGTACAAAATCAGGCATTTAAATCATACAAACAATAAGGGACAGAGACTGCTTTATTTGAGTACAACGAAATCAACAAGGCTTGGAAAAGGGCTATTAGACTGGCTAAAATAGAAAATGAAAAATTAGTTGCAAAGTAGAGTAAAACTAACCCTAAAATATGTTTTGAATATATTAATAGGAAGAAGGCCAGGAAGGAAGCTATACGAACGTGACAATGTGAAACAGGCCGTCTCACAATTAGTGTTCAGGAAAAGGCAGATGAGCTAAATAGGTTATTTTCTTCGGTATACATAAGGGAGGTAGGTACCAGTGGTTGGGCCACTGCTACAAAACAGTGCTACACTACTTTCACATAATAATTGGTTAATGCTGGAAAAAATAAATGTTAATAAGGCCCCAGGTCCTGATGGAATACATTCAAGGGTACTGATGGAACTGGGTTCTGTAATAGCCAAACCATTAGATCTAATTTTTCAAGATTCACTCAACACAGGGTCACTAACAGATGACTGGAGAAAAGTAGAGGTGATACCCAAATTTTAGAAAAGAGCATACACCTGTAAGCCTCACTTTTGGAGTGGGTAAAGCTTTTAGAATGTTAATAAGGGATAATATACAAGGATATGTCTATTCAAACAGGATTATAAGTAGGAGCCAACATGGATTTATGAGGGATAGGTCATGTCAAACAAATCTAATTAGTTGCTACAAGGAGGTTATTATGAACTTGGATCAAGGCAACTCAGTGGATGTATTCTTTTTAGATTTTGCAAAGGCTTTTGATACAGTGCCACATGGGAGACTATTGAGCTAACTAAGGGATACAGGAATTGCAGTTAATATATGTTCATGGATTGAGAGATGGCTAAAAGACAGAAAGCAAAGCGATGTGGTAAATGGAACATACTTAGATTGGACTAATGTGGTAAGTGGGGTTCCTCATGGTTCAGTATTAGGTCCTCTCCTTTTTAACATATTTATTATCGACTTAGAAGTAGGCCTGCAATGTATTGTCTCCATTTTTCCTGGTAACAAGGTAATTAAATCAGAAAATGATGTACTTTCCCTCTGAATGGATTTGCATAAATTAGAGAAATGGGCAATTAAATGGCGGATAAGATTCAATATGAATAAATGTAAGCTAATGAAAATATAGCCATGCAATTTATAAACTTAATAAAGCAAATCTAGGGATTTCAGATATTGAAAGGGATTGGGGAGTGCTTGTGGACAACCACCTATGTAAAGTTCTCAATGCCAAGCAGTATCTGCAAAGGGAAATTATAATATTAGCATGTATTAAGCAGGGTATAGAAGCCAGGGAAGCAAATATAATTCTGCCACTATACCAATATCTAGTATGCCCTCATTTGGAATATGGAGTACAGTTTTGGGCACCACTTCATAAAAAAAACATTTTAGAACAGGAAAAAGTACAGAGAAGGACAACAAGCTAATAAGGGGGATGGAGGGGCTAAGTTATGATGAACCAAATAAAAAAAAAAAATATCTAGAAAAATGGTGTCTAAAAGGAGATATGATTACCCTATATAAATAATCCAGGGTCAGTATAAAGATTTGTCAAGGGAGCTTTTTGTGCCATGAGGTTCTCAACTGACAAGAGGACATCCTTTGAGGTTAGAAGTAAAACTATTCCACCTTAAAGAAAGAAAAGGGTTCCTAACAGTAAGGGTTGTTAACCTGTGAAATTCTCTTCCAAGGGAGCTGGTGACAGAGGATTCAGAAGATAACTTTAAAAAGAGATTGTATATATTTTTAAATGAAAAGGGCATTCAGAGTTATCTTGGTTAATTAGGGAGTATTGATCCAGGAAGGAATCCGATTGCCAGTATCTAGGGTCAGGAATTTTTGTTCCCTTTTGAAACAATTGGCAAAGTTTCGCTTGGGTTATTTTTTTTTCTGTTTGCCCTCCTCTGGATCAATTAGCAATTAATGTGCATATTGCAGATTAGAGGAGATCTTAAAAGGTTGAACTTGATGGGCTAAAAGTATTTTTTCAACCTCAATTACTATGTTACTATGAATAGCCACTTTTATCTTCCCTTCTTTTAAAAAAAATATTATCAATCTTCTTTTTCACACTCTCCCACCATATCCATACTTACTCTTTTATTTTGCCATACATTTTGCATTTTTTTTCTTTTTTTCCTATATTTTCATCTTCAAAAAGTGAAGTTTATAATCTCTAATAATCACTCCTTTCTTAACTACAATGACTCAGTTCACACACACACACACACACACTGTAAAAACTTATGATCAGTAAACATTCTATCCTCTAAAGAAAATGCTTAATTTTAAAACTTTTATCCAAAAACATAAATACAAGGAGATCAACAAGGCTTGCAAATAAGCTAGTAGGCTGGCTAAAATAGAAAATTAAAAATTTGTTGCAAAAGAGAGTAAGACAAACAATAAAAAATGTTTAGATATATTAATGGGAAGAAGGCCAGGAAGGAAGCTATAAGGAAGCTTTCTCTTTGTTCCCCTGGTAAAATCTGCTCCTAAAATAATTATTTCTGAACCTACGAAAAATACATTATTTTTTCTATCTTATCTGTTGGAACATAAACATTAATACATAAAAAAACAGCATTATTAAAATGTACTTTAACAATAAAATATCTACCAGCCACAATTTCCTATTTTTGCAAAAGTATAAAATCATTACCTTTAAATAAAATTCCCAAGCTAACACATTACCCCCAGACCAAGTCGAGGGTCCTTTTTTTCAACCTCCATTATACTCATTATAAAAAAACATACTTTCTAACCAACATTCTTGTAAAAATACAAGAGCATTATGAGTATTTTCAAAAAAAGTAAAAAGTACATGTCTTTTATTTATATATATTATAATAATTATATTTTTTACTCATTATTTTTTTAAGAAAATGACCAATTTTTATAGTTATGCAGCGATAAAGGAGAAAGCACTCCTTCCCCTTCCAAAACAGTCATTAACATAGATGGAGTATCCAATTCTGATTTCTCATATTCTTTTTGCTCTTCCATGGGCCCTATTAAATTTGGAGCCCGCACCGGCCATGGTAGAGAGGGATTAAATTAGACAAGCCTGCAGCATATGTGGCCGACATCCAAATCCATAAACCATGCTTCTGTACGTTCTATCTGTGGCCGTGAACATGATCAAATAGTCAAATCCGTGGTTACAGGTTTAGATGGAGCCAATAGTCAAAGAGACCGTCAGCAATACATCACTAAAAAAATTGAGGTTAGATTTCAATCACTTACGGGTTTGAAGTACGAGTTGCAATTGGGCCTGTGTTGCAGAAATAATGAAATATAAAATAATCAATAAATGTGATATTCTAGTCTATGCAAGTTCTATTATATGTATTAACACATTGATTGCCGGGATCGATATATAACAAGGAAATTAAACATAAAATATTTTTTTATTGCCAATTTGCGGGCTTGACAATATTGTGCTATTAATATTAATACCTTACATCAAATTCCCATTAATTGAAAATACAGTATTGTGTTTATATTTGCTTTCACAGTGCTATGGAAAGGACTTTAAGCCCCTTGTGGGTCCTCTCTAGTACCCGTAGGATTTTTAGCTCCATTTGCCTTTCATGGGTTTGAACGCCAGTGCGTCTTTCAGGTTTAATAGTGATTTAATAGTGATTTGCGATAGTAACCTCTACAGGCTTGACAGATCAAAGGCTTAGCTGGGACGGAGTTCAGATTTTGATGGCTCATAGGGTTATTCCGTCTGTAACCTGCAGCACGTTTGTGGGTAGCTAAAAGAGTCCAATTTAATAGCAGTAAGTTTTGCGGACTACTTTACGCGCTACGAGAATTCAAAATTGTCACATAGGGCCCTATGAGTGATAGGTGATTACATACATTTGGAATAATATTACATATTTCACTCTCTCGATCTTATTCTTCATTTTTTTTTTTCCCGCAATTCCTTAAGGGCATCTTGACACTCCTGCTTGTTCTTTTTATTGGTGCGGCTGGATCTTGTCCACTTGGATCTGCATCAAATACTAATGTTGATGTCTGAACTTTTTAAGCAGATATCCTAGCTTCATAATTTTCTCTGGGTTCATATGTGCCAATCTTGGAAATTGCACTTTTCTGTTGTACATAACGCATTTTTAGCATTATTGTATGGATATCATCCTTGTTCTCAAGGCTCTGGGCTTTCCAGATGTAGGATCTATATTTATTAGAGCACTGATGATAATTGTGTCCTATTTTATTTCACATGTCCATTCTGTACAATCTGGTTTCTCACAGTTCCGGCAAAAGAGGCCCTCTTTACACTGCTGTGTATTATGTCTATCTATGTTGCAGCATACCATTTGTAGAAAATGAACCCTCTTTTTCCTCTAATGTTTATGATAGTGTTAGTCTCTTCAATCCTCTGAAGTAATTCTCATCTGGTGTAAAGGAAACAAAGAATTATCCATTCCAAATTAATTTGTGATTTTCCTCCGATAAACGTCCTTCGAGTGCGTCCGCTAGATTTTAATGTATTGTAAATATTGGCAATACATTTAAACTGCCACATGTCTGTTGCAGGTCTAAAATTAAGGAGTAACCCCAGACATATATTTCAACCTCTATTGGGCCTTATCAGTGAGGTGTAGGCAAACGCCAAAAAGCACAGCAATAAAGCAGTCCACGTCTGGTGCTCCCTATCATCATTATGGTGACAACCCCAAAAGTCATAACATTAAGAATAAAATATAGAAATTGAGATGTGACTTTATAAGTTAATATGATTTTGTCATGTAATGCTAAACAGCATTTAATTATTTTGTACTGTTAATATTTATGTATTATTTGTTTACATTTATGATCTGTATGCTTAAAATAAATTAATAAAATGTAAGTTAAATAAAGACCATTGTGGTGCTCTAAAAACATGAGCTAGATGTTTTAATTATTAATTGATTACTAGCGAATTGCCCGTCAAAAAATGACGGCAATGAAATCGTAAGTGAGCCAATGGTGTTTGGTGTGTAATAATGAAATATATAATACATTAATAAATGAATATAGTTTACCTATTGTGAAGCATTGTGTTGAAGAGCTGCAATCTGTTTTGATGTTGCTGCAGCAATAGTGGTGTGGACCTGCTGTGTAAGCGTGCTGAATGTGTGCAGTGTAATACTGTGCGTGCGCGAGACGAAACCGTTAGCGTAGTGGTGTACTTCCGCATTGGCGTAAAATGGCGGGTTATCTGTGGTATGCGTCTTCGCAAATTATCTGTAGGTGCTTTGTGGTGTTTTGCGAGTGTGTTGTGGTGTTTTGCGTGTTGAGTGCTGTAGCCTCGTTTTCGTTTTGTTCGACAGCCATTTTTGCTGTCGCTTAGCGATTTTATTAGTGTCTAAAGTGTTTTATTTTTATTTAAAATAAGGTGTAACTTGCTTTGAGGTGCTGGATGGTTCCTCTTGCTGTAGGTAAGCTTTTTATGTGTGTGTTGTGTGTATTTGTGTTTTAAATATTTGTATGTCGGCGTGTTGCGTCCGATTTTTGCTAGGTCGTAATGTGTGCCAACGTGTCTCGTATGGTGTTTGCGCGTGTAGCCTCGTTTTCGTTTTGCTCAGCGGCCATTTTTCCTGTCGCTTCAGAAATGTAGTGTGTAAACTCTTTTTTTTGGAGTGAAATGAAGGTGTAAGTTGGTTTTTTGAGATCCTGGATGCTTTCTGTTGCTGTAGATAAGTTTTTTATGTATGTGCTGTGTGTATGTATTGGGTTTTGAATTTTGTAATGTTCGCGAGTTGCATCCGAGTGTTGCGAGGTCGTAATGTGTGTTAACATGTGGCGTATGTTTGCGTTGCTAGTAAAAGTTTGTGAGGGTCGTAATCGGTGTGTCGTTTTGTTTGCGTTGCGACGTTAAGTTTGTGAGGGTCGCAGTTGCTGGCAAGGAGCGCCTACGGCGCTCCATGCCAGCAACTGAGGCCCGCGGCCCGCTACGCGAGACCGCAAGCGTTAGCAACAACTCACATGCTCACAACTATATATGTGATTAATAAATTACATATTCAATGATTTAAAAAAGCAATATTAAACTTTATTTCAAAGTTTAGACTGCTGGTATCCAACGGCTATAAGGTCAATGGAGGAAGGTGTTTTTTTTTGTATTGGCACTTGCTAAATTTTTAGACAAAACTACCAACACAATGATCTCCATTGGGAATATGCTTGCTGTGTTAATGAGGTTTCCCTTTGCTTCAAGCTTTTGCTGTGAGGGCTGCTTATCGAGGATTGTTATACCTTGAAGAACTTTGGACATGACTTTGTGACATTGTCCAGGAAACAACAAAGAATATCCTCAAAAGAAAGAAAACTAAGAATGCAAACTGTCTGAGGTTTTCGAAGTTGCCATGGAAAGAAGTGGAGAAAGGTAGTAAAATATTTGTCCAATGCAGAATTCCAGAAGAAACAAGGAGACATTCTATAATGATGATTGTAAAGAGATAGAAGAAGATACTAGAATAAAAAAGTCGAGAGATCTCTTCAAGAAAATTAGAGATCTTGAGGGAGTCTTTCATACCAAAGTACACGTGAAATGTAGAAGCAGATCAGTAAAAAAAAAAAAAAGGGATGGAATACAGAAAGTGTCTTTACAGCATTGATAACCTCAATATTTTGTTCAATGAGCTGGATGCAGTCATCTTGGAGAGTGAAGTGAATTGGCCCTTGGAAGTCTTGCAGACTGAACTGTTCAAAATCCTATACAAGGAAGCTGTGAAAGTGTTGCTTGTATGATGCCAACAAATTTGGAAAACTCAACAATGACTAAGTACTGGAAAAGGTCAACCTATATCCCAATCTCAAAAAAAGGTGGTGCCAAAGAATACTTCATTTATCAAACAATTGCACCAATTTCAGATGCTAGCAAGGTAATGATTAAGATCATGCAAGCTCAGTTCCAACAATATATGGACCAGATGTGCAAGCTGGGTTTAGCACACAAGAGATCAACTTGCCAATGTCTGCTGGATAGAGAAAGTAAGAGAGTTCCAGAAAAAAACATTTACCTCTACTTATAGGGGCCTAGGAACTGTGGGGGGGAAGTGGGTTGGGGGAACAAATGCCCCTCAGGATAAATGAATAGGGGACACAAAAAAAAAATCTATATCTATATCTATATCTACACACACATACACATAAGTTTACAAATGAGCACCTCTACTCTTTTGAATACATGTCTATATGCAAATGAGCAGTACCTTAGTAGGTTTACTCTATAGGTCTGGAGCAAACCTACTTCTGTATTCATTCTCAGATGACCACCTCTACTCTTTGTTTAGATTTTTTCACCTTATGGGTGATAGAGGAAACCAGACGTGGACTCGTTGCTCACTGTGCCTTAGGGAGTACAGCTGCACCTCACTGACACAGCTCAGAGAACACAGGTGATTCTCCTGTTCAGGGTAGAATTGCCTGGTATTTCGCGGCTGGGTCACTCTTTTAGGGGGGACAAGACTTGTATACTACAGGATATTTCTCGAGCAGGGTGCATTGCAATGGGGGATCCACCCCTGTTTCCTTTCCTGGGAATAGAAATGAAATGATCACCCCCAGATTTTTTGGTGGTTCTATACCCTTGTCTACTTCTTAAGCCTTAAAACTGGATCACAACAAAATGTAGCAAGTTACCTGCCCATCTCATCTGCCTCCTGATGTGGACCATGAAGCCACAATCAGAACTGCACATGGAACAGAATGGTTGAAGATCAGTAAAGGAATGCAAAAAGGTTGTATATTGTCAACTTATTTATTCAACTTATACGTGGAATATATCCTGTGTAATGCTGGATAAGATTAATCCAAAGCAGGATTCTGTATAGCTCAGAGAAAATCAACAACCTCAGATACACAAATTGTTTTACTCGGATGGCTGAAAGTGAGTAGAAACTAAAGGACTTATTGATGAGGGTGAAATATGAGAATGTAAATGCTGGCCTGCTGCTCAATGTAAAAAAGAGGAAGATCTTGGCAAACAGTAATCTGGCAAATAGGTGGGGAAGAAGTGGAGGCAAGGTCAGATTTTATTTTTCTGAGCCCCAAGATCTCTCCAGATGGTTATTGCAGTCAGAAAATTAAAAGATGTTTGCTTCTGGGGAGGCTAGCTATGGCAAGTTTGGACAAGCGATTAAAAATCAAAGATATTAAACTATCAACAAAGGTCCAGAGAAAAAAAATAAAACTCAATGCAGCTGAAACAAAGATGTGTTATCTTCCCCCAATACTCCTACCTAGTAATAGTAATTTTAACTAATATTTAATCATAAACGTTAACCAGTGCCATTTTCACATTATCTGCACTACCCTACAAACACTTGCAAACTAATAAAATTTTGACTTGGTGTTAAGTAGCCTTAAACCTTTTGGAACCACAACATACACAATATTATAAATATTGGGACAATGCTTGGATACCCAAATAGAAACTTCAGTTCTCACATGTAAGGCATGTCCAGACACATCTAAGTCCTTACATACATATACTCCTGCAAACATCTCCATTCATCTATGGCCCTAGGCTTGGTCTGTCGTCTCATAAAGTCCTCTCAGCTCCGCTTACTTAAGTACCTTTGCTGGTCACCCCACTTCTGAAGCTCAATTCCATCAAACTTGTAGTCTCTAAATCTTCAGCACCCCCCCAAAAAAAAAAAACTGCTATTTGGACAACTACATATTCCATATTCAGCCAGGTACATATCTTCCTATAACTAGTATTTAGCAATTCAACAAGGAAATGTTCAAGTGACATATGATCTTCTAAATGCTACACCCACTCTGTTAAATTTTAACTTTGTGTGTTGCTTGTGCCCCATCCTTCCTACATTGTAAGCTCACAAGAGTATGGTCCTTGTAACCATCCATACTGGTTATCTATAAGAAGTACTAAAGAATTCTGAATGCACGTCCATTCAAATACTGTGAGTTTCAGCAAAAATGTCAATATATCAATGCAATGGCACACATTAACTTCCCTTTAAAAACTTCAGTATACATGTTAAAAAAAACAAACAAACACAATACAAAGGTTTAAATGCATTTTCATGCTAATTGGTTACCAGGGTTTATAGGGATAGACACAGAGCTCATATAGGCTTTTGAAGGTATGTAGAGGGAGCATTCAAGTCCATACAGAATACATATAGGTTGTACAAACTCGAAGATGAAAAGAAGCAGTCGTATGGGGCAAACAGTTTTCTCCATTACTGGTGCTTCGATAAGGTCAGATTTTAAATAACGCTTTCTCTTTGATATGCAGTCTGCACAAAGCATCAGTATAGAAGTCATACACAATATAAATCATTTGCAATCAGTTCATATTCTTATATATTGTAACAAGGCGCCCCCTTTGCGGGTTTGCGTACTTTTTTTTCACGTTTATTCAGGGAATAAGACACAGCAGGCTTGTCCGAGGTTGAGTTTTACTGCTATTTTATTTGTTAGCATAAACAGAACAAAAAAACAGTGCTTGTCTTCAGCAATAAAATAAAATCCTACATAAACGTGCTTGCTATGACCTGGAACACCCTAACTATATCCGGTCAGCTTCTCTGCTCCGGAGAGTGCCACCTTGTGGCCAGGATGCAAACAGTCTCTTATTTGTGTTATATCACCACCTTGTGGCCAGGAACCAAACAGTCTCTTGATGCCTTTTCCTCTACAGCTGCTGTCAATCGTGGGTGAAGCATATGGCCCTTGTCACCTTCTTGTAATGAGGGATTCTTACTCCCACTCAATGCACTCTTCTCCCTGGGGCCTTTGTAATCCTTATCCTCATATGGTGAAAACAACATGTATTTGTCACCAACCTTTTTTATCCCTTATTACATCCGGCTTCTTAGAGATATTCCACTGAGAAAGCATTATCTGAAGACCCCATCCCTAATACCACAGAAGTCTTCTCTGTGAGCAAACTCTGGAATACAGCAGTCTTCCTGACTGTCTCGCTCCAGCACAAATCCCAGCTCTCAGGATCCAAACAGCAGCTGAGCTGTCCAGGGCTTTCTCCTGCAACACACACAGCTCACGGCTCTTAGGCCCAAGCCTAAGTGAGAGAGACTCCACCCATCTCTCTGCTGCTTTTAAAGGCAGTTCACAGCTGGGCTTCCATTTAGCCTCTGATAACTGCCTGGAATTAACTCTTTTCATTCTCAGGGGAGAAGTCTTACAGAGCTCTCTTGTGACCCCTAATGGGGGTCGATAGGGGGATCCTTACGAATGGTTTCTCCGCTCATATCATTATGAAACATAACAAAGATGTCTCTGGCATAATGGTTCAGGCAGTGGAACAAGTAAAACCAAATATAAGAGGGGGGAATAGACTGTTAAATTTGAGACAGAAAGAAACAAAATGGATACATCTTTTGGGCACCTTGGAACCGCTAGTTCTAAATAGGGATATAGACCTGGCGGCCTTTTTAGAAGGCTAATATAGATAGTAGTCTATCTATAAATGCCCCCTAGTCTTGTTTTAGGTGTCTATGATTGTCCTCCCATCCTTGAGTTCTATATGATGTCTCCCCTGCTGCATTTATGAATGACAGTAGTTTCTGTATATGTTTGCTTTTTATTAATCTCTGTCTATGAGATATATGTGTACTGCTTTTGTTTGACAAGAGTGGGGATATGGATTGTGCAATATGTTGGGCTATTGTCCTTTATTGTTTTTTATATATTTATATGTCCTTTTTTGTATTTATATCCTTTTTTATATGTATTTTAATTAATCATGAGATATATGTGCAATGTTTTTTGATAGATAAAAGTGGGGATATGGATTATATCATATATTGGGATGTTGTTCTCTATTTATCTATACATTTTACATGTATTTTATTTTATATATTTTCTATATTTAGGTATATCTCCCTTTTATATGCATCCTGATTTATCAATGTCTTTTTTATATATATTTATTCATTCTTACCCCAGGGTGATCCCCTTTCTTGGGGGTATACATGTATGGGTATGTATATATGTATATGTAGGTGTGTGTATATATGTATATATATATGGGTATATATGTATACATATATATATATATATATATATGTGCCCATATCTGGAGAAAGACATGTAATGTGCCTGTAAAGCCACCAGAGGGCATTCACATAGGATGAGAGTTTATGTATCAGGAAGTACTGGGACTGTTTTGTTGGTCATGTGATGTTGTCAAGAGTCACATGATGCACGTCACATGGGGCGACGCCATTTTGGATGCACAATGGAGGGTATATAAGCCTCTGTGTGAGAGCAGAAAGGGTTTGATGTTGGTAAGTGCTGATGAGCAGTACTTAGACACATATTTTTACACTGTTTATATGTTTTTATATCACTGAGGAAGCCTTTGGGCGAAACGCGTTTGATATTTTTTATGTTTTTAGATCATTGATTTTATTCATTTTAATGTGCCTATCCCTATTGGCCATATATGGCATGTATTGAGGGTTTTATGGTGCAATAAACACATGATAAACACACTATTGTTTGTATTAGTGTGTTTCAATTGTTTCCAATAGTAGACATAAGGAGTTGGAATCACATTTTATTCTGTAGACACTATATAATAGTGTACCT
This sequence comes from Discoglossus pictus, assembly GCA_027410445.1. Lineage (NCBI taxonomy): Eukaryota > Metazoa > Chordata > Amphibia > Anura > Alytidae > Discoglossus > Discoglossus pictus. The sequence continues at coordinate 256,806,583 of CM050166.1, forward strand.
AATAGCATTGGTGATCCAACTGTACCTGCTATAAAACCATCTGGATCGTATCCTGAGCTACGGATGGAGATCTAAGGATTGGACATTGGGTACTTCCAGAGCTATCCTGTTTAAACCATACAGATACCTCATAACCTTGGGGTCACCACATGTGAGTGAAACAATATATGACTGTTGTTTTGACGGGATTATACACTCATGTTGCACTAGGAGGTGGAGCGCTGTCTTTCCCCTACCCCTCTTTTTACCATCACAATATCTACTTACATTCATCATAATTTTCAAAGAATCTGGGAGTTATCTGTTAATTGCTCAATGACTTTTAATGGAAAGGTAGGGAATAATCTTCTTTGAAGTAACAGTATGCTGTAATTAACAATCATGATCCTTATGTAATACTTTCAAATGATTAGAGAAATATTAAAATATTGTTTTCCTTGTTGCATCTGAAAGACAATATTTGATTATGTACCACTATGCATTTTCTTTTTTCAAATGATGCCCTGTAAGTAGAAAAAAACTGTTTTAAATTTTTAATTGGTCTGGGCTTTTTGCCCATCAGCAATAAGATCTATAAGTCATATTTGTCTGCCAATTATATGTACAGAGGTACGTATGCTCTGTGCACTTCCTGTTAGTTTTAACAATGTTTAAACAGGTTTTACTTTAATATTATTTCTAAGAAAACTAAACTTTGGAAATGTTTATAGCATGCTCTTTTAAATGCATTAAACAATTAATTATGATTGTATCCCTTTAAGATATGAACTTTGGCAAATTTAATTGGCTTTGTAAATCATTGCCTGGAAATAAATTTGTTAACACATCAGTGAAAAAATATTAATTCTAGTTTGAGTATCAATATCTAATCAAAAATAGCAACATATTATTAAAAAAAAAACAACAACTTTATAGCACCTAATATGCACTGGCCATTATGAATATAGACAAATGTATCTAACAAAACAATAATTTACCCTAGAATCAGTTTTTGGATTAAAACTATGGATACAAGCCTTTAAGATATCAGAAAAGTGTTTTGAAAAGTCTTCTGATTATTATTGCAGTTGTCAGCAATTCATTATTTTGCTTGAATGTCCATGTACACACTAAACACTGTAGCAAGAGACATCCTCTCCATTGGTATCTATTTTTGTTTCATTACTGAATAATATTTTTGGAAACTGTAATAATTTTAAAGTGGTTGCTATAACTGTTACATGACTGACTAGAAGCTTTGTATAATGTATTTATTCATTCAAACAATAGGCAATCTGTTTTAATTTGGGACAGATGTTATTTAATAAACTGATGTAGGCATCTACACTAGCAAATTAGAGGATGTACTTTACGTTGTTCACAGGGAATATTGTTCGCTAGAAACCAGACAAGTGAATATAAACAAAATATGACTTTATGCCCCAAGGGTAGTGATGATAGAAATTAATCTTGACAGGCACACACAGGACATGATTCAGAGAGAGAAAGAATGGGTGACTTACAAATTGTAGTGGCACCCTCTCTCCAAGGACCAATTTGCTCAACAATGCTTAAAAAATCATGATAAAGATACACACTGGTTTGTTATCCTTTGAACTTTGTAAATATAAGCATACCACAATAAATGTAAATTAAAATAATAATATATATTTTTAAATAATAATATCAAATATGTATTCTGATATTGTATTGTATCACATATATAGATGTCAGAAGCCGGGCTTGCCAAAATCCGTCGGTAACGCAACGGGGAAACTGCGGGCTTGCAAAGCGACCCTGCAGCAACTGCGGCCCTAAGGCGCTCCTTGCGCTGGTGGAGATGAGCACCATAGGCGCTCATCCCTGCGACCCTGTACGACTTAGGCAGGGAGCGCCGAAGGTGCTCACTGTGCTGGTGGAGATGAGCGCTATAGCCGCGCTCATCCCTACAACCCCACACGACTTTACCATCATACATACGACCCGCGGGACTACACATCAACAGAAAACTCAAATACACAATTCACATTTTTTTTAAAACACTTACAAAAGTAACACTTACAAAAGGAAACCGCGACTTACATAAAAAAAAACGAGCCACAAAAAATACGAACTTAACAACCAAACCGCACACAGCGAAAAACACAAAAAACACACTAAATACAAAAAAAAAACATCACACACAGCAAGGGTGGACATTCAGGATGTCTGGAAGTGATGTTACTCGTCAATTTTAGTCCAATTTCCAGTTTAGCCACTCGACAATCCCCTAAGCGACAGAAAAAATGTCAGCAGAAAAAAAAAAAAACAAGGCTACACGACCGCTAAACACGCAACACTCCGCCACACACATACGACTTTTACACAGGATCATACGAGGTATCAAATACACTATTACGAAGGATGCAAAATTATCCAAACCCACCTAACACATACACAATTGCCATTTTACACCACTAACTTGCACATACTAACATTCACATTACAAAATGTGGAACTACACAGCTACACAAACTGTTTCCCCTCGCGCACCCAGCCTATTTACACTACACACTTCACACATTGCTGACACTTACACCTCAGAATGAAAATCTACATTGTATGCTGTAGGAACATCAAAACAGATTGTTAGCTCTTCAGCATATTGGTTGCTGCATATATTCATTACAAATAGGTAAAGTATATTAATTTATGCTTTCATTAATTAATTAATTATCATAAAAAAATACATTTACAGAAAACTTTAAAAAACACCACACCACACCACACGACTGCAATAAACGCCAAAGGCGTTCACTGCACGCCTCACAAGGAAAGCCAAGGGTGCTCAAAGGGGCAAAACTACACCAGGGGAGAGACTCGCAATGAGCGCTAAAAGGCCATCAGCATGGACCTTGCAATCAGCGCCAAACTGGCTCTGAGAACCAAAAAAACACCAACCCAGAAGCTCACTGCACTCACCGCGAGGCTCGCAATCAGCGCCGAAGGTACTCACACAACCAAAACACTTACTTTGTGTACCAAACAGCATTCCTTGACTTAAAATTCTATTGCCGTCATTTTTTGACAGGCAATTCGCTAGTAATAAATAATTTTAAGCAAAAGGCTACATTCTGCCTTACAATAAAATGTGAGCTTATGATGATAGGATTTCCTGATTTTGTGAATTATTTTAATTGTTAAAATGCATAAAATGATATAATAATTTCGTTCAATGCTGTTCCACTTCTTGTGGGGCCCAGATTGTTATTGGAAAGCAAGCTGGTAAGCCAGATTTACATTGGCTAGTCTGCTTGCGGATCAAATTTAAAATACTAATTACAAATAAATGTATATGTAAATATATAAATTAATACATATAATTTGTATGAATTACATAAACATTTGATTTGTGAATACATTATAAATCAGTTCTGACCAACTAGCAGCCGACTTAAAGCACTGATTTAGTTAAATGTTGGTGAATATTCACTTAAATATAAACTCATTAAATCTGGTGCCAGGCTGTTACATGTTTATAAAAAAAATATATTATTTTAAACAAGTGACAGTTAATAATTAATACAAGACATCTGAATTTACACATTATAATGCAGCATATTGGTGTTGTATTGATTTTAAGTGTGCACAATACTAAGAGAAGGCTTTTTTTGTTCTTAGCCCAACTTTCAACACATAAAAGTAATTGGGTTCCATTGCACTGCCATCTGTGCTCCTCTACCCAAAAAACTTTGTGGTTATGTGCACAAATGTGGGCTTATTAACACGTCAAATGTAACATTTATTTGTTATGATCTGTACTAGAAAAATGTGTTAATATTAAAGGTTCCTTTAAAGGGATTCTGTCACGCCAAAAAGCAAGCTATTTCTGTTTAGGTTATTCGTAATGGGCATGGAAACTGGCTATATCTTGTATTATTATTTTTTTTCTAAAGTGAATCAATCCTGAGAAATTCTATATTGTAGTAGATCTATTTATATGAAAATTAGCAGCTCACACATTTGAATGAGCTGTTCTGGTGTGCTAATTTGAATTACAGTCTGCTTGTCTGTCTCTGTAGTAGCCAAATTGAAATGCTGCAATGTTATCTGGCGTGTAGACCACCCTCCCACTCTTATCAAGTACTCTGAGTCACACATTAGCATACAGGCATATAGGACCCACAAAATTAATTATATATATTATAAATATTTCAGAAACTACTGAGAAAAACTGCTGGTACAATGTATAGACAGTTTTTATTGTTCTTTAAAATGAAAACAACTTCCTGTTGGGGTGACAGAGTCCCTTTAATTAAGTTTGCACTAATGATCTCTATCCAGTGGTATCAATGTTTTTGATGATTTAAGCATCCCTTAGATACATTATTCAGCCCAACTAGGTTTATGGATACTGCAAACTAACTGATATTTTCTAAAATGCTAGATGCCAAATGATATGTCTTGCGTATATGATCGATAAAGGTGTCTAGGTTAGTTCTGTCCATCAGTTTCTTGTAATGGACAAAATCAGAAAATAATCTAAGGAACTATTACATAGTTACATAGCTACAATGATCAATTATAGAACAGTAATGCATAATTCCTTTCAATCTTAAAGTATTAAATATTTAAACTGGTAAAGGAGTACAAGAGCGAAAGCCTTTGTGGGCACATTTGCATGTCCCTGCACAGGTTCCCTGAGTGCAGTGCAATATCTGTATTTTCCCGAAATTCTGAGGGGGAAATAAGTTGTTTAACTTATTTTAGACATTCAAATGTGAACACAAATGTACTATTTATTTACTGTACTACTATACGGAGAAGGGCTTCTATCCCTCTTTTGCCCACCATAAATTAAGTGATTGTTGTGGTAAACAATCATAACAAAGTCTACTACACAACCTAGGAACTGGCACCATGCTAATGAGAGGCAGTAACCCTGAAACAGCTGTACATGGATAGGTTTCCTGGCTTATGTAGAATCCATCCTGAGCTTTGGTTAAAGCTGTGTAATACAGCAGGCATATGCTTAAAGTAGGCTACTTTAAAATGGTATTGGGTTACAAGAGCAAAGCCTTTGTGGGCACATTTGCATGACTCTGCCAGGTTCCAAGAATACAGTGCAATAACTGTATTTCTTGGAATTCTGTGCATGAAATTATTTTTTTTAACTTATTTTAGAGATTCAAATGAAACACAAATGTGCTATTTATTCACAATCTTAAATTAGAAAGTTTCCACAAATATTGGTAATATGTGATCCTTGTATGAATATATAAGCACTGTCACATATATTTTTTTAAACAATGCGGATTGCTGCTAATACAAACTTGAGACCAGTATAGATTTTTTCAGTAGAGTCTTTTAATTAGGTTGTTTTAAACATGAGATAAAATCAGGAGTGAAGTGGAGGGAGGGATAGTGGAGTGAAGTGGAGGGAGGGATAGTGGAGTGAAGTGGAGGGAGGGATAGTGGAGTGAAGTGGAGGGAGGGATAGTGGAGTGAAGTGGAGGGAGGGATAGTGGAGTGGAGTGGAGGGAGGGATAGTGGAGTGAAGTGGAGGGAGGGATAGTGGAGTGAAGTGGAGGGAGGGATAGTGGAGTGAAGTGGAGGGAGGGATAGTGGAGTGAAGTGGAGGGAGGGATAGTGGAGTGAAGTGGAGGGAGGGATAGTGGAGTGAAGTGGAGGGAGGGATAGTGGAGTGGAGTGGACTGGTAGTGGAGTGGAGTGGAGTGGAGTGGTAGTGGAGTGGAGTGGACTGGGAGTGGAGTGGAGTGGAGGGATAGTGGAGTGGAGTGGAGGGATAGTGGAGTGGAGTGGAGGGATAGTGGAGTGGAGTGGAGGGATAGTGGAGTGGTGGGAGGGAATCGCTTATAGTAATAGGCACATCTAGCTCAGGGTCAGAGGGGGAGGGGCCTAAACCTAGGGGGTAATGGGATAGTAAGGCCTCAGGGTCAGAGCAGGGAGGACAGGATCCCAATCCACAGTCTGGAGGGCAAAAGGGTGTGACCAAGCATAGGGCCCCCAGGCATGATGAGCTGGTGACCATCCTCAATGCCATACGTGCCCACCCCATTATTCTATCAGGGGGAAGGGAGGTTAGGCCTGGGCGGAAGGACGTAGCAGCCACAGTCACAGCACTTGTCCTAGCTTATAGGGATGTGAGGTCCGTCAAGCATCGCTTTAACAATAGGCAAAGGTGAGGAGCATGATGCAGCAGGAGGAGAGAGCAGCTACAAGTGGTGGCCCCCAAGTGGCTGTGAAGTATACAGAGTGTATCAATAAGAGCTAGAGTTCACATGAGGGACTTGTTGCCAATTCCAATGAAATAATAATTCTTATCCAAAAAGGACAAAATATCATATCTATAGGAAATAGAGGCCTCTTGTAGGGTGAGAGTTTCCATATTAAATATATGTGGGTTATTCACCATACATATAATATTAGATAATTTAATCTCCATAATTTATCACTACTGTATGCATGTTATTATATCTTGGCAGATAAAAATTGAAAACAAAAGTCAGAAATATTTCTAACTGTTAGCTATACCCTGACTTTTGTTTTTTTTAATTTTTAACTGTTTCCTATACCCTGCTTTGCCGTCCCCACCTTCCCCCCCATCCTTCCCCCATTTATGGCTGGCATAATTACCTCAAATCTCCTCCCCCCTCCTCAAATACCTTCATTCTATGGTCTCTCTCCCATTCCTTCCTAACTCCCCTATCTTCCTGTACTGTCTGACCCAAATCCACTCTCTCTCTCTTTCTTTCAGTGCAAGTTCACTCTGGTTTAAGGCCTACTACATCTGTGAGATACTCAGAATTGCATTCACAACACCTCAGCAGGTATGGAGGAGACTATGGAAATTGCGCCATCCCTGGAGCCAATATGTTTATTAATATCACTACTGTATGCATGTTATTATATCTTGGCAGATAGAAATATTTCTGACTTTTGTTTTCAATTTTTAACTGTTTCCTATACCCTGCTTTGCCGTCCCCACCTTCCCCCCCATCCTTCCCCCATTTATGGCTGGCATAATTACCTCAAATCTCCTCCCCCCTCCTCAAATACCTTCATTCTATGGTCTCTCTCCCATTCCTTCCTAACTCCCCTATCTTCCTGTACTGTCTGACCCAAATCCACTCTCTCTCTCTTTCTTTCAGTGCAAATTCACTCTGGTTTAAGGCCTACTACATCTGTGAGATACTCAGAATTGCATTCACAACACCTCAGCAGGTATGGAGGAGACTATGGAAACTGTGCCATCCCTGGAGCCAATATGTTTATTAATATCACTACTGTATGCATGTTATTATATCTTGGCAGATAGAAATATTTCTGACTTTTGTTTTCAATTTTTAACTGTTTCCTATACCCTGCTTTGCCGTCCCCACCTTCCCCCCCATCCTTCCCCCATTTATGGCTGACATAATTACCTCAAATCTCCTCCCCCCTCTCAAATACCTTCATTCTATGGTATCTCTCCCATTCCTTCCTAACTCCCCTATCTTCCTGTACTGTCTGACCCAAATCCACTCTCTCTTTCTTTCTTTCAGTGCAAATTCACTCTGGTTTAAGGCCTACTACATCTGTAAGATACTCAGAATTGCATTTACAACACCTCAGAAGGTATGGAGGAGACTATGGAAACTGCGCCATCCCTGGAGCCAATATGTTTATTAATATCACTACTGTATGCATGTTATTATATCTTGGCAGATAGAAATATTTCAGACTTTTGTATTCAATTTTTAACTGTTTCCTATACCCTGCTTTGCCGTCTCCACCTTCCCCCCATCCTTCCCCTATTTATGGCTGGCATAATTACCTCAAATCTCCTCCCCCCTCCTCAAATACCTTCATTCTATGGTCTCTCTCACATTCCTTCCTAACTCCCCTATCTTCCTGTACTGTCTGACCCAAATCCATTCTCTCTCTTTTTCAGTGCAAATTCACTCTGGTTTAAGGCCTACTACATCTGTGAGGTACTCAGAATTGCATTCACAACACCTCAGCAGGTATGGAGGAGACTATGGAAACTGCACCATCCCTGGAGCCAATATGTTTATTAATATCACTACTGTATGCATGTTATTATATCTTGGCAGATAGAAATATTTCTGACTTTTGTTTTCAATTTTTAACTGTTTCCTATACCCTGCTTTGCCGTCCCCACCTTCCCCCCCATCCTTCCCCCATTTATGGCTGGCATAATTACCTCAAATCTCCTCCCCCCTCCTCAAATACCTTCATTCTATGGTCTCTCTCCCATTCCTTCCTAACTCCCCTATCTTCCTGTACTGTCTGACCCAAATCCATTCTCTCTCTCTTTCTTTCAGTGCAAATTCACTCTGGTTTAAGGCCTACTACATCTGTGAGATACTCAGAATTGCATTCACAACACCTCAGCAGGTATGGAAGAGACTATGGAAACTGCGCCATCCCTGGAGCCAATATGTTTATTAATATCACTACTGTATGCATGTTTTTATATCTTGGCAGATAGCAAAATTTCTGACTTTTGTTTTCAATTTTTAACTGTTTCCTATACCCTGCTTTGCCGTCCCCACCTTCCCCCCATCCTTCCCCCATTTATGGCTGGCATAATTACCTCAAATCTCCTCCCCCTTCCTTTAAATACCTTCATTCTATGGTCTCTCTCCCATTCCTTCCTAACTCCCCTATCTTCCTGTACTGTCTGACCCAAATCCATTCTCTCTCTATTTCTTTCAGTGCAAATTCACTCTGGTTTAAGGCCTACTACATCTGTGAGATACTCAGAATTGCATTCACAACACCTCTGCAGGTATGGAGGAGACTATGGAAACTGCGCCATCCCTGGAGCCAATATGTTTATTGATATCACTACTGTATGCATGTTATTATATCTTGGCAGATTAGAAATATTTTTGACTTTTGTTTTCAATTTTTAACTGTTTCCTATACCCTGCTTTGCCGTCCCCACCTTCCCCCCATCCTTCCCCCATTTATGGCTGGCATAATTACCTCAAATCTCCTCCCCCTTCCTTTAAATACCTTCATTCTATGGTCTCTCTCCCATTCCTTCCTAACTCCCCTATCTTCCTGTACTGTCTGACCCAAATCCATTCTCTCTCTTTCTTTCAGTGCAAATTCACTCTGGTTTAAGGCCTACTACATCTGTGAGATACTCAGAATTGCATTCACAACACCTCTGCAGGTATGGAGGAGACTATGGAAACTGCGCAATCCCTGGAGCCAATATGTTTATTGATATCACTACTGTATGCATGTTATTATATCTTGGCAGATTAGAAATATTTTTGACTTTTGTTTTCAATTTTTAACTGTTTCCTATACCCTGCTTTGCCGTCCCCACCTTCCCCCCATCCTTCCCCCATTTATGGCTGGCATAATTACCTCAAATCTCCTCCCCCTTCCTTTAAATACCTTCATTCTATGGTCTCTCTCCCATTCCTTCCTAACTCCCCTATCTTCCTGTACTGTCTGACCCAAATCCATTCTCTCTCTTTCTTTCAGTGCAAATTCACTCTGGTTTAAGGCCTACTACATCTGTGAGATACTCAGAATTGCATTCACAACACCTCAGCAGGTATGGAGGAGACTATGGAAACTGTGCCATCCCTGGAGCCAATATGTTTATTGATATCACTACTGTATGCATGTTATTATATCTTGGCAGATAGAAATATTTCTGACTTTTGTTTTCAATTTTTAAATGTTTCCTTTACCCTGCTTTGCCGTCCCCACATTTCCCCCATCCTTCCCCCATTTATGGCTGGCATAATTACCTCAAATCTCCTCCCCCCTCCTCAAATACCTTCATTCTATGGTCTCTCTCCCATTCCTTCCTAACTCCCCTATCTTCCTGTACTGTCTGACCCAAATCCATTCTCTCTCTCTTTCTTTCAGTGCAAATTCACTCTGGTTTAAGGCCTACTACATCTGTGAGATACTCAGAATTGCATTCACAACACCTCAGCAGGTATGGAGGAGACTATGGAAACTGCGCCATCCCTGGAGCCAATATGTTTATTAATATCACTACTGTATGCATGTTATTATATCTTGGCAGATAGCAAAATTTCTGACTTTTGTTTTCAATTTTTAACTGTTTCCTATACCCTGCTTTGCCGTCCCCACCTTCCCCCCATCCTTCCCCCATTTATGGCTGGCATAATTACCTCAAATCTCCTCCCCCTTCCTTTAAATACCTTAATTCTATGGTCTCTCTCCCATTCCTTCCTAACTCCCCTATCTTCCTGTACTGTCTGACCCAAATCCATTCTCTCTCTTTCTTTCAGTGCAAATTCACTCTGGTTTAAGGCCTACTAAATCTGTGAGATACTCAGAATTGCATTCACAACACCTCAGCAGGTATGGAAGAGACTATGGAAACTGCGCCATCCCTGGAGCCAATATGTTTATTGATATCACTACTGTATGCATGTTATTATATCTTGGCAGATTAGAAATATTTTTGACTTTTGTTTTCAATTTTTAACTGTTTGCTATACCCTGCTTTGCCATCCCCACCTTCCCCCCATCCTTCCCCTATTTATGGCTGGCATAATTACCTCAAATCTCCTCCCCCCTCCTCAAATACCTTCATTCTATGGTCTCTCTCCCATTCCTTCCTAACTCCCCTATCTTCCTGTACTGTCTGACCCAAATCCATTCTCTATCTTTCTTTCAGTGCAAATTCACTCTGGTTTAAGGCCTACTACATCTGTGAGATACTCAGAATTGCATTCACAACACCTCAGCAGGTATGGAGGAGACTATGTAAACTGCGCCATCCCTGGAGCCAATATGTTTATTAATATCACTACTGTATGCATGTTATTATATCTTGGCAGATAGAAATATTTCTGACTTTTGTTTTCAATTTTTAAATGTTTCCTTTACCCTGCTTTGCCGTCCCCACCTTCCCCCCATCCTTCCCCCATTTATGGCTGGCATAATTACCTCAAATCTCCTCCCCCCTCCTCAAATACCTTCATTCTATGGTCTCTCTCCCATTCCTTCCTAACTCCCCTATCTTCCTGTATTGTCTGACCCAAATCCATTCTCTCTCTTTCTTTCAGTGCAAATGCACTCTGGTTTAAGGCCTACTACATCTGCGAGATACTCAGAATTGCATTCACAACACCTCAGCAGGTATGGAGGAGACTATGGAAACTGCGCCATCCCTGGAGCCAATATGTTTATTAATATCACTACTGTATGCATGTTATTATATATTGGCAGATAGAAATATTTCTGACTTTTGTTTTCAATTTTTAACTGTTTCCTATACCCTGCTTTGCCGTCCCCACCTTCCCCCCATCCTTCCCCCATTTATGGCTTGCATAATGACCTCAAATCTCCTCCCCCCTCCTCAAATACCTTCATTCTATGGTCTCTCTCCCATTCCTTCCTAACTCCCCTATCTTCCTGTACTGTCTGACCCAAATCCATTCTCTCTCTCTTTCTTTCAGTGCAAATTCACTCTGGTTTAAGGCCTACTACATCTGTGAGATACTCAGAATTGCATTCACAACACCTCAGCAGGTATGGAGGAGACTATGGAAACTGCGCCATCCCTGGAGCCAATATGTTTATTAATATCACTACTGTATGCATGTTATTATATCTTGGCAGATAGAAATATTTCTGACAGTTGTTTTCAATTGTTAACTGTTTCCTATACCCTGCTTTGCCTTCCCCACCTTCCCCCCATCCTTCCCCCATTTATGGCTGGCATAATTACCTCAAATCTCCTCCCCCTTCCTCAAATACCTTCATTCTATGGTCTCTCTCCCATTCCTTCCTAACTCCCCTATCTTCCTGTACTGTCTGACCCAAATCCATTCTCTCTCTATTTCTTTCAGTGCAAATTCACTCTGGTTTAAGGCCTACTACATCTGTGAGATACTCAGAATTGCATTCACAACACCTCAGCAGGTATGGAGGAGACTATGGAAACTGCGCCATCCCTGGAGCCAATATGTTTATTAATATCACTACTGTATGCATGTTATTATATCTTGGCAGATAGAAATATTTCTGACTTTTGTTTTCAATTTTTAACTGTTTCTTATACCCTGCTTTGCCGTCCCCACCTTCCCCCCATCCTTCCCCCATTTATGGCTGGCATAATTACCTCAAATCTCCTCCCCCCTCCTCAAATACCTTCATTCTATGGTCTCTCTCCCATTCCTTCCTAACTCCCCTATCTTCCTGTACTGTCTGACCCAAATCCATTCTCTCTCTATTTCTTTCAGTGCAAATTCACTCTGGTTTAAGGCCTACTAAATCTGTGAGATACTCAGAATTGCATTCACAACACCTCAGCAGGTATGGAGGAGACTATGGAAACTGCGCCATCCCTGGAGCCAATATGTTTATTAATATCACTACTGTATGCATGTTATTATATCTTGGCAGATAGAAATATTTCTGACTTTTGTTTTTTAATTTTTAACTGTTTCTTATACCCTGCTTTGCCGTCCCCACCTTCCCCCCATCCTTCCCCCATTTATGGCTGGCATAATGACCTCAAATCTCCTCCCCACTTTTCAAATACCTTCATTCTATGGTCTCTCTCCCATTCCTTCCTAACTCCCCTATCTTCCTGTACTGTCTGACCCAAATCCATTCTCTCTCTATTTCTTTCAGTGCAAATTCACTCTGGTTTAAGGCCTACTAAATCTGTGAGATACTCAGAATTGCATTCACAACACCTCAGCAGGTATGGAGGAGACTATGGAAACTGCGCCATCCCTGGAGCCAATATGTTTATTAATATCACTACTGTATGCATGTTATTATATCTTGGCAGATAGAAATATTTCTGACTTTTGTATTCAATTTTTAACTGTTTCCTATACCCTGCTTTGCCGTCCCCACCTTACCCCCATCCTTCCCCCATTTATGGCTGGCATAATTACCTCAGATTTCCTCCCCCCTCCTCAAATACCTTCATTCTATGGTCTCTCTCACATTCCTTCCTAACTCCCCTATCTTCCTGTACTGTCTTACCCAAATCCATTCTCTCTCTCTTTCAGTGCAAATTTACTCTGGTTTAAGGCCTACTACATCTGTGAGATACTCGGAATATTTCCCTTCCTCCCTCTCTCCCTCTCACCCACCCACCCCAACTCAGATTAAATTTATAGAGCCATGGAAAACACCTGACTTCCTAATTGCAGATATATCATCTCAACACTAGGGGTCAGCCAACATACTAGTCTTTCACCTCAGATCCCTCTCCCTCTAAAATAAAACTCTTTCTATCTTTCACTTGCTTTCTGGCCCTTGCTATTCCTTATTTGTTACTCTTCCTCAGTTCTCTGCCCTTTAATCCCCTTTAGATTGTAAGTATCGAGTTTCCAGTCTTGTAGGGTGCTTTGGGATAAAGCACTTTCTACTAAGATTCTAAGCTCAAAACTGGGCCCTTCAACTTTTTAATTTTGTTAAACATCTATTTCCCCTAATCTTATCCCTTGTACAGCGCTACGGAATAAGTTGGTGCGATACAAATAAAAGATAATAATAAAATAATAATAAAATTATCATGTCTCCTCTTAGACTCCTTTTTTCTAGAGAAAATAAGTTTAATTGGATTAATCTTCCTTCATAAATTAGCCCCTCCATTCCCCGTATTAGTTTTGTATAGTGGCAGAATTATTTGCTTTCCTTGCTTCTATACCCTTCTTAGTATATGCTAATATTTTATTTGCCTTTGCAGCTGCTGCTTGGCTTTGAGCACTGTTACCTAGGTGGTTGTCCACAAGCACTCTCACATCCTTTTTCAATATCTGATACCCCTAGATTTGCTCCAATAAGATTATAAATTGCATGGCTATTTTCCCTTCCCAGTCATTAATAAATATGTTAAAAAGGAGAGGACCTAATACTGAACCCTGAGGAACCCCACTTACCTCATTAGTCCAATCGGAGTATGTTCCATTTACAACAACCCTTTGCTTCCTATATTTTAGCCAGCTCTCAATCCATGAGCAGATATTTACTGCAATTCCTGTATCCCTTAGTTTGTTCAATTTCTTCTGGATGTTTGCATTGTAAAAACGCCACATAGAGTTGTCCATGGGCAAATACTGGTTCTTGTATAAAGAGCCCAACAGAGTTAAAAGTGTATCCTTGTAATTTATTGATAGTCATTGCAAATGCCATGATAATGGGAAATTGTCTCCTTTTGAAGTACAAAAGGCACTTTTTTTTATTATTTACTACAAAGTTTACAAACATTAAAATCCAAATATCAAAACATCAATATTTATACACAATCAAACAAACGAAAAGAAAAGAGAAAAAATAAAAATAAAAAAATAAACACACAACAAAATGGAACCGTAACTAAATTTAAACATTTCAGGATTTGTCATAAGGAAAAGAGTTATTTTTCAGAATATCAGTACATATTGAAATTCAATTCTAGGGAGGAGAGGAGCAAAATGTTTTCCTTTTCTCATAAATGGCTCACTATGTCCTCCAAAGAGACCATTTTAAGCTAGTTTTTTCGATGTGACAATGATGGAGTGTGTTGAGTACTCCAATTCTATTTGTTTATTTCTCTCTACAATGGTCTCAAGTTCCGTCCATGTTGGTAAGGATTGTTTTTTTCCATCTTCTGGCTATAAGCCACTTAGCCACCATTAAAGTATTTGTAATCACATTACCTTGTGTGTAATTAATTTTACTTGGGAAAATATGGAATAATACAATTTCAGGCGTTGTTTATAGTTGAAAATTGATTATTTTTGATATATGCCTTAGACATAAAGTCCAAAATTATTTATTATTAGAGCAATTCCACCACATATGTTCATAGGTTCCTATTTGTTTTTCACATCTCTAACAATAACCTTGATTTTTTTTGTAGAGCAATTTTTTTTTATTTAATTGGGGTTATATACCATCTTTGCACTAATTTAAAGTATGTTTCGCTTAAGGACAAATTTGTTATACTTTTCTCCATTTTTAGAAATGCTTTATACCACTGGGTTGTGGACCATGTTATCCCTAAATTTTCTTCCCATTTTTGCATGCTTTCAGTTTTTTCTGTTTCTAGTTGAGATTTTATTATTTTATGATATCTTGATATTGTACTTTTCTTATCAATTTCATTTAGAGATTTTTCAAATTGAGTCAATTCTTTATTAGGTAATTTTCCATACTCTGTATTTATTATTGATATATATAAAATATCATAAAGCAACCATTTTGTAGATGGTATTTGATATTCAGCAGATATTACTTTAAATGTGTTCAGTGTTTGTCCCTGAAATAAGTCCTTGAGAGTTTTTATACCCCATTTCTCCCATGATATATTTAAAAAAGGAGTTAGTTCTAATGACAATTTATATATTGGGATATTTGGAGCTGGAAATTGTACCAATTTTTTTTTTTATATAATTAAACCACCATTTTATTAAGGTTTTTGGAGCAAGTGGTAATTTATTAAGAATCTTATTATCTATCTGCTTATCCCAAAATATATGATGTAGATTAATATTTTTAACTAATTCATTCTCTATAAGTAAATATTTAGGTTTATTTTCTTTTAAGGTGTATTTTGATAAATGTACCAGATTAATAGCATTTGAGTATTAGATAATGTTTGGTGCTGCCAGGCCTCCTCTAGAGAAAGTTCTTGAGATCATTTCTTGTTTAATTCATGATTTTTTATTTCTGTATATAAATGTATCCATTATTTTCTGAAATTTTTTTACATTTTTAATTGAGATCTTTAGATGAAGACTTCTCAAAATATATGCTATTTTGGGAAGAATGTTCATTTTATTTAGTGATATTCTACCCAAACAAGTTAAATTCCAATCTCGCCAACTTGCTAATGTAGAAGAGACCTGAAAGAATAACTTATT
This sequence comes from Discoglossus pictus, assembly GCA_027410445.1. Taxonomy (NCBI): domain Eukaryota; kingdom Metazoa; phylum Chordata; class Amphibia; order Anura; family Alytidae; genus Discoglossus; species Discoglossus pictus. The sequence continues at coordinate 256,822,440 of CM050166.1, forward strand.
CATATTATTATGAACCGTGGTAGTTACGTTTTGATTAAATATTATACCTAAATGTGTTATTTGATTTTTTCTCCAATTATACGTGAATCTGTCTTTTAATTCAAGTTTGTCTTTGTCAGGTATATTAGAGTATAAAACGTCTGTTTTCGTAGTATTTACTTTATAATAAGATAAGTCACCGTACTCTTCAATAATTTGTAGTGATTTCGGTATTGACTTCATTGGATTTGAAACTGTAACCAATAAATCATCAGCAAATATGATAACTTTTACTTACAATAGAGCCAGTAACTATACCTTTTATTTGTTTACAACTTCTAATCATTTCAAGTAGTGGTTCTATGATTAAGGCAAATATAAGTGGTGACATAGGGCAACCCTGTCTTGTGCCATTTCCTAGTTTAAATGAATGAGTCTTAAAGTCAGTTCCTGTTATATCTGCATTAGCTTCTGTATAAAGTGCTTTTATCGCATATGATCCAAACCGTCCAAAACCATATTTATCTAAAACTAAATGTATGAAATCCCAATTCACACTATCAAATGCTTTTTCAGCATCAAAAGATAGAGCTATTAATGGAATTTTCTTTTTATTGGCGAGGTCTATTATATTCAAAAAAAATTGAGTATTATCAGTTGATTGTCTATATTTAATAAAGCCTGTTTGATCTTTATTAATTAACTCATTTAATATTGGATTTAATCGAGCAGCCAATATACTAGCATAAATCTTTATGTCTGTATTGATAAGTGATATTGGACGATAATTACGACATTGTGCATGATCTTTATCTGGTTTTGGAATAACAGTTATTGCTGCCTCTAATGTTTCTACTGGAGCTTTTCCATTTATTTTAATTTTATTATACATTTTTTTTAAATGTTTCACTTTGTAGGAAGAATTTTTTTAATAATATATATTCGTGAATCCGTCTGGCCCTGGCGATTTCCCGATTTTCAAAGATTTTATAGTTTGATAAATTTCCTCTTCTGTAATATCAGTTTCCAATTCTTTTAGTTGTGCTTCTGATATTTTTGGTAGTATTATTTTATTTAAATACTCTTCAATTTGTTTAATTGTAGGCTTCTAGAATCCTTCTGTTTGTTCAAGATTATATAAGGTTTTATAATATTGGAAGAAGGATTTCCCTATGTCTATCGGATTTCTATGAATTACACCCTTGTCATCACGTATCATATTAATTATTGTATTAACGTTAGTTCCCTTAATTTGTTTAGTAATTAATTTCCCTGGTTTATTACCTGAATGATATTGCTTTAACTGGTATAACCAGACTAAATTATAATTTTTTTTCCTGTTGGATCTTTTTAATTGCGAATTGCGTTTTAGATATTTCCAAAGTAATATTATTTGTTGATAAGTGTTGATATTTTTTTTGTTGCGATTGTGTAAGTTTAATAATTAAGTCTCTATATAAAGATTCTTCATGTTTTGTTCTATGTTTGGACCATACACAAAGGACACTTCTCACGTATGCCTTGTGCGTGTTCCAAAGCAATGATTGTGATGATACTGAGTTTTCATTAATCTCAAAAATATATATTTCTATTTTCAATTTTTCCCTATCTGCCAATGCTTTAAAGAGAGTTGAATCTATATTACGTGATTTATTATATTGTATTCTATGACCATCTTCTACTACCATTGTTATTAATGCATGGTCCAGCCATGTTATTGGGCTAATGTCAATTTTTTAAAATTTTATTCAATAAATTCAGATTCACTAAAAAATAATCCAATCTTGTGTAAGTTTTATATTTATTTGCGAAGTATATATATTCTTTATCAAGTGGGTACAATACCCTCCAACCACCATATAATTTATGATCCAATAGAGTTTTTCAAATTTATTTGCTTTATTTATCATAATTTTATCTGGTTCTGGTTTTATCACTTATCTTCTATCCACAAATGGATCTAGGCAAATATTTGTCACCACATATAACCAAATTACCCTTTATATTTAAAAATCTAATTGATTCTTATTAGGAGCATAAATATTCACTATTGTATAGTTTTGATCATTTATTTTACCTATCCAAATGATGTAGCGACCTTCTATATATTTTTTTTATGAATTCTTCAACTATTTTATTTCTATTGTTAAAAAATATACATACACCTCTTGACTTAGTTTTATAGTTAGAGAACAATTTTATATTGTACCTTTTATCTGATAGTTTAGGAATATATTTATCTTTAAGATGAGTCTCCTGTACACATATAACATCAACATTTACTTCATGGAAAAAATTAATGACCATTGCTCTTTTCGATGGAATATTCAACCCATTCACATTCTGTTATATAAATGTAAGTCCCATAATATTCTAAAGATTTTAATTCATTACCTTGTACTCCTCTCCTCCCTTTGACATCCATACTGTGAAAGTTTTTTGATCTCTCCAGCACAAAACGTACAACCTTTCATGATTATCTTGTTTATATTTTACCTAAACCTTTCTTTAAATAAGACAAAAATAACGGTTCCAGTTATATAAAAAATAAAAATAAGAATAAATACAAAAGAAAACACATAAGTGCATAAATAGATTTAAAATTATATTGTGATAGCAAAGTGATTGTATTTGCTATAATTTTTGTAGTTTTAATCTGGTCATCGGCTAAAACATACACATTTTTATTTATTGATGGATTATCGATAATTTTTCTATCTTTCTTATTATTCCCCAAATATTACTGTCATGGATAAATAAGGTGGTCCAATAAGTTTTTTTTTTTTGCTATGTTTTTGATGTATTCCACTACTCGCCAATCATGTTCTATTCTGGGTCTTGCAAGTCCCTGGTGGCCTTCAATGCTGAATATTTCAACTGTGTTGCTTATTTTAATGTCGCCTCTTGTATCCTGTCTGCAAGTTTCTGAGGTCCAGTTGTGCTGCTGTTGCTGTTCTTCAATAGTAGTGCCATATTTGGATTAGCTTTCTTGCTTTGAGGGGTTGGCTGGGCTGAGTTCAGCCCTTCTCCTGCATTCTGCCCACCCTTATTATAATACATTTCAAAATGTATACTCTGTGCAATTTGATGATTCTAAGTCACAAAGTTCCTCTGTAAGTGATTTGTGCACTTTATATGTCTAATATAATCAGCTGCTCATCATTCCTGTTCTATTCTGAGGAATGCAAATTGCTGGCAGCCCAAATCACTGAACGATTAAATGGTGGTATCTGTTTTTATGACACCACTTGTCTCCTATCTGCAGGCTACAGGAGCCCAATTCTGTTGTTACTGCTGATTTTCAGTGGTAGTGCCATAAATAGAATTCCAGTCATATAATACAGTGAAATTCCAAGATTTATATTCTGTAAAAGTGATATTTCAAAGTCATATACCTGCTCTATATGTGCTTTATATGGGTGATATATTCCGTTACTGATTTTCCTGTTATATTCAGGGATTTGCACAACACTGGAAGCAACCAATGCTAAGCACTTTATCTGTAGGCTACAATATCCTAATTATAATGCTGCTTCTAGTCTTCAGTAGCAATGCCATATATTATGTTCATGTCGCAAATACAATGTATTTTCAGGGTTTGTAGTCTGTAAGAGTAGTAATACAAAGTCTCAGAACTCCTCAATAAGAGATTTTTGTACTTTATATTGCTGATAAATTCAGCTACTAGTCACTCCTGTTTTATTCTGTGACTTTTACGTCACTAGCGACCATCAACACTAAACAATGATGTTATATGTTTTTAATATCACCTTTTATCAACAGGTTACTGAAATCCAGTTATGCTGTTACTGCTAGTGCTAATCTTGGTGGTAATATCCCTCGGTTTAGGCTCATCAGGCTCACCTTCAGCAGGCCGCTCCTTGTTTCAGTAATCTGCTGCTGTAAGTTTCTGCTGATTCAGTGTCTCATCAAGAGCAGATTCACCATTACTGATATGACCTCCACATCCTGCTCACAACTCCGCGCCACCAAACGACTTTCCACTCAGAGTAACAAAATAATTGTAATTGTTCTCTGTGTGTTCTCTGGGTACTCAGTAATAGTCTATCACGACTGTTTACCACATCAGCGCTGCATCAGTACGATCTCCACACGGCAGTACACAGGGCCATAGGGCTGACAAATCAATTCTTGGTATGAAAACTGGTTAACCTTTATGAGTACCATTCAGAATTTCTGAATGTATGAAATGGCCTCTTAAATCCTGAACAATTAATCTGGTCCCATTACAAAGTTCTTTTTCGGGGTTCATATTTCCCAATAACATGACAATTGCTTCTTTTTTTGTGTTGCAAAACAGGGGGTGGCATTCCAGATGGAGTTAATGAATTTATAAATTCAGTTTATAAATTTTATTCACTCTGTTTGTCATCAGCCAGAACACAATCTGCACTGTAATATTTTTTTTGTGTTCCATCTATTTATTTAAAAATGTTGTTTTTGAGATCCAAAGCATCTTTATTTTTGGATGTTAATATTACTTTCTGTGCAAGGTCCGAAGAATGTTCTGTAGTTACTCCATTTGGGAATACAGCTGATATGAGTGAATCTTTGCAAATCAATTCTGCTGGGATTTCAACAGTATCATCAGGTAAATTAGTTATTACGTAGGTTTTTCCTTCGCCAATTTTTATTAGCCAATCATTGAATTCATTTTGGCCTTCAGATCTCATATTTTTTTCTAATCTAAGGTGTGTAAATTCTTTCCACAGTGGACTTGACTTTATACATATTTCCACAATGTCTGAGCGATTCCAAGGACAACCACAAGTAATGTTTGTCTGAAATCTCCACCTAATACCATGACTTTTTCACCAAAAGGCAAATCATTACCCTTGACGTCACGCAATAAGTGATCAATAAATTGCAGAGCATGGCACGACATCATGGTGGTCTCATCTATGATAATTAATTTGGATTTCTTAAATTTATGAGCTTGAGATGATTTAATTCTAATATCAGACACTGATGTTTCCAAAATTGGAACTGGAAGCTTAAATCCATTATGTACTGTTCTGCCACCTTCTCACAATAGTGCAGCAAGTTTTTCCAGATCCACTGGTCCATCTAGATAAATATACCGCACTTTGAGCTAGTCATCATCTAGTGCTTATTGTATTGCATTGAAAGCATGCTATTGCAATTCATTTAAAGTGACGAAGCGAGGGGACACATTTGCGGAAGGTGGCGGCTCCAAAGCTAGCTGCAATGAGCCAAAGGCTCATTGCAGGCCGCAAATGCGGACCCTCGCGAAGCAAGGGCCCACATTTGCCGAGGTGGAGGCTCTAAGGCGCCTCGCAATCAGTTACAAACAGCCACAGAAGCAAGACTTTGTATTTAGACATTGCGTGTTAGTGGGTTTTTTTCCAAACAAAAAAAATATGAGCCGCGGGACTTAGAAAAATAAAAATTACACTAAAAATATACGAGCCGCAGGCAGCGGTGAACAGTAAAAAAAGACTAAATACACACAAAAATAAAATAAAAAGCTTACCCACAGTGAGGGGGGACACCCACGACATCTGGAAGTGAGATTACACCTCAATTTAAGTCCAATTTACAGAGTTTAGACACTCGAAAATCCCCTAAGCTAGAGAAAAAATGGCCACCGAAGAAAATGAGTCTACATGACCCCTAAAGACGCAAAACACCACCAAGCACATACGACTTTTACAAAAAGCTGTATGAGGTACAAGATAACTATTAAAAAGGACGCTAAATCATCCACACCCGCGTACCACATACACATTCACAGCCATTTTACAACACTAACTTACAGAATCGCGCACGCAGCCTATTTACAATACACACTGCACACATTGCTGACACTTACACCTCAGCTCAACAACAGTGCAAATCTACATTGGATGCTGCAGGAACATCAAAACAGATTGTTAGCTCTTCAGCACAATGCTTGCTGCACATATTAATTAAAAATAGGTAAAGTATATTAATTTATGATTTCATTCATTATCATGAAAACCTACATATACACAAAAAAACACTATCGCAATATACGCCAAAGCCCTTCACGGCGTGCCTCACAAGGAGCGCCAACGGTGCTCATAGGACACAAACTACACCAGGGGACAGGCTTGCAATAAGCGCAAAAAGATCACCGCGGATGTTACAATGACAGCAAAAGCGCATCTGATAACAAAAAATACACCATCCAAGAGACTCACAATCAGCGCCAAAGGATCTCAGACCAACAAAACACTTACTGTCTGTGGCAAACATCATTACATTTACATTGTGCCTGAAAACGTGCTTGTGCTCTTAACATGAACATAGTTAATTAACATTTGAACAGATTTTTTTTAAATAATTCAAGTCACGTGCTTTGTGGGTCTAATCATGAATAAACAGTACTTCCATGAATTATGACTGAATGATTTATTTATTGGTAGTTTTCAATGGTTGACCTTTGTTTGTTGGTGTAGTAATTGTTTAAAATGGTACATAGAGTTTCCTCTGTGGAAAAGTGGTTCTCTAAAAAGAGAATGCGAGACCTTAAGGTTGGTCCGCGATGTGTAACCACTGTTCTCTATGTGTTTTGCCATTGTATGGAGTTTAATATGGAAATATTGGTGGTGTAAAACTATTTCTGTGGCGTAATAATGATTTTTTGAAAGAAATGGTTGTCTGTAATGTTTTAGAATTTTTTGTGGTTATATTGTGCTTTAGTAGATTTTTGAGTTTTGTTTTAAATTGGTTTGGCATGGCTTTTGTTTGTTTGATTGAAAGTTACAGTACTACATAGTAGACAATGTTTTTAGTAAAAATGCATCCATCCTCTAATAAATCACCTTGACTTTCATTGTTTTCAATGTAAACGTTAATAGCCTGTGGATTTTTGCACCGTGATAAGGCAACGTACAATAGGCCATGTGCAAATACTGGTTGTTCTAAGAAAATACCCACAGATTTGAAAGTTTGTCCTTCTGATTTATTAATGGTCATCGCAAATGCCATAATGATGGGAAATTGTTTTCTTTGAAGTATAAAAGGGAGACTACTTTCACTTGGTGCTAAATCTATCCTTGGTATGAAAACTGTCTCTCCTTTATGGGTACCAGTTAAAATTTCAGCATCTATGAAATGGTCCTTTAATTGTTGAACAATTAATCTTGTCCCATTGCATAGGCCTTTTTTTGGGTTCATATTTCGCAGTAACATGACAATTGCACCTTTCTTTAGCTGCAAAATATGTGGTGGCATTCCAGAAGGAGTTGGTGAGTTTATGAATTCAGTTGAAAAGTTTGCCTTACTTTCTTTGTCATCAGCAAGTACAGAATCAGCACTGTGATAATTTCTTTGGGGTGCATTAATTTTTTAAAATATTTCATTACGGAGGATCAATGCATCCTTATTTTTGCATGTTAGTATGTCTTGGTTGGCAAGTTCAGAATAGTCGTGGTTATTTATTGTACTTTCGAATATAGCCGATATAAGATCTTGTTGACAAATCATATGAGGTGGGATGTGCACAGCGACGTCGGGTAAATTTGGTATTTTTTCTTTTTTTCCTTCTCCAATTTTAATAAGCCAATCATTTAAATCATTTTGGCCTTCTGATCTCATATTTTGTTCTAATTGAAGATGGGTAAAATGTTTCCATAGTGTACTTGACTTTATACAGGTTTCGATAATGACTGTTCGATTTCCAAGTACAACGACAGTTAATATTGGTCTAAAATTGCCACCTAACAACATTACCTTTCCACCAAATGGAAAAGTATTATCCATGACTTCATGATACATTGAAGGGCATAGCATGACATCATTGTAGCCTCAACTTTTATAATTAATTTACTTTTTTTTCAGTTGTTTTGCTTGTAATGATGTCATGCGAATATCTGACACTGATTTTTCTAAAATAGGCACTGGCAGTTTAATACACTTTGCACAGTCCTTCCACCTTCTAACAAAAGTTCGGCAATTCCAGTGGTTGCAAATGCCAGTGCTATTTGACCTTGTGCTCGTACAAACTCATTAATAAATTATAGAGATATGTTTTTCCTGATCCACCAGGTCCATCAAGATAGAAATAATGCTCTTTGACCATGTCATCATCTAGTGCATTTTTTATGGCATTAAATGCTTGCAATTTTAATGTATTTAAAGTTGCAAGTCTTTCTTCTGTCCTTTCTGCTTGTAGTTGAATGTTATAGTCTTCAAAGTTTATGTCGTCTATAAGACCTGGATCAGGCAGATTAAAACTTGCACAACTTAATCCATGAATTAAAAATACTTCTTGGATTTCCATTAATGCTTTTAAGTGTGCAATGGGTTCATTGTATCGTTGCTTAAAGTCTTCAGCCATGTTACTTTTAAATGTGTCCCACAAAGCTAATGCATTTGGAGCATTTGAGAAGATACAAATGAATGCAAATTGTTCCCTCATCTGCCATGGCATTTGACATAGTGCTGCTTCTTCTAGACATCGTTCCCATTCTGTATCAACAGCTAATAAGTGTCTATGTCTGGCAGCTAAATGAAAGGATTCATATAATATGTCGTTAACTGTTCTTAAGTGTTCAAAACTTTGTGCACCAGGAACATTTAAAAGTAGTAGTCGTAAGCAGACCAAGGTCTCTTGGACTGACCGTGTAAATTCTTGGTATTATTTTATTTCCTCTGGTTTTTCTAGGTCTCCATAATCCATTAACGAAAACATAATGATATGGAATTTAAATATATAAGAATTGCGTTGCCTGTGAATCTGTAGAATTTAATTGAAACCATGCAGTTAGTGTAGTGTGACGATGCTCACTTTGGGCCAATGCATTAGTTTCATTTCCTGCATGGAAATACACTAAATGTCTTTGTGGCAAATGTACTGCTAATCTATATACTGCATGTGATCTATCATGCATTTCACATTTTAAAAGCCGCCACATAGCTTCTGGCGCACTGACATAGCAAGCATCTACATGAGATGCCAGTTCATCATGTACTAACTAACTAGTGCTTTCGGTATTGTCTGCACTTTTGACGACTACAGTAGCTGCATCATAGCCTTTGTAAATATATTTGTAGACATATTTAATGGATTTGATGGAAGTGCAGGTTTCTACATTAATGTGTGCATTATACTTCATAAGTAAATGTGGATTGCATGGTACCACATATCTATTGTCGACATTTTTTCCACAAATAATGGCACTATCACCCTCTCTTCGATCTAATGGATTGCCATCACAATTGGCATAAGTTTTGTCTCTATAATCTTTTGGAAATTCTTTTGTACATTTATTATTTTCCATACATGGTGATTGTAGATTAAGATCTCCACAGGGTCCATGAATCATCCGATTACAGTCTACCATATAGTTCTGGATCTGGTAGTTCAGCAACAATGACTGAATCCACTTTGTCACCAGTATCTAATTTATCTTTTTCTTGAAGGATTATCAGAAGATGTGCATGTGGAAGGCCTCTTTTTTGGAATTCAATTGTATAAACATAAGCAAGACATTTCCCAAATAAGTGGGTATAGTGATGTCACGTATTAATACATTTTATTTAATTTTGAAAACTCTGGCTACTAAATCTGGTCTATCAGAACCAGTTTGGCCAAGAAGTAAATTTTGTGTAATCTCTGGCCATTGGGGATTACATGTAAATTTAATAAATAAATCTGGTTTCCCAAATTTGGTGACAAGAGCCATGGCATCATTGTATCTTTCTCGCATATTGCAAGGAGATCCCTGGAAAGAAGATGGTAAAATGATGGCTTTGCCATCAACCTTAGCGACATAATCCATTAATCCACAATACTGTTCTACACGTAGTTTATCTTGTTGATATTTTATGAAGTTTAGATTATTGGCCTCAACTTGCAAATAGGAATCAATAATCCATTGTTGTGTTAGTTTTCCACCACATAAAATTGGATTAAATGTATTTCGAATGGCAATTTGAGCTGCTTTAAATTCAAGCATGGAAATATTATTTTGCATCCGGGCTTTAGCATTTGGGTAACTGGGAAGGGTTAATTTTGGTTGCCAGCCTGCTTCTCTGTGTGGGAAAAAAATGGGATATGTCATTGGATTTAAATTAGTACTTAAGATACTGATATTAATGAATGGTTGCTCCTCATTTCTGGGATATATTCTAATGTCTCTTTGAAAGGGTGGTTCTCCTTCATCAATTGTGTTTCACACCATTGCAACCTCATGTGATGTTGGCAAATTATAACAGCGTTTATCAGTATGTCTATCTCTTTTAAGCACCATATTAACCTTCGGGATTGGTAATTGATGTCTTTCTGCATGAAGTTGTTGTTCATTTTCTACTTCTGCCAATTTTTTATAAGCTTGAGTGTAGGGGTTATTGGCTTTAATTTTATCTAGCTCTATAAAAACACTGGGTAAGCTTTTTTTATTTTGTTGCAGCTGCATACGTTGGTCAACAGCTTCCATTGTATCTAGGACATATAGTTGAGCAAATGTTCTTTGCTCTCCTTCCTCTGGATGTAAATGGGAAGCACAATGGTACATTTGGCCTTGGACTTTAAAGCAGTAAGGACTATGTCCTGGTACAGTAGCAGCTAATGTTGCCCCCATAGATGCAAAGGATATGGCACTGTTGTACGATCTTATGTTTGTTTTGAAATTTTTGTAGTTTGGAAAAGTAGGTTCAGTCATAATGTTTTGTAAATATGTTGGAAATTGTTTTCTTTCTGGAAGTTTGACCTTGCCTTTTTGACAGCAACTAATGAACTTTCCATCTCTGGTTCTTTCCTGTTTAAAATGATAAGCCTGACAAAACTGACAGAGAATATTCATGTCACCACAATTATGAACCTCTACTGCTAAAGACTTGAGTAAAGGACAATTTGAAGAGCATATATCAGTTTCAGTTTGTAATTCATCATTTGAATTTTTATGTGATGTTTCAGGAGCAGGTTCTAAATGCCTTTGTTTTTTACTAGCTTTTTTGGTGGTAGCTTTTATTTTTTCAGCTGATACTCTTTTGCTTGCAAGTCTTTTCCGTTCTTTTTCTCGTCTAATTTCCTTCTGCTCCGGCGTCTGCTGGTTTGCCCATCTTTGTTGTCATTCTCTTGCTTGACGTCTTATGTTTTCCTGTTTGGTCTCGTTATCAGCCATCTTAATCTGGAAATGAAAAGAATGTATCATTAGTTTAGTTTGTGATGTTAAGTTGGTTTCTAAAATGTGTTTGTTGCAACACTGTTGTGATTCTAAATTAACTTTGTTTGTATGTGATTATAGGTCATTGTAGATGAACTTGCTTTCTATTGTTAAATTAGTCGGTTTTATTTTTTGGCTGTTACTTTTTATCTTGTAGGTTCTAATTTTTGGCTTAGAGTCATAGCAGACCCAAGGTAATTGCATTATAGGTCATTGTAGATGTAGTAGCTTTATAGTGTTAAATGAGCATATGTTTTATTTTTAATTTTTTTTGGTTGTTCGCTGGTTTTAATCTTGTAGGTTTGTAGGGTTGTCTTAGAGGCATAGTAGAGGCTAAAAAATGGTAGTAATATATTGCTCTTTGAAATTTGTACTGTAGGTGATTGTTGTAATAGTACCCTTCTATTTTACTTAGAGGCTTATATGGTGTGGGTGTGAAAAGAAGGTTTGTATTGTTCTTTGTTTGGTGTTAGTAGTATTTGTTGTAGTATTCTATTTTATGTGTCTGTTTAGGTTTTGTGCTTAATATTGTACTTTAGGGCTCGGAACTGAGAATTTATATTTTAATTTTTGATGTGTTTTCACTATTTATTGTACTATGCTGTTTTATCTTGGGCACATTTTGCTTGATAGATTGAAGTTAGGGTTTACTGTTAAAGGTTGTTCTACGTAAAGGTAATTAGTAGGTAAATGTGTCAGTAATATTTTGTGAAGGCAAAATTTAGCAATGTTTGTTGGACTATCCTGTTTTGTGTCCACCACTTTTGGGATGCTGTATTTGGCTTGTGGCTGAGGGTTAAAGGTTTTTGGAACTGTGAATTGTATTTTCTCTATGTTGGAACTATTTGCAGTAGAATTCTGGTTAGCATCCGCCACTTTTGGTATGCTTAATTTGGCTTCTTTATGAGGGTTAGAGGTTGTAAACAGGAATGTTAAGTTACTTTTCTATATGTTGTGGCGCTTTTTTGTACTATCCTGTTTTGTGTCCACCACTTTTTAAATGCTCCATTTGGCTTCTGGGTGATGGTTAGAGGTTATTGTACAGTAAACAGGAAGAATACTTTTATTTTCTCTATGTTGCTAATGTTTGGTATACTATACTGTATTGTGTCCGCCACTTGTTTTTTAGTATCGCGTTGTGTTAACAATTGATTTTTTCTCTGCAAGTGTGTTTATTTGTGAATTGTATATGTGTTTGGAAAGTTTCTTGAACTGTGGTGTTTTTTTGTTGCTGTAATTTGTATGGAGGCTTGTATTTTTTAGTTTGACTTCTGATATTGGTGGGCACTAAACATGGGATTTGTGTTTCTTTTTGTACTTGTTATACTATACCTTGATTGAAGTCTTTTTCTTCTATGAATGACAGAGGGTCCCCTACTGCCAATGTTAATTCGCCAGTCTTCTTGTAGTGTCTGTTTAAAAGAAAAAGGGAAATTATTAATTGTATATTGATTGTTTTGTTTTTTGCAAAGCATGGCCTTTTTCTGAATGTAATGTATTTGTGTATCTTACCTCTTCTTCTTTCTTTCTGTTCTTTAATAGTAATCCACTTTCACAGTCCACGCTGCAAATTCTTGAGTGACGCTTTTGATGCAGAGCCTGTTTGAATAGTGAAAAAAATGGGAAAGATTGAGCTGCAGGTTAAATATGTATTGGTGTCATTTTTTTTGTGTGGCATTAGTTCCTGTTAATTAATGTCAGTTGAATATACTTCTTTGATTAGTTTGAGTTAAGATTAGCTTGTTGTAGGGCTTATTTACATATATGTGCATTTCACATGTCACTATATATGAATGACGTCTTGGTTGGGAATGTTTGAAATGTTTCTTTTTTTTTAAACATTTTTTGGGGGTCTTTCTTAATAAATTAAGTATATTATAGCTTACCTCTCAGTTGGAATTTGCAGATTGTGAAGCTGGAAATTGTGAAGTAATTATCTTCTTAAGTAACGGCAGCAGTGAACTATCCAGTCACACTGTTCATCACCTGAGGAGAAATGTAGAATTTTCTGGAAAGTAGGCAGTATCTATAAACTTTCAGGTGCTTTAAACCGTTAGAACGCAATACGCATGCGCTAATTGCGTTCCAGCGTTAAATTTGCATTCCAGCCACCATTTTGTGTATAATAGTTGTGTGTTTCATGTAAAATGGTGGGTAATAGCAGTGTGGTACGTGCTGCATAGTGTGTGTTACGTGCCTCGTGAACTGGACTGGAGCGTTCGTTCCATTTTGCGAGTAAGTGTAGTAGTTTTGCATCCTTAGCTTCGTTTTCGTTTGGTTCGGCGGGCATTTTTTTTCTTGCTTAGGTGATTTTCGGGTGTCTAAACTCTGTAATTTGGACTTAAATCGAGGTGTAACTTCACTTGCAGAGGTCCTAGGTGCCCACCCTTGCTGTGGGTAAGCATTTTATGTGTTTGTTGTGTATATTTATTGTGTTTCTAATGTTCTCCGGATTGCGAGGGGTTGCGTCCATCTTTTTGGATCTCATACGTCTTTTTCGGAAAATCCGTAGGTGTTTGGTGGTGTTTTGCGTCTTTAGAGTACTGTAGCCTCATTTTTGTTTTTTTCTGCGGCCATTTTTTCTCTCGCTTAGGGGATTTTCGGTTGTCTAAACTCTTTTATTTCGAGTGAAATTGAGGTGTAAATTCAGTTTTAAAGGTCCTGGCTGCCTCCCTTGTTGTAGGTAACCTTTTTATGTATTTGTTGTGTGTATTTGTTGTGTTTTTAATGTTTTCATGTGCGCAGGTTTCGGGCGGTAAGGTTGTATTTTTGCGAGGTTGTCATGTGTTGTAACGCGTCTCGTATTTTTGTGTTGTAAGTTTTTAAATTTTGCAAGGTCCGCAGTTGCTGGCAAGGAGCGCCTTGTAGGCGCTCCATGCCTACAACTGCGGCCCTCGCTACGCGAGCCCGCAGCGTTAGCAACAACCTGCATGCTCACAACTATATATGTGATATACTGTGTATATATATATATATATATATATATATAATATATATATATATGTGTGATATATATATATATATATATATATATATATATATATATATATATATGTGAATATATCTATTATTGATTCATGGTCTTGTATTATTGTATATATCTGTACACATATACTGTATTTATTACTGCTTTAAGGACACATATCATTGTATATATTTATGTACATATGTTTATTACTAATTTATGGACCTGTATTATTGCACAATGGGTTGATATTATTATTGTCCTAAGGATATGTACCATTATGCTATTAATTGATTTTCACAAATATTGGTATTTTTGCATTACGGATCCATGTTCATATGTAGACCTTCATACAGCAGATATCTTTATCTGATATCATATCCTCACTATTGCAAATCTATTTAGATCAGTATAGTTATAATGTTTATACCAGTTAGAGGGCTAGTAGTGGGTCCTAGTCCAAACTCCACTACATAGCAGGTGAGGTACTACCCACAGCATATCAACCTGCCCCCCCCCCCCCCCCCCCAGAGGTTACTATATACATAGTTGCAAGCATGAGGGTTTTATATATAATTGTTTTTTATATAGCGGATTTTACTTGTGTGGGCTAATAAAGATATATTTCTATTTACGATCTGTCAGCCCTTTGCCACGTACTTATTCAATACGACTTGTACACACATCATGTTTTTTTTTTGTACTTTTCTCTAATGTTTAAAGTATACAGAGTGAGAGGGATCTCAAGGACATGCTGAGCCAGGTGCCCGTCGCTGAAGCTCCAGGCCTGGTGTCCCCTATGGACCCAGCCTCACTGTCAGGTGAATATACTATACCCCAACATACGCCCACATGTACACCGCACACACATAGTTAAGGCCAAATCCCTGTCAATGACGGTCACTGTTGAGAGTGATATGCCAGCTCCCAGGATTCAGACGGCGGTAGTTGGATCATTCATCTGCCGTCATATCCATGGAGCTGACAAATCACTTTCATCACTGTGCACAACACGAGTAATCATCCAATACAGGGTCAATGTATGAGTGTGAACACTGCAGCATATGCAGACACAGACTGTGTAGGGATGGATGTGCAGTGTATTGTACTAGCCTATCAGGGAACACATCTCTGCAGCATCTCAATAACTATTGTGGAGATATGGTCACTGATTGGTTAGTATAGAACACTGGCCAGCGCTATTTTCACAGTATGAATATGCATATCCAGGCTGCAGTGTGTGTTTTTTCCCTGTGTGCAGTGATTTGATACAGGTGAGAGGGGAGTGTTTTTTGCCTGGATTAAACTTGCATATAAGTTTGGACCTTGTGAGTGACTGTTTGCAGGAGGTAGTTAAAAAAAAGTGTCAAATTTTTGTATTTTTTGTAATTTGTAGTTATGAGTCAGTTCAGTGGCAACCTCACTCATTGTACAACCTGTCACATGTATGAACTGCTGGAACAACTGATCCAGGGTCCATACCTCTGTGAGAGGTGTGAGCATGTTGTCTCTCTGAAAGCTCAGATTAAAGAACTGGAGAGGAGAATTGCAGCACTTTGCAGTGATATTGCTCCACTGGAAAGGGAGCTAGTGCTCACTAAGCACAGTTTAGATGGGACTAGCAGGGAGGGTGGAGATGGGGCAATTGAGGATGTCCAGGGAGGTAGCTGGGTTACAGTTGAAAGGGGAAGCAGGGGCAACAGGAGCAGGAGAAAGGCCAATACTGATTTGCCAGGTGGGGTGAAACTGTTGGGGATGTCCATTTAGGAATGGCAATGCCAGATAAAGCTGTTGCCTCTAACAGCCAGGAGAACAGTTCTACTGGAGGAGTGGGAGGGCAGAATAGGCAGAGAAACAGACAGATTTTGGTGGTAGGGGACTCTATTATTAGGAAGGTAGAAAGCAGGGGCGGCCCGTCCATTGGGGCGTCAGGGCAAACGCCCCCCCAAATATTTTCTTCACCCTGCAATAAAAAAAACACAACAATGTATTAGTATAACCCAAAAACAAATAAATATAAGGTGTACATCATCATTTCAAGTCTCAATAGTATTAAAAATGAAGTAAAGTTAGTAAAGGGACACTGTCACTTTAAGATAACCCTTGCGCTACATTAACTAATGCTGTGTATCTATATAGCCCCCTGCCTGCACCCTGTGTGATCAAATTACACTAGTTACTGTGTACACTAACCTTTAGACTCTTCTCTTCTCTTCAATGAGTCCTGGCCTGGCCCCCTGACCGTTAATGCATGCCGCCCACCATCACAGTGACGATATGCATGGCGGTCATAAATGTATCAATTAATAACTGACAGTCTTCCATCATTGACCAATCAATGATGGAAGGCTGTCCAGTTACTTAGTGATCAATCTAAACCCACCCAGACCGTTAGCCCTGAGCGCCCGCCAGCAAATAGGGCCTCGAGTTTACATTTTGATTGACTGATACAGTCAATAAAACCACCAGTTGCCTGTCCCTTCCCCCTTTCTGTTTCCTGACCCTGGTCACGCTGAGACTGAGAGACCTCCCTGGCTGAATCTACTCACTTCTGCTCTGCCTGCCTAACACAGTAAGTCTACCTGCCTGGCACCTGCCCTGCCCCTGCCCCTGGCCAAACCAAAACCCCTAGTAGCCCCTAATAAAAGTTAGGGGTGACCAGTTACCCCCACTATGCCTGCCTGGCCTGCCACCTACCCAGCCACCCACCAACTACCACCGACGACCCCAGCCATCACCCCCATGTGGCCTGTGCCACCCCCGATCAGGCCTGCCCTATGCTATGCCATCATGCCACCGCCGGATTACCCCGATCACGGGATCGGGGTAGTCAGGTGGTGAGCGGGGTGGCACAGGCCCACATGGGGGTGATCGGATCACCCCCTTGATGAGGCCTGTGCCACCCCTGATGACCTCCATGTCGCCGCCCTATGCCACCCCCGAGGCCCGATCAACACCACCCCGATGCGGCCTATGCTAGCACCGCCCGATTACCCCGATCACGGTGATCGGGGTATTCGGGCGGTGAGCGGGGTTGACCAGGCCACATGGGGGTGGATGTTCACCCCCATGAGGCCTGTGCCAGCCCTGATCGTGGCCTACGCGGTCCGATGGGCGACCGATGGGCGCCTGAGCGTGACCGACCCCACCCTGAACCAAATACCTACGCCCCCCCCCCCCTATTTTTATTCCATTTTTAGAAGTAACAGGCATGTATATGTGCCTGTCACTTTTAAAGATAAAATAAAAATAAGGGAAGGGAAAAAAAATACAGTAAACAAACACATTAACACAGTATGTAACACAACACATTATTATACAAAAATAAACAGCTTTAAACAAACATTAATAAAAAATAAAATAAACAACAGCACATACTTACCAGTCAAATTGACCCCTCCAGCGTTGGCCTTCTGTCCTCTGGATATAGTCATGAAAAATAAATAATCCAATGTTGATTGAAGCCCATGTCAAATAATCCAATGTTGATTGAAGCCAATGGTCAAATAAAATAATCCAATGTTGATTGAAGCCAATGGTCAAATAAAATAATCCAATGTTGATTGAAGCCAATGGTCAAATAATCCAATGTTGATTGAAGCCAATGGTCAAATAATCCAATGTTGATTGAAGCCATTGTCCATCCATCCATTCTGGCCCATTGAAAGAGGCCTCCACAAAAAAAAGACACTCTAAAAAAAAAAAAACAACAAACTAAAAGAGCTCCTCCTACAAGGAGCCCCTCCCGCGATTAATTGTTTTTTTCCCACGGTCTGCTATATATACTAATTTTTGAAGGACTCTGATTGGCTGAAATTTTTGATTGACATTGATTTCAACCAATGAGAGTCTTTAAAAAATTAGCAAATCAGCAAGCAGGTATGGAAGCCTGTAAGGGTAAAAAAGGTTAGTGTGAACTTGTTTGACCCTGTATGTATTATACATATTACAGGGCTTTTTTATGTGATATACATGTTACAGGATAATATCCTGTAACATGTATAGCCAAAAAATAGCACTGTAATATGTATACAAAATAATGTGTAATAGAAATGCATGAACAATATAATATAACATGTAATAAAGAACATCAATTAATCAAATAATAAATATCAATTAATATATATTGTTGTATGTATATGTTTATGTATATTTATGTGTATTTTTTATGCGTATATATATATATTTGGATATATATATATATATATATATATATAAAAATTGATATCAATATATCACAATAATATATATATATATATATATATTTATTTATTGTGATATATTGATATCAATTTTTATATATATATATATATATATATATATATATATATATATATATATATAAATATATATATAAATATATATATATATCAATCAATATATCTATCAATCAATATATATATATATATATATATATATATATATATATATATATATATATATATATATATTATTATTTTTTTTTACAATTTGGGCCTATATGGTCCCAATTTGTTATTTAGGGTTTTTGAGGTGCGGTTGGGGCCTATATGGTCAAAATTGGTTATTTAGGGTTTTTAAGTTGCGGTTGGGGCCTATATGGTCAAAATTGGTTATTTAGGGTTTTTAAGGTGCGGTTGGGGCCTATATGGTCCCAATTTGTTATTTAGGGTTTTAAAGGTGCGGTTGGGGCCTATATGGTCCCAATTTGTTATTTAGGGTTTTTAAGGTGCGGTTGGGGCCTATATGGTCAAAATTGGTTATTTAGGGTTTTTAAGGTGCGGTTGGGGCCTATATGGTCCCAATTTGTTATTTAGGGTTTTTAAGGTGCGGTTGTGGCCTTTATGGTCCCAATTTGTTATTTAGGGTTTTAAAGGTGCGGTTGGGGCCTATATGGTCACAATTTGTTATTTAGGGTTTTTAAGGTGCGGTTGGGGCCTATATGGTCAAAATTGGTTATTTAGGGTTTTTAAGGTGCGGTTGGGGCCTATATGGTCCCAATTTGTTATTTAGGGTTTTTAAGGTGCGGTTGGGGCCTATATGGTCAAAATTGGTTATTTAGGGTTTTTAAGGTGCGGTTGGGGCCTATATGGTCCCAATTTGTTATTTAGGGTTTTAAAGGTGCGGTTGGGGCCTATATGGTCCCAATTTGTTATTTAGGGTTTTTAAGGTGCGGTTGGGGCCTATATGGTCAAAATGGGTTATTTAGGGTTTTTAAGGTGCGGTTGGGGCCTATATGGTCCCAATTTGTTATTTAGGGTTTTAAAGGTGCGGTTGGGGCCTATATGGTCCCAATTTGTTATTTAGGGTTTTTAAGGTGCGGTTGGGGCCTATATGGTCAAAATTGGTTATTTAGGGTTTTTAAGGTGCGGTTGGGGCCTATATGGTCCCAATTTGTTATTTAGGGTTTTTAAGGTGCGGTTGTGGCCTTTATGGTCCCAATTTGTTATTTAGGGTTTTAAAGGTGCGGTTGGGGCCTATATGGTCACAATTTGTTATTTAGGGTTTTTAAGGTGCGGTTGGGGCCTATATGGTCAAAATTGGTTATTTAGGGTTTTTAAGGTGCGGTTGGGGCCTATATGGTCCCAATTTGTTATTTAGGGTTTTTAGGTGCGGTTGGGGCCTATATGGTCACAATTTGTTATTTAGGGTTTTTAAGGTGCGGTTGGGGCCTATATGGTCCCAATTGGTTATTTAGGGTTTTAAAGGTGCGGTTGGGGCCTATATGGTCCCAATTTGTTATTCAGGGTTTTTAAGGTGCGTTTGGGGCCTATATGGTCAAAATTGGTTATTTAGGGTTTTTAAGGTGCGGATGGGGCCTAGATGGTCAAAATTGGTTATTTAGGGTTTTTAAGGTGCGGTTGGGGCCTATATGGTCCCAATTTGTTATTTAGGGTTTTTAAGGTGCGGTTGGGGCCTATATGGTCACAATTTGTTATTTAGGGTTTTAAAGGTGCGGTTGGGGCCTATATGGTCCCAATTTGTTATTCAGGGTTTTTAAGGTGCGGTTGGGGCCTATATGGTCAAAATTTGTTATTTAGGGTTTTTAAGGTGCGGTTGTGGCCTTTATGGTCCCAATTTGTTATTTAGGGTTTTAAAGGTGCGGTTGGGGCCTATATGGTCACAATTTGTTATTTAGGTTTTTTAAGGTGCGGTTGGGGCCTATATGGTCAAAATTGGTTATTTAGGGTTTTTAAGGTGCGGTTGGGGCCTATATGGTCCCAATTTGTTATTTAGGGTTTTTAAGGTGCGGTTGGGGCCTATATGGTCAAAATTGGTTATTTAGGGTTTTTAAGGTGCGGTTGGGGCCTATATGGTCCCAATTTGTTATTTAGGGTTTTTAAGGTGCGGTTGGGGCCTATATGGTCCCAATTTGTTATTTAGGGTTTTTAAGGTGCGGTTGGGGCCTATATGGTCAAAATTGGTTATTTAGGGTTTTTAAGGTGCGGTTGGGGCCTATATGGTCAAAATTGGTTATTTAGGGTTTTTAAGGTGCGGTTGGGGCCTATATGGTCCCAATTTGTTATTTAGGGTTTTAAAGGTGCGGTTGGGGCCTATATGGTCCCAATTTGTTATTTAGGGTTTTTAAGGTGCGGTTGGGGCCTATATGGTCAAAATTGGTTATTTAGGGTTTTTAAGGTGCGGTTGGGGCCTATATGGTCCCAATTTGTTATTTAGGGTTTTTAAGGTGCGGTTGTGGCTTTTATGGTCCCAATTTGTTATTTAGGGTTTTAAAGGTGCGGTTGGGGCCTATATGGTCACAATTTGTTATTTAGGGTTTTTAAGGTGCGGTTGGGGCCTATATGGTCAAAATTGGTTATTTAGGGTTTTTAAGGTGCGGTTGGGGCCTATATGGTCCCAATTTGTTATTTAGGGTTTTTAAGGTGCGGTTGGGGCCTATATGGTCACAATTTGTTATTTAGGGTTTTTAAGGTGCGGTTGGGGCCTATATGGTCCCAATTGGTTATTTAGGGTTTTAAAGGTGCGGTTGGGGCCTATATGGTCCCAATTTGTTATTCAGGGTTTTTAAGGTGCGTTTGGGGCCTATATGGTCAAAATTGGTTATTTAGGGTTTTTAAGGTGCGGATGGGGCCTATATGGTCAAAATTGGTTATTTAGGGTTTTTAAGGTTTGGTTGGGGCCTATATGGTCCCAATTTGTTATTTAGGGTTTTTAAGGTGCGGTTGGGGCCTATATGGTCACAATTTGTTATTTAGGGTTTTAAAGGTGCGGTTGGGGCCTATATGGTCCCAATTTGTTATTCAGGGTTTTTAAGGTGCGTTTGGGGCCTATATGGTCAAAATTGGTTATTTAGGGTTTTTAAGGTGCGGATGGGGCCTATATGGTCAAAATTGGTTATTTAGGGTTTTTAAGGTGCGGTTGGGGCCTATATGGTCCCAATTTGTTATTTAGGGTTTTTAAGGTGCGGTTGGGGCCTATATGGTCCCAATTTGTTATTTAGGGTTTTTAAGGTGCGGTTGGGGCCTATATGGTCACAATTTGTTATTTAGGGTTTTTAAGGTGCGGTTGGGGCCTATATGGTCACACTTGCTCTTTTAAGTTTTTAAAAGTTACGGTTTGGGTCTTAAACGTTCTAATGTTTTTTTTTTTTTTGTTTTCTATCACTTCCCAGGTGCAAACTATCTGTGGAATCAGATTTGTTTGGACTCGTTGGTTGACTTACTGGACGTGAATACCCCGAGAAGGAGAGTCAACTGTTGGTGAGTATATGGTCACAATTGGACTTTTAAGGTTTTTAAGTTGCGGTTGGGGCCTATATGGTCACACTTGATCTTTTAAGGTTTTAAAAGTTACGGTTTGGGTCTTGAGATTTCTAATGTTTTTTTTTGTTGTTTTCTATCACCCCCCAGGTGCAAACTATCTGTGAAAGCAGATTTGTTTGGACTCGTTGGTTGACTTACTGGACGTGAATACCCCGAGAAGGAGAGTCAACTGTTGGTGAGTATCATTGCCTTTAATTTTCTGTCCATGTGTATAGGTGCAAATTTGATGTTGATGTAGTCTTGTCACATGAGGGTTTGCAATCTGTAATGTATACCAATGAAATCAACACACTGTTATTTTAAAGTAATTTTGTGACATAATATAAATTAATATACCGTGATCTCTTTCTTCTATTGGTATCAATATCAGAAATGAATACTATTGACTCTCTACTTGTGAAGCCTTTCGGCACCCTAACCTATGAGGAGAAGGTGGAAGTAAAACGGTTAGGAGCTGACCAACCAGAGATAAATCTGCAGCAAATCGCAAGAGATAGGGAAGCAATATGTCCGTAATTTCAATACTGAATGGTACAAGAAGAACGACTGGCTTTCTGGAAGCGTTTCTAGGAAGTCCTTATATTGTTTCCCATGCATCCTATTTGGTGGTGACGCTGCTTGGACCAAAACTGGAGTGACTGACGTCAAACATCTAGCTGATAAATTGGCGAAACACAAAAGTTCTAAAGCTCACTTGGATAACAGGATCAAGTTTGAGATGCTTGGACAGGCGAACATTGCTGTTCAACTGGACCAAGGATAACAAGTCAGCATTCAAAAACACAACGAAGAAGTGGCTAAGAACCGGTACATCCTTTCCAAGATAATTGATTGTGTTCGCTTTTGTGGCGCTTTTGAACTGGCATTAAGAGGACACGACAAGAGTGAAACATCGCTAAATCCAGGAGTGTTTAGAGGCCTGGTGGATTTGGTTGGCAGTATCGATAGTGCAATGGAACAGCATTTGAAGACTGCAACTGTGTTTAAGGGCACGTCCAAAACCGTGCAGAATGAGCTACTGGACTGCATGCATGAAGTTATTAAGGAAGTGATTCACCAAGAGCTTAAGGAAGCCCAGTTTGTGGCAATCCAAGCGGATGAAACAACCGATATTTCCGCTAGGACACAGTGCGTTGTAGTCTATCGCTACATTGACAAGAAGCATCAAGTGGTGGAAAGATTTGATGGCTACACGGAAATGAAATCAACGGATGCAGATTCGATTGCTGCTGTTGTGCTGGAAACACTGAATACTGTTCTCCCAGAGCCAGAAGACAAGAAGAAACTCATAGCTCAAAGCTACGATGGTGCCAGTGTGATGCGTGGAGATCAAGGAGGAGTTCAAAGAAAAATAAAAGACGTGTACCCGAACGCAGACTACGTCCATTGCTATGCTCACCAACTGAACCTAATAATGGAGAAAGCAGTTTCAAGGATTGGAAGAGTTAGAGTTTTTTTTTCAAACATAGGCGGCATACCATCTTTTTTTTCACGCTCTCCAAAAAGGACTGGAGTTCTGGATGAGGTAGTTGGTAGAAGACTTCCAAGAGGTGCACCGACACGATGGAACTTCAACGTTAGGACCGTGAACGTGATCTACGAGAACAGAGATGCGCTACTTGAGTGTTTCCAGACAATTAAAGCATGTCTAAACTTTGATCCAACATCTATACGTGAAGCCGCAGGTTTCATTGGAATGCTGGAAGACAGGGAGTTCCTTTACTTCCTTAAATTATTTCATTTAATAATGCCACATGTTGACATCCTCTATAGTCAGCTTCAGAAGCGAGACACGGATACTGTTTACATCAAAAAAGTCACAGAAGACTTTGTCGCCAGCATCCAGAAAATCCGTAATTCTGTTAAAGCGATAGAAGCAAGTTTGCCGAGCGATGTAACAGTCAACAGACGGAGTGCGGAGATCTCAACCTTGAGACAACTTTCAAGAGAGGTATGTGACATAGTGGTGGTTCATGCAAAAGAACGTTTTTCATTTTCAAATCACCTAGTCAGTGCCAAACTTGTTTAAAGTGACTTGTATAAAACCCATGACACTTGCTTTCCAACCCAAGCTCTGGAAGACACCGTGCAAGCATATCCAATACTGAAGAAGGAACAATTACGCACTGAGCTGTCACTTCTGTATGGGAAGATAGATTTTCATACTTGTACAAGTGCTGTTGCTCTGCACAAACTTTTCCATCAATTTAATCTGCAGAATGATTTCACAGAGACAGTAAAATTATTAAGAATCCTGATTACAACACCGATGACCACTGCAGAATCAGAAAGATGCTTCTCCACATTGAAGAGGATAAAAACCTTTTTAAGAAGCACCATGTCCCTGGAGCGGTTGAATGCATTGGCGATGCTCTCAATGGAAAAGCAACTGATTTCCGAGATCCCAGACTTCAATGAAAAAACCATTGAGAAGTTTTCTTCTTTGAAAGATCGGCGTGCAAAATTAAAATACAAGTGATTGAAGCAAAGAAGAATGCATACCCCCAAGGTGTGCAAAGATAAACTGCGTTAAGCAGCACCACCTCACACTACCAAACATAACTAGTGGTAAGTAAAGTATGAACGGTGTGTGGGTGTGCATATGGAAGGAGCTATGAAAGGTGTGTGCATGGTCAGTAACAAGCCTTGGCGTGGTTTGAAGGAATTGGAGGCACTTCCAAGGGTAGCTGTCACTTGTTTACGGGAAGCAAGAATTCCATGTCTGTACAAGTGCTGTTGCTCTGCAGCAACTTTAGCATCAATTTAATCTACATAATTTAACAGAGTGAGTGAAGCTATAAGGAATCCTGCTTACAACAACGAAGACTACTAAAGAACCAGAAAGATGCTTCTCCACATTGAAGAGGATCAAAAAAGTATCTAAAAAGCACCATGGCCCTGTAGCGGTTGAATGCATTGGTTTGAAGGAATTTCTGCATTGCTGATCATGTATTTCAATGGGCTTTACAAGTATAAGGTCATTGGGCGGGGCTTATAAAGGTCATTATGACATCAGGGGGAGGAGTTATAAAAATGGGTGTGGTTTGAAAAAGGGGAGTGGCTATGTTTCGCCCTGTCGCCCATCCAACTTGAAAAGTCACCAGCCGCCACTGGTAGAAAGTATGATTTGTCACCCAGATCCCAGCAATCGACTAGTTTGCTGTCTCCCGGTTGCTCGGGTTTGGCATGTTGTGGACCGGGTAGATTAATTATTGTGAGGGGCTGGAAATGAACCGATGGTCTTGGTACATACAGTATTGGTACCAATGACAAAGTTAGTGGAAGATGGAGTGTCCTAAAGAATGATTTTAGAGAATTAGGGAATAAGCTTAAGGGAAGGACCTCCAAGATACAAACAGTGCCACGTGCTAGCCCAGGAAGACAGATGGAGCTTACAGAGGTTAATGCATTGCTAAAAAGGTGGTGCACTAAGGAGGAGCTTAGGTTTTTAGAGCACTGGGCTTACTTCTCACTTGGGTACAATCTCTATAGCAGCGATGTATTGCACCTTAATGACGAGGGAGCTGTTGTGCTAGGTGAAAGGATGGTAGAACGGGTGTTTCTAAACTAATACATGGGGGGAGGGACTAGATAGAAGTAATGGAATTTGTCTGTATGTTAAGCCTGCATTTAAGCCTGTAGTCAGAGAATATATTTATGCTTGAACTAGTGAAAATATTGAATGTTTGTCGGTAGAGTTAAATAGTGGAGCAGCAATTTCCAAAAGAATATTGGTAGGAGTATGCTATAAACCCCCAAAAATAATTGAAAGTGAGGAATGCAATTATTATTACAGATTGGAAATGCAGCTAAGCATGGGCAAGTTCTAATAATGGGAGATTTTATCTACCCTAAAATAAGCTGGATGAGTGAAACCAGCAGTACGGGTAAAGGGAGCAGGTTCTTGAGTACACTCAGGGATCATTATCTGGCCCAGGTTATACAAGAGCCTACAAGAAATTAAGCTATCTTGGGTTTAGTAATCACAAATAATATTGATATGGTATCAAATGTTGAAATAGGGAAACCTTTGGGAAACGGTGATCACAACACAGTCTTATTTGAGACTAGCGAATTGCCCGTCAAAAAATGACGGCAATGAAATTGTAAGGTAGCTAAATTAGTAAATGAATATAGTGTACCTATTTTGAAGCATTGTGATGAAGAGCTGGCAATCTGTGTTGATGTTGCTGCAGCATTAGTGGTGTGGAGCTGCTGTGTAAGCATGCTGAATGTGTGCACTGTGTGGTATGAATATCCGTAGGTGGTTTGTGGCATTTTGCGAGTTTCTTGTGGTGTTTTGCGAGTTTGTTGTGGTGTTTTGCGAGTTTAGAGTGCTGTAGCCTCGTTTTCGTTTTGTTCGGCAGCCATTTTTTCTGTCGCTTAGATTTTTTTTTAGTCTCAAAAGTCTTTTATTTCGAGTAAAATCGAGGTGTAAGTTGCATTTTTGAGGTCCTGGGTGCTCCCTCTTGGTGTAGGTAAGGTTTTTATGTATGTGCTGTGTGTATGTATTGTGTTTTAAATGTTTGTATGTCGGCGTGTTGCGTCCGATGTTTGCGAGGTCGTAATGTGTGGTAACGTGTTTCGTAGGTTGTTTGCGTTCCTCGTAAAATTTAGCGAGTGTCGTAATTTGTGTGTCGTGTTTTTTGAGTAGCGACGTGAAGTTTGCGAGGGTTTGAGGCCCTTGCCCAGTGACCTCGCCAGCAACTGAGTCCCTCGCTTCGCGAGGGGCCTCAGTTGCTGGCATGGAGCGCCTTCGGCGCTCCATGCCAGCAACTGAGGCCCTTGCCCAGTGACCTCGCCAGCAACTGAGGCCCTTGCCCAGTGACCTCGCTACGCGAGGGCCGCGGCTCGCTGAGCAACGACCCGTACGCTCACAACTATATATGTGATTGAATTGAAAAAACAAAACTGTAAGGGGCCAACAAAAACTCAGAATTTTAGAAGGGCAGATTTTAACCATCTAAGGGCAGCAATACAAAGTATATACTAGGACAAAGAACTGAAAAAATGAATGGGGAAGGGGGGAAAGAGCGCAAAACCTCCTGGTGCAGATTATTTACAAGACACAGTATGTAGATATATTTCAGCTCAATCTGTTGGTCTCTCACCTGAGGAGACCTCAGAGGTATGAGTATTAAACGAACATGAGGGAGATTCTTGACTTCTAATATGTGAATCCTCCTTTCGCTGTCTTGCTCCTCACGCTTCACTGTAGATCCTTCTGGTCTGCAGATCCCCGATACACACTGCACATATTTTCTCAGCTAATGTTTAGGTCAAAGATGACTGGTATTTATGTTGGGGCTTAGGCTGAACGAGGTCAAGAAGAAAGTAATAAAGGAGAATCATACTATGTAAACTAAAAAAATGTTTCTTTTGTAAAATATAATGATCAAACTCGTTTCGCTGTTTCTTGTTACATCTTCATCAGTGATATTTTTCCTATATGAACTACCATAAGTCTTTATAGTGGTTAGGGAAAGGAATCCTTGATAAGCTCACGTAGTAATGCCGCTATCATGGTCAAAAAAGGACCAAAACTGACAGGTAAAAATACTTAACATAAATGGACATTTAAATCTGTACTAAATATACATACACACGGCATATACCATGTGGGAATAAAAGTAAAAGGAGTAAATTACATCCAACATGGCTTAACAATTATTTAAAGATCAAGATACAGAGTCAAAATCAGGCATTTAAATTCTGCAATCAAGAGTGGATAGAGACTGCTTTATGTGAGTTCAAGGAAATCACTAAGGCTTGAAAAAAGATTAACTAGTTACTCATTAAATAAAGATTAACTCACATCCTAGATAGATCCTCCCTAATTCCAGAACCCCGGTTGGAGTCACCATTTAGCATCGCTTTAATATGACGCCAACATTTTGTTATACTGATACTGGGAAGGAGCCTGAGGTGGAGGAGACTGAAAATGAATTCTGGATCCCTCTCTCAAGCTTTAGCTCTTTATTAACATTTAATTTTTCCAACCTCTTTTGGATATCTTCCTGTGTTAACCAATTATTTGGTGAAGGTAGTGTGGACCCATTATGTTGCACTGACCTAAACATTGGTACCTCCCTTGTATATACCGAAGAAAATAAACTGTTTAGCTCATCTGCCTTTTCCTGGTAATTATCAGATGGCCTACTTCCCCTTAATATACGGTACTTAAAAAATATTTTGGGGATAGTCTTACTTTCCTTTGCATCTAATTTTTAATTTTCTATTTTAGCCAATCTAATAGCCCTTTTGCAATTCTTACTGATTTCATTGTACTCACGTAAAGCAAGATCTGTCCCCTATTGTTTGTATAATTTAAATGCCTGATTTTTACTCCGTATCTTGATCTGTAAATCGTTGTTAAGCCACGTTGGATGTAATTTACTCCTTTTACTTTTATTCCCACATGGTATATGCCAATGTCTATGTATATTTAGTACGGATTTAAATGTTGACAATTTATGTTCAGTATTTTTACCTGTCAATTCTTTGTCCGAGTCTAAACTTTGTATTGCTGCCCTTAGAATCTGCCCTTTTAAAATTAGGAGTTTTTGTTGGACCCTTACATTTATGTTTTTTTAATTCAATCTCAAATGAGACTGTGTTGTGATCACTGTTTCCCAAAGATTGAACTATTTCAACATTGATACCAAATCAATATTATTTATGATTACTAAATCCAAGATAGCTTCATTTTTAGTAGGCTCTTGTATAACCTGGGCCAGATAATGATCCCTGAGTGTACTCAAGAACCTGCTCCCTTTAACCGTACTGCTGGTTTCACTCATACAGTTTATTTCAGGGTAGGTAAAATCTCCCATTATTAGAACTTGCCCATGCTTAGCAGCATTTCCAATCTGTAATAATAATTGCATTTCCTCACTTTCAATTATATTTGGGGGTTTATAGCATACTCATATCAATATTCTTTTGGAATTTGCTGCTCCACTATTGAAAATTATCACTAATTCTAGCATAAATATATTTTCTGACTATAGGCTTAAATTCAGGCTTAACATACACACAGAAAAACCCCTCCTCCCCTTTTACCATTGCCCCTATTTATTCCTAAATAGGTTATAACCATCGATATTAACAATCCAGTCATGAGAGTCATCCCACCATGTTTCAGTAACGCATGTTAAATCCCATTTCTCATTTACTGCTAATAATTCTAACTCTCCCATTTTTCCTAGCAAGCTTCTGGCATTAGCAAGTATACACCTTATGTTATGAGTCTGTACGTCTGGAGTGCCTGCCACTATACTTGAGTTATTTAGCTCCCTATTGACTATAGTAACCCTCCCCCATCTCCTCCCACATAACTAGTTAATTCATTCCTTACCCCTCTACACTTACTACCCCATTACTTCTATCTAGTCCCTCCCCCCACCTACTAGTTTAAAATCTCCCCCAGCCATTCTACCATCCTTTCACATAGCACAGCAGCTCCCTCGTCATTAAGGTGCAATACATCCCTGCTATAGAGATTGTACCCATGTGAGAAGTCAACCCAGTGCTCTAAAAACCCCAAACCCTCCTTAGTGCACCTCTTTTTTAGCCATGCATTAACCTCCCTACGTTCCATCTGTCTCCCTTGGCTAGCACATGGCACTGGTAGTATCTCAGAAAATACTACCTTATTCCCAAATTCTCTAAAATTATTATTTAGGACACTCCATCTTCCACTAACTTTGACATTGGTACCAATATGTACCAAGACCGCCAGTTCATTTCCAGCCCCTCCCAATAATTAATCTATCTGATCCACAATATGCCATACCCGAGCACCCGGGAGACAGCAAACTATTCGATTGCTGGGATCTGGGTGACAAATCATCCTTTCTACCTTCCTAATAATAGGGTCCCCTACCACAAAATCTGTCTGTTTCTCTGCCTCTTCTGCCCTTCCACTCCTCCAGTAGAATTGTTCTCCCAGCTGTGAGAGGGAACAGCTCTATCTGGTATTGCGATTCCTGAATGGACATCCACAACAGTTTCACTAAATCTAGCAAATCTGTTGGTGCTTACCAACTCCTTATTGGCCTGCCTCCTCATGATCCCCCTGCTTCCCCTTTTTTTTATAACATAAATTTTATTGAGAAGTTCTGGAATTGCAATGACAAAACAAAAAGAATAATGAAAAACATAGTCCACAAGTTGTCTTATAACTAACATCATATTGCTAACATGTTGAAACCATTCCATTTAAATAAAAACTCCATTACAACTCTTTTTCGTATGTTTGGTGATTCTGTCCAAATATATTCACACTAGTTTCTTAATATTCAGCAATACAGGGAGTGCAGAATTATTAGGCAAATGAGTATTTTGACCACATCATCCTCTTTATGCATGTTGTCTTACTCCAAGCTGTATAGGCTCGAAAGCCTACTACCAATTAAGCATATTAGGTGATGTGCATCTCTGTAATGAGAAGGGGTGTGGTCTAATGACATCAACACCCTATATCAGGTGTGCATAATTATTAGGCGACTTCCTTTCCTTTGGCAGAATGGGTCAAAAGAAGGACTTGACAGGCTCAGAAAAGTCAAAAATAGTGAGATATCTTGCAGAGGGATGCAGCACTCTTAAAATTGCAAAGCTTCTGAAGCGTGATCATCGAACAATCAAGCGTTTCATTCAAAATAGTCAACAGGGTCGCAAGAAGCGTGTGGAAAAACCAAGCCGCAAAATAACTGCCCATGAACTGAGAAAAGTCAAGCGTGCAGCTGCCAAGATGCCACTTGCCACCAGTTTGGCCATATTTCAGAGCTGCAACATCACTGGAGTGCCCAAAAGCACAAGGTGTGCAATACTCAGAGACATGGCCAAGGTAAGAAAGGCTGAAAGACGACCACCACTGAACAAGACACACAAGCTGAAATGTCAAGACTGGGCCAAGAAATATCTCAAGACTGATTTTTCTAAGGTTTTATGGACTGATGAAATGAGAGTGAGTCTTGATGGGCCAGATGGATGGGCCCGTGGCTGGATTGGTAAAGGGCAGAGAGCTCCAGTCCGACTAAGACGCCAGCAAGGTGGAGGTGGAGTACTGGTTTGGGCTGGTATCATAAAAGATGAGCTTGTGGGGACTTTTCGGGTTGAGGATGGAGTCAAGCTCAACTCCCAGTCCTACTGCCAGTTCCTGGAAGACACCTTCTTCAAGCAGTGGTACAGGAAGAAGTCTGCATCCTTCAAGAAAAACATGATTTTCATGCAGGACAATGCTCCATCACACGCGTCCAAGTACTCCACAGCGTGGCTGGCAAGAAAGGGTATAAAAGAAGAAAATCTAATGACATGGCCTCCTTGTTCACCTGATCTGAACCCCATTGAGAACCTGTGGTCCATCATCAAATGTGAGATTTACAAGGAGGGAAAACAGTACACCTCTCTGAACGGTGTC
Organism: Discoglossus pictus; assembly: GCA_027410445.1. Lineage (NCBI taxonomy): Eukaryota > Metazoa > Chordata > Amphibia > Anura > Alytidae > Discoglossus > Discoglossus pictus. The sequence continues at coordinate 256,853,745 of CM050166.1, forward strand.
TGGGAGGCTGTGGTTGCTGCTGCACGCAATGTTGATGGTGAACAGATCAAAACACTGACAGAATCCATGGATGGCAGGCTTTTGAGGGTCCTTGCAAAGAAAGGTGGCAATATTGGTCACTGATTTGTTTTTGTTTTGTTTTTGAATGTCAGAAATGTATATTTGTGAATGTTGAGATGTTATATTGGTTTCACTGGTAAAAATAAATAATTGAAATGGGTATATATTTGTTTTTTGTTAAGTTGCCTAATAATTATGCACAGTAATAGTCACCTGCACACACAGATATCCCCCTAAAATAGCTAAAACTAAAAACAAACTAAAAACTACTTCCAAAAATATTCAGCTTTGATATTAATGAGTTTTTTGGGTTCATTGAGAACATGGTTGTTGTTCAATAATAAAATTAATCCTCAAAAATACAACTTGCCTAATAATTCTGCACTCCCTGTATATACAGCTTATAAGGTCACATTGTTCAAATTGCAGTAATTCACATTTCCATGGATGAACCGGAGAAGCAAGAAATATGATAAAAGAAAATAAAATAGAAAGAAAACAAGTAACATTTTATAAAACATATGGTGGAGTGTCTTCCCCCAGTAATTCCCCGCTCAACCAATCTTAAGGTAACCATCCTCCCCCCCCCCCTGTACCTTTAGAATACTGAAGAAATATCTCTCTGGGTCCTCTCACCACTTCTTCCCGTCCGCTCCACACTCCACTCCCCAGCCGCACATCAGGAATGGCTTCTTTATTGTGTTCCCTTAACTTAGTTATTATATATTACTATCTGTGAATAAAATCCAGGGTTCCCAAACCTCCAGAAAGCAGTGATGTGTATCTGATATGATATGGGTCATCCGCTCATTGATGCAAATAAAATGTATTTTGTTTGTTACTTCATGGAAATTAATGTCCCTACTCTTCCATCGTCTTGCGATGGTGTTCTTAGCTGCTAGAAATATCAATTGGGCCAGTTTATTCCCCTCCCTTCCCATTTTTGAGAAGTGTGCTCCCAGGAGACAGACTGCTATTGATAGTTGGAGTGGGGTTTTGAGTATTCTTGAGATTAGACTGGTCGTCTCAGACCAAATTTTAAATACCTTAGGGCAGCTCCACCAAGTGTGAATGAAGTCTCCCCTTCCTTGGCACCCCCTAAAACATCTATCTGGGACTGTTTGGGATATCTTTTTTAGTCGAACTGGAGTTGTGTATGCCCGGTGTAAAATCTTAAGAGAGGTTTCTAACAAACTATAATTAAATGAACCTTTAGATAGGTTCGATAAGGATTCAGCCCATTTATTCCCATCCCACTTTTGTCCTAGGTCCCGCTCCCACCTCAATACAAAGGAAGGCCTCAAAGTGCTTGGTGGACTATTAAAGATTTTGTATATTGACCCTAAGATTCCTTTGGACAGGGCCTCACCCTTACACACCACCGACATCCAAGATTCCCTCGGGGGCCCATGGGTTATTTGTATCTCATCAATCCAGCTCCTTATTTTAATGTAATTGAAGAGTTCCCGGTGTGGTACCTCAAAGTTCCTAATCATGGATTCTGAAGTTCTCATAAAACCTCCCTCAAACCAAGCCCCCAGTTTATCTAGACCATGAGAAGTCCAATATTCCTTGGACTCTGCAGTGATGATGGTTGATAAGGAGGGTGATATAAAGATTGATGTGAGGGGAGATACCAGGTGAGTTAGTTTGTATTTCCTCCTAGCCCAGATCCAAACTCTCAGTGTAAACTTAGTTATGGGATTCTGTATTCTAGAGTAAAAAGCGCTTGCACCTGGAGCCCACAGGATAATACCCCACGTAAGAGGGGCCATCTGCAACTCCTCTACAAAGACCCAGTTTGGTTGAAGTGGAACGGAGTGAGCTAGGGGGACAGAGGCAAGCTGGGCTACTCTGAAGTAATTCAGGAAATAAGGACAAGATAGGCCCCCCTTGGATTTATGTACGTACATCGTTTTTCTCGCTATGTTAGGGGGTCTATTTCTCCATATGAACTTAAACACTTGGGTCTGGAAGCGGGCTAATTCTGTATTTTTTATCTGGATTGGCAGCGTCCTGGCAAGATAGAGCAGCCTCGGCAATATGTTCATTTTAACCGTGACTACTCTACCCGTCCATGAGATATGCCGTTTAGTCCAGTTTTCCAGGTCTCTCCTTAGAGCCCTATAGAGAGGTGGATAGTTAGCTTTATACAATTTAGTTAATGAGTTGGTCAAATGAATCCCTAGATATTCGATGTGTGAGGGGGGCCATAGAAATGTATGTACTCCCTTCAGGTGATTCAGGATATCCAAAGGGATCCCAACACTCAAAGCTTCTGTCTTGTCCTGGTTTAACCTCAGGCCTGACAAATTGCTATAGACTCCTATCGTGTCCATCAGGGCGCCTACGGAGGAGCTAGGGTTCGAGAGGGTGCAGAGAAGGTCACCAGCAAACAAGGAGCACTTTAGATGCTGGTGTCCCACCCGCAACCCCTCTATAGAGGAGTTAACTCTGATCGCTTGAGCCAAAGGCTCAATGGCCAGAGCAAAGAGAAGAGGAGACAGTGGGCAGCCCTGTCTCGTACCTCTCTCGATTTTAATGCTGGCCGTATGGGAACCAGGCAAGTTTAGTGTGGCCCTGGGAAGTGTATAATATGTACGCAACAGGTTTAGGAAGTTTCCTCTGAACCCAAACTTTGCCAATGTGGCGAATAGGAAGGGCCACTCCAGTTTATCAAACGCCTTTTCGATGTCCAATGCGAGTAGGCACACAGGGAGACCCCTAGACCTAGCCAAATGAATGACATTTAGAGTCCTCCTAATGTTGTCACTAGTTTGCCTGTTTGGTATAAAGCCTGATTGGTCCTTATGTATTAAGGCGGGTAGGAAGATCGAGATCCTCTGGGAGAAAATTTTGGCCAGCAGTTTGACGTCGCCATTAAGAAGTGAGATTGGTCTATAATTTTTAGCTTCCTTTGGATCCCGGCCTTCCTTGGGGAAGAGCGTCAAGTCCGCATGGTTCAGCTCTGGGGGAGTTGTCTCTCCTCTTAGAATTGAATTGAATAGACTACATAAATGGAGTGCCAGAATTTCTGAGAACTTTTTGTAATAGATGTTAGTGAACCCGTCCGGACCGGGGGACTTCCCTAGCTTCAGTTCTTTAATGGCATCTAAAATTTCTTTGACCGTTACATCTTTATTCAAGTTTTGTAAGTCTAGGGGTGAAATCTGGGGCAAATCAAGGGAGTTTAGGTAGGAATGAATAGCATTCTCTGAGGCCAATTTCTGAGTGGAGTAAATATTTTGATAGAAATCCCTAAAGACCTCCTGAATTTCGTTTTGGCTGTAGGTGAGATCGCCCTTCCTATTTCTGATTTGGGATACCCTGGCTTGAGCATATTTAGCTTTTAAACGCCTTGCTAGTAGCTTGTCAGGTTTATTCGCCTTGGCATAAAACAAATGTTGAATCCTCCTTAATGCCTTATCCGTTTTTATGGTCAGTATACTATCCAGCTCTAGCCTGGTTTTATCTATCTGTTTCCTTAAAGCTATCGAGGGAGAAAGCTGATGTTGCCGCTCTAACTGAGTTAGTTTCCCTGATAGCTCCTTTTCTTTTAGCCTGTTCTGTTTTCTGTGTTGGGAGGCTAGCTTGATAAACACCCCCCTTATGTAGGCTTTGTGCTCCATCCAGACCGATCCCGCCCCTGTCTCCCCACCCGCATTGGACTAAAAAAATTCCGCCAACTCCCTCTCAGTTTGCTCCTGGAATCTGCATTGCGATACCAAGTATTCATTAAGTCTCCAGGTATAGGGCATCCGAAATTGAACTCTCAGGTCTACCTCTAGTATGACCGCCGCGTGATCCGACCAAGTGCAGGGAACAATAGCCACTTTGTTTGAGCTGTCTAGAAGCGAATTACATATGTATATTGTGTCTATACGAGAATAAGTCCCGTGGGTGGGGGAATAAAAAGTATATTCCCTCCCTCTTGGGTGCAGACCTCTCCAGGCGTCAACCAGGTCTAAGGAGTGCAGAAGTTTTAAGATTTGCCTGTTTTTTTTGGAGAAGCGATCTTCTTGTGGAGTTTTAGATCTATCTGCCACTGGGTCCAATACCAGATTAAAGTCCCCTCCTATAATTAGTTTGCCCCATTCTCCCCCCTCCAGAACCCTTAAGAATCTGATCAGGGTCTTATGTGGTGCTTTCATGGGGGCATAGAAGGAGGCCAGTGAAACTGGAGAACCCAAAATCGTCCCCTTTAAAATGATGTAGTAGCCCTCCCGGTCCACTATCTTAGTTGTTAATTGAAATTGGAGGCTCTTATGGAGCAAAATCGCCACTCCTTTTCTGGAGACCTGGGTAGAGTTGTAAAAATGAGGATAATTTTTGTCGAGGTAGGTTGGGGCTTTATTCCTGGCGAAATGTGTCTCCTGTAAGAAGATCACCATGGGGTTAAGGGTCTTATAATATAGGAAAGCCTTCCTTCACTTGAAGGGGGAGTTGAAACCCTTCACATTATGGGTAAGTAATGTAATCGGTGTGGTCATGGGTAAACTAGAGGTGTATATATCTGGTGCATTAGCGTAGCCTTACCCTTCCGGAGGAGCGCTGAGGAGGGAGAGAGGCATGAGTATAAGTAGTGCAGAGGGAGTCCCAAGAGGTCTAAGGGAGGCAAGATAACACCAAACAAGTCTGGTAGTGTCTCAGAACTATTAGAACCCAACTCAGTAGGCTGAAAAGAGATCCGTTCCAATAGTACCAGGGGTCCTCCACTCTCTGAGGCCAGGCAACTTGGCCCACTGTCCAGCAGACAGGCCGCCGCCTCTACCCCAGCTATGTAGAGTGAACCCTGATTTGGTTCAAAATCCCTTAAACAGCCAGAGAGAAAGAGATAACAAGTATGTGGAAGCACTAGGTGGCAGGTTTCAGTTAGGCAGTAGGGGGGGAGTACAGGGGCAAGAGAGCCCATGCTGATAGGTGACAAGGAGAAGAGCAGCAGTGAAGAGAACACAAAGGGAAGAGAGTACAGTTGTTGCCAAGAGGTCTGGCTGTCCTAAGACCACCCGCCCTGTCTTAAGCATTCTACCCTCTTAGAACACTAGAACCTCTGTTCCAATTCCCGCCTGCAAGGACAGGCAAAAGTAATCTAGAGAAGCATTAAGGAAACAGAATAAAGCCAGAACCATGAATAGCTTATTTAGACATTAACATCATAATTTTTTATCTTAACTAAAAACAGAGTAAACCTTAAGACCCGGTCCAGTGAGGAAAGATCCTGACGGACTGACTATACTGTCTGCATGTGCATTAAAACTTATAGCTTTATCAGTCTGCGAAAACCTGCTAAAGAGGGGAGGAAAAGCAAAACATGGGTTAGCAACATTTCAAAAGTCTTTGGTTGACATGGCCCCGCTTGGGGCCCAGGCTCCTTTGAGGACCTATGTAAAAAAGTAAGAAAAATAAAGCGTCCTGAGAAAAGGCTAGGTCAGTTCCAGGTGACTTCCGTGTTAGTCTCTACCAGGGAATTTTGGTATGGTGTTTTTAAGCCCTTGTAAATCCTGTGGATGCCGAAATAAGTCTTTGGTAGCCTGTTGCCTTTTCAAGTGGACCAGCCTGTTTGATTGTCTCTGGAGATGGCATTACCTGAGTTATTGCATTTGCGAGTCCGTGATCTGGGTGGGTCGCCTATGAGTGATTTTTGAGGCTTGGTCAGTGGGCCTCTTTTGCCTGGTCACTTCAGACCATTGTCTTTTCAGGAGAGATAAAGCTGCTGATGCAGATGATGTCGAGGTCGGGTCCCCCCCAGTAAGATCCAGACTCTTTAGAAGTTCTTGGCATTCTTCTAGAGAACGCGTTGTATACTGGGTGCTCCCCACTGAGAAAATAAGGGCAAATGGGAATCCCCAACGGTACCTGATGCCGTGGTGGAGAAGGACTTCCGGGGCAGGCCTCATCAGCCTCCGTTTTTGAAGTGTGGAAGAGGAGAGATCTGCAAAAAATTGAAGTTTGGCCCCGTCTGGGCCTGTGATCATAGCCTTTTTGCGGGTAGTTGCCAGGATCAGGTCCCTAGATTGTTGGCGTAGAAGCCTGACAATGATGTCTTTGGGAAGGTCTAGGTTACGACTTCCCCCAAGGGCTCTATGGGCACGCTCCACTTCACATTCGTGGTCTGGATGACCTGAGAGGATCTCGTCGATCGTGGCCTTAAGGTAACGAGGGAGGTCGACTATTGCCGTAGGCACGCCTCTGATCCTCAGGTTGAATCGTCTGGATCTATTCTCCAAATCCTCCAGTTTATCTTCTATGCCACAAATACAGGAGGTGTTATCAGCGATGGTGGCCCTGTCTCTCTCCTGGGCCTCTACCACCTGGTCAACGGTATCTTCAAGTTGGTGGGTCCTTTGGCCAATCTCATGTATGTCCTTCTGCAAAGATATGACCGCCCTAACAATGTGAGAGGCCAGCAGAGCCTCAATTCTTGCCATTGAATTGCTGTTAATGGAGACTTCAGGCTGTGGGGCCCCCTCCAGGGGATCCAAGTCTCAGGTGTCAGATTGCTCTGAGACAGGATCCTTCATCAGTGCCGCCTGTGTTTCTGAGGCCTTGAAATGTTAATCAATTTTTTGGGATGTTAATGATTTTTTGTTTTTCACCATTTTTATGGAGCTGCTTCTTCCCGGGGTAGCCGTTGAGTTTCCAGACATTGGATGGATTCCACTGGGGGGGTCACTCCGTATTAGCTTTTTCCTCTCAAGTATTTAGGTCTGTTATGGTCTGTCTTGTCTGTTCATATCTAGATTCTGTAGTGAAGTCTTGGCATCTCTCAGACCATGCCGGCGGGAACAGTCCCTTCAACTACATCTCCTTAGGCTAATATGCTCCGCAATTCTGTGCCCCCAGCAGATCTGGGTTGTGTATTTAGCAGAGACCCACCAGGTGTAGTCAGTGCACACTTTTCAGTGCAGGTGTTGAAATGAGTTTTAAGCTGCACTGGTCTCAGTATGCCACTAGGCGTGCTATTGCTTTATCCAATTTTATCAGTGAGCCTGGCTAGTTGTTTTGCCTACCCAGTCTTCAAGGCGCGGTTTCAGCAGTGTTGGTATGCAGATTGGGTTCAAGAATAAAAGTGAAGAAAACAAAAAAAGGCAGTCAAACTGCTGTTGTTATTCACAGATGATGCACAGTCCTTATTTCCTAGGGGTTCCCAGGGGGTCCTCAGATCCTTGGACTCCAGGGCCAGGGCTGTGTATGGCTCCTCTGGGGGGTTAGCTGTGGGGTTTACTGTGTGACCTGGTGGCCCCCAGTAGTGCACCTCCCTCAGCAGGGCCCTGTGTCTCCCCTAGCTGCTCCCCTGCCCTCCGGTGCAGGGCTGACACCCGACTTACCCCCCTGGCGGTCTTCTGGGGTCTCAGGGCTCTTCAGGCCCCTTCCAAAGCGGGTATGCTGGGGATTAATGCGCCGCTGCTCCTGTTTGGCCAGCCGCACACTGCAGCGCTGGCTCCCAGCGTCTTGCTGAGGCATCTTCTGCCGCAGCTGCGTCTGCACTGCCTGCCTTCCTCCCGGACACCTCCAGGGCTACCAGGGCTCCTCAGGGCACTGATCCTCCAGCCCGACCTAGCCCGGTTGTCAGCCGATGGCTGATGCTGCAGAGCACGCAGGGTCCGGTTGGGATCTCGTGGGAAGGCCCAGGCAGGCCAATGTCGCGGGTCCTCCGGCCAGGAAAGCCCCAGGTGACGGCGAGACGCGCCCAGATATTGTGGTGGAGGTGGGGGAGCCTCCTCTGGGACTTTTGTGCCGTAATATTGGGGCAAAACAAGGGATTTATCCCATTTATGGTCTCACTCGGGGGAAAGAGCTCCAGCTCCGTGCGCCCTCTTCCTGCCCGGCTTAGCCACGCCCCCCTGCTTCCCCTTTTAACTGTAACCCAGCTACCTCCCTGGAGATTCTCACTAGCCACAGCTTTACCCTCCATTCTAGGTCCTTCCAAACTGTGATCAGTGAGCACCAGCTCCCTTTCCAGTGGAACAATATCACCAAGCTTAAATTCTCCTCTCCAGTTCTCCAATCTGAGCTCCCAGAGAGGCAACATGCTCACACCTCTCACAGAGGTCAGTTGTTCTAGCAGTTCATACATGTGACAGGATGTACACTGAGTAAGGTTGCCACTGAACGGAGTCATAATTACAAAAAATATAAAAATGTTACCCTTTTTTTTGGTTCTCCCTCCTGCAAACAGTCACAAACAAACTAATGAGCATGTTTAAACCAGGTAGAAAAACACTCCTCTATCACCTGTACCAAAATCACTGCACACAGGAAATAAACACACTTTACTTCTCTGAGTAAATCAGATGCAAAAAGTCACACACAAGGCCCAAACTTATATGCAATTAATTAATTGATTTAATTCCTTACACAACTTAGTGTCATCAGCAAAAATGGAGACAATACTTTCCAATCCTACTTCTAAGTCATTAATAAAAATGTTAAAAAGGAGAGGATATAATACCTAACCCTGAGGAACCCCGCTTACCACATTAGTCCAATCTGAGTATGTTCCATTTACAACAATGCCAGAAGCTTGCCAGGAAAAAAGGGGGAGCTAGAATTATTGGCAATTAATGAAAAATGGGATTTATTAGGAATTATCGAAACATGGTAAGATGAATTTCATGACTGGACTGTTAATCTAGATGGTTATAACCTATTTAGGGATATTAATTACCCTGAAATAAACTGGATAAATGAGACCAGCAGTTCAGCTAAGGGAGCAGGTTCCTGAGTACACTCAGGGATCATTGTCATGAAAAATTAATTGCAAAAGAGAGTAAGACTAACCTTAAAATATTGTTTAAGTATATTAATGGGAATAAGGTCAGGAAGGAAGTTATAGGAACATTACAATGTGACACATGCCGTGTGACACATGACAATTAGTAAACAGGAAAAGGCAGATGACCAAAATAGATTATTTTCTTCGGTATATACAAGGGAGGTACCAGTGGTTAGGTCACTGCAACATAATGGGGCTACACTACCTTCACCAAATAATTGGTCAACACAGGAAGAAATCCAAAAGTGGTTGGAAAAAATAAATGTTAATAAATGCCCAGGTCCTGATGGAATACACCCTAGGGATCTGAGGGAACTGGGTTCTGTAATAGCCAAACCATTATTTTTAACTTTTCAAGATTCACTCAACACGTGCAAATAGATTTTACTTCTTGCAAGTAAAGGCTGATAAATTGCAGGGTGCTCTAATTGTGCCCAGGTGAGAAAGGTGTAGTTTCACTGTGTTAAACTAGTATAAAGGTTTGTGAGCTGTTTGGGGCTGTTTGCAAGTGGATATTACTTCTTGCAAGTAAAGGCTGATGAATTGCAGAGTGCACTAATTGTTTCCAGGTGAGTAGGCAGAAGTTAATATAGAAAGAAGGGACAAGCTGGTGAGCTTGTGAAAACTTCTAGTGTAAGTGCAAATCTAGTAAAAGTGCAGGAGTTTAAATAAAAGGAGGGAGTTCAAAGAAAAGGGAGGGCAGATTTATAGTGCAAAGGGGGAAGAAAGTGTGTATGTATATATATATATATATATATATATATGTGTATATATATATATATATATATATGTGTATATATATATATATATATATATATATATATATATATGTGTATATATATATATATATATGTGTATATATATATATATATATATATACTGTATATTTTTTTTAATTATAAAACTTTATACAAATATGTAATTTGTTATTCTTGTTTATTTATCCCACTGAATTTTGATATACAATAATAATGAGTCAGTCCAGTGGCAACCTCAATCAGTGCACATCCTTTCACATGTATGCAATACTGGAACAGATGATCCAGGGTCCATACCTCTGTGAGAGGTGTATACATGTTGCCTCTGTGGAAGCTGGAGGGGAGAATTGCAGCACTTAGTGATATTGCTCCACTGGAAATGGAGTTGGTAATCACTGAGTACAGTTTAACTGGGCCTAGCATGGAGGGTGGAGCTGGGGCAAGTGAGGATGTCCAGGGAGGTAGCTGGGTTACAGTTAGAAGGGGAATCAGGGGGAACCGGAGGAGGCAGGCCAGTTCTGAGTTGGCAAACACCAACAGATTTGCCAGATTGAGTGAAACTGTTGGGGATGTCCATTCAGGAATGTCAATGCCAGATAGAGCTGTTCCCTATAACCACCGGAGAACAGTTCTACTGGAGGAGTTGGAGTGCAGAATAGGCAGTGCAACAGACAGGTTTTTGTGGTAGGGGACTCTATTATTAGTAAGGTAGACAGGGTTATTTGTCACCCAGATCCCAGTAATCGAAAAGTTTGCTGTCTCCCGGGTGCTTGAGTTCGGCATGTTGTCGATCAGGTAGACAAATTATTGGGAGGGGCTGGAAATGAACTGGCAGTCTTGATACATATTGATACCAATGACAAAATTAGTGGAAGATGGAGTGCCCAAAATAATGATTTTAGAGACCTAGGTAATAAGCTGAAGGCAAGGACCTCCAAGGTAGTATTTTCTGAGATACTACTAGTGCCATGTGCTAGCCCAGGGAGGCAGAAGAAGCTTGGGGAGCTTAATGCGTGGCTAAAGATGTGGTACACTAAGGAGGGTTTGGGGTTTATAGAGTACTGGGCTGACTTCTCACTTCGATACAATATCTACAGCAGGGATGGATTGCACTTTAACGATGAGGGAGCTTTTGTGCTAAGGGATAGGATGGTAAAAAGGCTGGATATGTTTTTAAACTAGTAGGTGAGGCGGGGACTAGTTATAAGTAATGGGGCGAGAAAGTGTAGTTGGCTTAAGGGATAAATTAACAGCTCATAGGGGAGGAGATGGGGGAAGGTTTAGAAGAGTCAATAGGGAGGTATTACTAAGTAACTCAATAATAGTGGCAGGCACTACACAATTACTAACTTATAACATAAGATGTATGCTTGCTAATGCCAGAAGCTTGCCAGGAAAAATGTGAGAGTTAGAATTATTAGCAATTAATTAAAAATGGGATTTAATAGGCATTACCGAAACATGGTTGGATAAATCTCATGACTGGGCTTTTAATCTAGATGGTTATAACCTATTTAGGTAAGATAGGGGCAATGGTAAAAGAGGAGGAGGGATATGTCTGTATGTTAAGCCTGAATTTAAGCCTGTAGTCAGAGAAGATATTTATGGCGGAACTAGCGATAATGTTGAATGTTTGTGGGTAGCGTTAAATAACGGAGCAGCAAATTCCAAAAGAATATTAGTAGGAGTATGCTATAAACCCCCAAATACAGCGGAATGTGAGGAAATACAATTATTGTTACAGATTTGAAATGCAGCTAAGCATGGGCAAGTTTTAATGGGAGATTTTAGTTACCCTGAAATTAACTGGATAAATGAGGCCAGCTAAGGGAGCAGGTTCTTGAATATAGTCAGGGATTATTATCTGGCCCAGGTTATACAAGAGCCAGAAATGAAGCTATCTTAGATTTAGTCATCACAAATAATATTGATATTGTATCAAATGTTTAAATAGGGCAACCTTTGGGAAACAGTGATCACAACACTCATTTGAGATTGAATTAAATTTTTTTTTTTTAAGGTGACAACAAAAACTCTTAATTTTAAAAGGGCAGATTTTAACGGTCTAAGGGCAACAATTGAAAGTATAGACTGAGGCAGAGAACCGGTAAAAATACTGAACATAAATGGACAACTTTTAAATCCTTGACTAAATATACATACTTATCACCATATACCAAGTAGGAATAAAAGTAAAAGGAATAAATCACATCCAATGTGGATAACAATGATTTAAAGATCAAGATATGGAGAAAAAAACAGGCATTTAAATTATGCAAACAAAAGGGTACAGAGACTGTTTTACGGGAGTACACGGAAAACAAGGTTTGCAAATGGGCAGTTAGACTGGCTAAAATAGAAAATGAAAAATGAAATGCAAAAGAGAGTAAGACTAACCCTAAAATATTTTTTAAATATATTAATGGGAAGAAGGCGAAAAAGGAAGCTATAGGAACATTACAATGTAACAAAGGCCATCTGAAAATTAGCGACCAGGAAAAGGCAGATGAGCTAAATAGGTACTTTTCTTCGGTATATACAAGGGAGGTACCTGTAGTTGGGACACTGCAACATAATGCGGCTACACAACCTTTGCCGAATAATTGGTTAACAAAGGAAGTAATACAAAAGTGGTTGGAAAAAATAAATGTTAATAAAGCCCCGGGTCCTGATGGAACTCCTATTCATTTTATTTCCACATGGTACATGCCGATGTGTATGTATATTTAGTAAGGAGTTGAATGTTGTCCAATTATTTTCAGTATTTTTCCCTGTAAGTTCTTTATCCCAGTCTATACGTTGTATTGCTGCCCTTAGCCCATTAAAGTTAGCCTTTTTAAAATTTAGAGTTTTTGTTGGTCCCTTATAACTCTTTTTTTTGTATTCAATCTCAAATGAGACTGTGTTGTGATCACTATTCCCCAAGGGATCCCCTACTTTAACATTTGATGTTATAACAATATTACTTGTGACTAAATCCAAGATGGCCCCATTTTTAGTAGGTTCTTGTATTACCTGGGCCAGATAATGATCCCTGAGTGTACTCAAGAACTCCTTATAATAACCAGTTTATTTCAGGGTAAATAAAATCTCCCATTATTAGAACTTGCCCGTGCTTAGCTGCATGTCCAATCTGTAACTCTATATTGTTGCAATTATTAACACTATATATATATATATATATATATATATATATATATATATATATATATATATATATATATATATATATATATGTTACTGTGAAAGTCCAAAATTGGAGAATGTCGACACACACCAAAATACGTTGGTGAAAGATCGAATATTTCATTAAATTCTTGTACATTCGGACCCTCACCGGTGTATGTTGACAATCACAGCTCTGCTCTGGTGGAAGTCCAAAAGACAGGAGCCAACTGGCTCTCTCCCCCCAAATCCTTTGTTCTGCTGAGAGAGAGCAACGTAATTGATACTAAATGGATACTGTAGTAAATCGTGATACTTTTCTTGAAAAGTTAAATGCATTAATTGCGGGTAAACGAGAAGACAATTGTTCTTATTTTTCTGAAGAAAAGTACTCTAAAATACTTTCTGAAGTGGTTTCTGCTAAAACTAAGTGCAACACACCTTTGGATTACAGACAATTAAAGCGTTTTGACGTTTTAAAAATTAATGATGAAGAGAAGTTAATTGTACCATTAAAACCAGGGCAAACTAATTTACAGTATTATGTTACCAATAAAGAATTGTTCAGTAAACTAAATGAAACTCACAGCAGAATAGGCCACGGAGGAAGAACACGTATGCTTAAAGAGTTGCAATTTAAAAACAAAAATATTACATATCAAGTAGTAATGTTGTATTTCAATTTATGCAAACAGTATCAAATGAAACACAGTGTACCTAAGAAAGGGATTGTTGTGAAACCAATGGTCAGCTCTGAGTTAAACTCAAGATGTCAAGTTGATCTGATAGATTTGCAGTCCAACAGAGATGGCGAATATCAGTTCATAATGGTGTATCAAGATCATTTAACTAAGTTTGTCCAGCTACGACCTTTGAAAAGTAAAAGATCCGAAGAAGTAGCGTATCACGTTCTTTTAATATTTTTTACATTTGGTGCACCAGCAATATTGCAGTCAGATAATGGTAGAGAATTCAGTAATCAAGTCATATCCGAAATATGCGCTATGTGGAAAGATGTTAAGATAGTTCATGGAAAGCCTCATCACAGTCAAACACAAGGCTCAGTTGAAAGGGCCAATCAGGATATACAGAATATGCTAACTGCATGGATGAACGATAATGATACAAATAAATGGTCAGATGGTTTACCCTTTGTTCAATTTGCCAAGAACACTACATACCACGAAGAAATACGCCAAAGTCCATATGAAGCCATGTTTGGCGTTAAAGCCAAAAGAGGCATAGCATTGTCTTTTTTGCCAAGCGAACAACTCGAAGAAATTGCCAATACTTTTGAAACCGAAGAAACTGTTAATACTTCTGAAAAAAACATTGAAGAGGACCTGCAATCTCCGACGTCTTCACATCAAGTTCTGACCGAAAAACACGAGTTAATTTCTACAAAAAGAGCGGCCGCGAAATAGAATCTTCTACTGCAATCAACAAAAATGTTACGAACCTCCCAAAAACAATTTCCTCCTGCTCAAATTGGTGATACTGTACGAGTACAAGTCCCTGATGTCGACCGTGGTCATACAGATAGCCGAAATGTGTTCGCGGTTGTTGTTGGAATAGAAGACTCCGACTTCTATAAACTGGCAAATAGTGATGTCGCGAACCTAAAATTTTCGGTTCACGTACCGCGAACGCGAACCACAGCAAATGTTCGCGAACCGGCGAATATCGGCGAACCGCCATAGACTTCAATGGGAAGGCGAATTTTAAAACCCACAGGGACTCTTTCTGGCCACAATAGTGATGGGAAAGTTGTTTCAACGGGACTAACACCTGGACTGTGGCATGCCGGAGGGGGGTCCATGGCAAAACTCCCATGGAAAATTACATAGTTGATGCAGAGTCTGGTTTTAAGCCATAAAGGGTATAAATTACCTAACATTCCTAAATTTGGAATAACGTGCTTTAAAACATCAGGTATGATGTTGTATCGATCAGGTAGTGTAAGGGTTAGGCCCGCTTCACAGTGACAGACGAAACTCCCCATTTAACGCACCGCAAACAACCACAAACAGTCCATTTGCACAACCACAAACTCCCCATTTGCACAAGGTTGGATACCAAGCTAGCCATGTCCCGTTCCTTGTCCTCACTGATGTCATTGAAGGTCTCTTCCTCCACCCAGCCACGTACAACACCAAGGGTCCCCGAAAGGTGACAACAAGCCCCCTGGGACGCCTGCTGTGTTTGGTCTTCCACCTCATCAAAGCCACCTTCCTCCTCTTCTTCATACTGCTCTCACTGCATTGCCTCTCTCTGCATTATTATAAGGTGTGTTAAGTAGTACTACTCTTATCAGTTTAAAACCTGTTACAGCACATATCAGGGGGCGTGTATAAGGCCTGGATTTTTAGAACCAGGAGATGGAAAAAGATGCTTTGTTGGTCGTATCACTTCAATTTTGGGGCACGGCACGTGCAGTCAAAGGTGCCACCAGATAGGAGTGACGTGTTTGTAAGTACTACTCTTATCAGTTTAATACTTGTTACGTTACCTATCAGGGGGCGTGTATAAGGTCTGGATTTTTAGAACCGGGAGATGGAAAAAGATGCTTTGTTGGTCGTATCACTTCAATTTTGGGGCAC
Organism: Discoglossus pictus; assembly: GCA_027410445.1. NCBI lineage: Eukaryota > Metazoa > Chordata > Amphibia > Anura > Alytidae > Discoglossus > Discoglossus pictus. The sequence continues at coordinate 256,869,104 of CM050166.1, forward strand.
GGCACGTGCAGTCAAGGGTGCCACCAGATAGGAGTGACGTGTTTGTAAGTACTACTCTTATCAGTTTAATACTTGTTACGTTACCTATCAGGGGGCGTGTATAAGGCCTGGATTTTTAGAACCGGGAGATGGAAAAAGATGCTTTGTGGTCGTATCACTTCAATTTTGGGGCACGGCACGTGCAGTCAAAGGTGCCACCAGATAGGAGTGACGTGTTTGTAAGTACTACTCTTATCAGTTTAATACTTGTTACGTTACCTATCAGGGGGCGTGTATAAGGTCTGGATTTTTAGAACCGGGAGATGGAAAAAGATGCTTTGTTGGTCGTATCACTTCAATTTTGGGGCACGGCACGTGCAGTCAAGGGTGCCACCAGATAGGAGTGACGTGTTTGTAAGTACTACTCTTATCAGTTTAATACTTGTTACGTTACCTATCAGGGGGCGTGTATAAGGCCTGGATTTTTAGAACCGGGAGATGGAAAAAGATGCTTTGTGGTCGTATCACTTCAATTTTGGGGCACGGCACGTGCAGTCAAAGGTGCCACCAGATAGGAGTGACGTGTTTGTAAGTACTACTCTTATCAGTTTAATACTTGTTACGTCACCTATCAGGGGGCGTGTATAAGGCCTGGATTTTTAGAACCGGGAGATGGAAAAAGATGCTTTGTTGGTCGTATCACTTCAATTTTGGGGCACTTTGTGACATTAGCTTCTTACGCTCAAACATGTCCTTTACAGGCACCTGACTATGGGCAGATGAGCAGGAACTGCTCAAGGCGAGAGACGGAGTGGCGGATGGTTGAGAGGGGGCAAGGAGGACAGCAGTGGTTGATGTGGCTTATGATGCTGCACCAGGAGGAGGATGGCGGCTTTGAGTTTGTGTGCTGCTTGTACTCATGTGTTGGTCTTGAGTCACCCAAACATTAGGTCTCAACCTGTAGAGGATAAGGGAACCAGGCTACCCTAGACCTCATTCATCATTACAGGTTTTGACAGATCGGTACTATGCGTCCAAGCTACTGTGACAACAGATATGAGTGGCACTGTGCACTTGCAGAAGTTGGTAGAGTAGACGCTGTAGGTCTGACACACACGCTTGCAGACAACTAACTGCTATGCAATCTATTACAGTAGAAAAAAATTTTTTTGTTTTAAATGTACACTACTGTTACACCAGATATGAGTGGTGTGTTAAGTAGTACTACTCCTATCAGTTTAATCCCTGTTATGTGCCTTTTTTTTGGTTTTGGTTGTTGAAGCCACAGTGCAGCACCAGAGGCCAGAAAAATTAGGCATGTACACATGCCTGAAAAATTAGATATTGTTGATCTTGCAGCGAGCAGAGAAGAAGGTAGGCCTGATTCAACGCCCCATCCATGCATATCCACACTCAGAGATTAAGGGGGCGACCCTTACAAGGTCACGGGCCGGAGATATAAAGGGGGGCCATCCCAAATAAGCACACAAGCGGGGACAAAGGTAGTGAAGGGGACATAGAGGCCCATGGACTGACAATCGCCATCTTGGCAGGAAAAGGGCCCAGCAATTAAGCCAAACTGACCCAGCACAGGCAGCTACTTGAGTCAAACACTGTACAATTACACATTCATAAAGCTGAAACATGCAGCAGCAGGGATTCTAAACGGCCACACAGGGACAAGGAGGCTAACAGCCCTCACAGTCTCTGCACCACTCTTTTTAACAGATAACCCAAGGGGCTAACCAGTGACCTTGCCCACAAAAAAAAAAGCAGAATTTTATTGGAGGAATTATTAGTGTCTTTACCCCCCAAGAGAGGACATAATATACGGTATCTTTAGACTACCTGATGGCCAAACCTCCTTTAGCCCCAATGCTATCCAAGAAACATTTCAAAACTTCGATCAGACCAGCTATTCATCCCAATCCCGCTGCAGCGGAACTGACATATAGTCCTTCCTACTACAGCAAGAATTCCACAAAATACCTGTACCTCAATTGGACAGCTTGAACCTAGACATATCCCAAGAGAAAGTTAAATCTACAATCCAAGATCTTAAATTTGGCAAGTCCCCAGGGACAGACGGTTTTACTCATCTGTACTATAAGAAATTTGAGCCCTTGCTTACCCCCGCACCTAACATCTTTGTTTAACGCTATACTAAATGGAGAACCTATGCCCCCTTAATTGAATCAGGCTGACCTCATAGTCTTTCCAAAAGAGGGTAGGGACCCGAATCTCAAACTGTATTACAAGGCAGCGCAGCTGGCTTTCATTCCTCTGGCGCATTCTCCAAAACACATCAGCCGCTCTGGGTATTTATGGAAAATGTAAGCATGTCACCTTATACATGGGATACAGTAATATGGATTCCAGGCCTGTATACTTTTTTGAGAAACTTGAAAAACCCATTGATTAAGCACTCATTTAAAAAATGGACGGAGATGAACTGGACACAAAAACTGGACACTCGGGTATCAGATCTTACCCCTATCGTACCCAATCCCCACTTTAAGATACATCTTCCGGAAAACTCTCTCAGTTGGTGGAAGTCTCAGAACCTACTAAGGGTTGGTCCATGGTGGCATGACGACAAAATAATGTCCTTTGAGTGGGTGAGAGATAGATACAATTTACCCCTGGCTGAACACTATAATTTTTGCAGGATACATCATTTTAAATATCCGATAAGTGGTAGGGGAACCCCCCAAAGAAACACCTGGCTACTCAAAAAATGTAGGGATTCCCGCATTCAGCCTGGTATTATTAGCCTCATGTATGAACTATTTAATGAAAACTCATGGGCAAACAAACCAGACTATACCAAAGCCTGGGAGAGGGATTTGGGCACGGAGTTGACAGATAGCACATAGGATAAAAGTTGGAAAGGCTTAAGTAGGGGTGTGAGAATTTGACTCTGCTGGGTTTTGAACCCTGGTCCCGAGGCTGCTATACCTCTTCCCTACCACTGCGCCAGCCTGCCTTTTGTGAATTCCATTGAGACCTTATAAGCTTGACTCTGCTAGCAATTTTATCAGTACCTAAGTCTCTTTAGCTGTGTCTGGTCAGGTGTCTGGTCCTTGGCCTATATAAGGCACTTCCTGTCTCTGTATCCTTGCCAGATTATTGTTGGTTCCTGATCCCTTCAATAAAAGCTTGTTCCTGTTTAACCTACAAATTGCTGAACCGGATTATTGCTGACCTTGGCTACTGGTCTCCACAACTTTGTGATTCCTATATCATTACAAGGGGATCTTTAAATTATAGTCTGCTTGAGACTTCAATAAAGGTCCTACACAGGACATATATTACTCCTTTTAAGCTAATAAATGGGATCCAAAATGGAGCAGCTCATGTTTTAGGAACAGTGGTAATAAGGCTACATTTATTCATAAGACTATGGGAAGAAACATGCTTACAAGCTTCTAAAAGGTTTAAGATTGACCTAATAAAATATTTTTTGAAAGAAAAAATACACATAGCTAGTAGTTGGAAAACCCCAAATTAAAACTTTCAGGAATTAATAAAAAAAATTACTATTTACTGCTCAACGAGAGATTTAACCATGTAGTCTTGGATAGAATCACCCAGTTCCAGACAATTTGGGATCCCTGGATAACATCCCCATTTAGTGCCCCCCTAATTTAATAAAACATTTGTTAATGGTTGAAGCGACTCGGGGGGAAGGACAGGAGTGGGGGAGCCCTGGAGGAGACCCTTCAGAAGCAACCGGCGGCAAAATCATCCGAGGAAAGGAGAGGTCGCCTACTGAAGCCTGCCCTAGGGTAACCCAAGGGCGATTGAACAGGTTAGATATTGTAAATAATAAGCTACTGCTGGAGTGATGATAGATAATAGGACTTTACTATTGTCTGTTTTACCATGTCTTAGGTTTCTCTTAAAAATTGCAATCACAGTAAAAAAAAAGAAAATGTATTAACCAAAAAAGTAAAAAAAAAAAAAGGCTTAGCCACCTAATTTTAACAAAATGTCTTCATTGTAAATATGTATTTTTGCACAACTGTTGTGCTATGCAAGACTGTTCAATATGCTTTCTTTTCCATTACATGCCGTATGCCTTCTGGCATAAAAATTTAAATTCAAAAATTAGAAATTGTTGCAGCCGCCAGAAAAATTTACCTTTGTTCCCCAGGCAGAAAGTGCCATAAAACATTGCCTCTTCTTGAACCCTAGTTGGTGGCGGATAATTCACGCAAGTCATCCGGCATTCACAGATAACATACAGCAGCGTGTGGACCATTTATAGCCGAAGGCAGCTCATCTCATCAGGCCTTTTTCAGTCGAATGTATCGCCCAGTGTCAGTCCCTTCAGGATCCATCCCTCATTCATCTTTATAAAGGTGAGGCAATCTAGACTTTTCTGCCCTAGGCGACTTCTCTTCTCGGTGACAAAACCTCCTGCGGCACTGAAGGTCCTTTCTGACAGGACACTTGAAGCGGGGCAGGCCAGAAGTTCAATGGCAAATTGGGATAGCTCAGGCCACAGGTCTAGCCTGCATACCCAGTAGTCAAGGGGTTCATCGCTCCTCAGAGTGTCGATATCTGCAGTTAAGGCGAGGTAGTCTGCTACCTGTCGGTCAAGTCGTTCTCTGAGGGTGGATCCCGAAGGGCTGATGCGATGCGTAGGACTGAAAAAGGTCCGCATGTCCTCCATCAACAACACGTCTTTTAAACGTCCTGTCCTTGCCGGCGTGGTTGTGGGAGGTGGATTATTTCCCCTCTTCCCCTGTTATATTGCCCTTGTGCTGTGACATCACCCTTATATGCTGTGTAAAGCATACTTGTTAATTTGTTTTGGACCTGCTGCATCCTTTCTGACTTGCGGTAATTTGGTAACAAATCAGGCACTTTCTGCTTATACCGGGGGTCTAGTAGCGTGCACACCCAGTACAGGTCGTTCCCCTTCAGCCTTTTTATACGAGGGTCCTGCGACAGGCACGACAGCATGAAAGACCCCATTTGCACAAGGTTGGATGCCGAGCTAGTCATGTCCCGTTCCTCGTCCTCAGTGATCTCGCTTAAGACATGTTCTTCCCCCCAGCCACGTACCACACCACGGGTACCAGATAGGTGGCAACGTGCACCCTGGGATGCCTGTTGTGATTGGTCTTCCTCCTCCCCCTCAATGCCACATTCCTCCTCTGACTCCTCTTCCTCACAATCCTCTTCCAGCGTTGCCGCAGGTCCAGCAAGCGATGCTGATAAGGCTGTTTCTGGTGGTGATGGTGACCACAACTCTTCCTCGTCACGCTCATTTACGGCCTGATCCAGCAATCTTCGCAGGGCACGCTCCAGGAATAAAACAAATGGTATGATGTCGCTGATGTTGCCTTCGGTGCGACTGACAAGGTTTGTCACCTCCTCAAAAGGACGTATGAGCCTACAGGCATTGCGCATGAGCGTCCAGTAACGTGGCAAAAAAAAGCATTGTACGATCAGATTACACACGTGTGCCATGCACGGCACATGCGTCAACTTGCCCAAATTCAATGCCGCCAACAAATTTCTTCCATTGTCAAAAACCACTTTGCCAATCTCTAGTTGGTGCGGAGCAGCCATTGATCCACCTGTGCGTTCAGGGCGGACAGGAGTGCTGGCCCGGTGTGACTCTCTGCTTTGAGGCAAGTCAACCCCAAGACGGCATGACACTGCCGTATCCGGGATGTGGAATAGTATCTGGGGAGCTGGGGGGGTGCCGTTGGTGTGGAGCAAGACGCAGCAGCAGAAGAGGACTCAGCTGAGGAGGTTATGGAAGAGGATGGAGTAGGAGGAGTAGAGGAGGTGGCAGCAGGCCTGCCTGCAAGTCATGGCGGTGTCACCAACTCCTCTGCAGAGCCACGCATTCCATGCTTGGCAGGCGTCAGCAGGTTTGCCCAATGCGCAGTGTAGGTGATATACCTGCCCTGACCATGCTTTGCAGACCAGGTATCAGTGGTCAGATGGACCCTTGCCCCAACACTGTGTGCCAGAGATGCCATTACTTCCTTTTGCACAATTGAGTACAGGTTGGGGATTGCCTTTTGGGCAAAGAAATTTCGGCCGGGTACCTTCCACTGCGGTATCCCAATCGCTAAAAACTTTTTGAACGCCTTAGACTCCACCAGCTTGTATGGTAAAAGCTGGCGGGCCAAGAGTTCAGACAAGCCAGCTGTCAGACACCGGGCAAGGGGGTGACTTTGTGGCATTGGCTTCTTACGCTCAAACATGCCCTTGACAGACACCTGACTGTGAGGAGATGAGCAGGAACAGCAAGAGGCGAGAGAAGGAGTGGTGGAGAGTGAGAGGGGGTAAGGAGGACAGCAGTGGTTGATGTGGATGAAGATGCTGGACCAGGAGGAGGATGGCGGCTTTGAGTTTGTGTGCTGCTTGTACTCATGTGTTGACCCCATTGGCGTTTGTGATGTGACATCATGTGCCTTCGCAAAGCAGTTGTACCTAGGTGGGTGTTGGACTTCCCACGACTCAGTTTCTTTTGGCACAGGTTGCAAATGGCATCGCTGTTGTCAGAGGCAGACACACAAAAAAAATGCCACACTGCTGAGCTCGGCGGTGACGGCATTCTGGTGGTGGCATGCTGTCTGACTGTGCCACTAGCTCGTTGCGATGACCTCCCTCTACTTCCAACTCGTCTCCTCCTCCTCTCTGTCTCCCCATCTGAACTTTCCCCTTGTTCTTCTTCTCTTCTAGCAGGCACCCACGTGACATCCACAGACGCATCATCATCATCATCACCCGCCTCACTTGTATATGACAACTGAACAAAGGAAGCAGCAGCGGGTACATGATCATCATCATCATCACATCGTACGTACATGTGTGTATTGCTGCCTGACTGAGACATATCCCTGTTATCTACATTCTCTGGCAATAATGGTTGCGCATCACTCATTTCTTCAAACTGATGTGTAAATAACTCTTCTGACTGATCAATTGAATTGGCTGTGGTACTAGTGTTGGTGGTGGTGGCGGCAGGCGGGTGAGTGGTAACTTGAGAGGTGCCCGAAGCTAATCTGGAGGAGGATGGTGCGTCAATGTTCCAAGCGGAAGCTGTAGAAGATTGGGTGTCCTGTGTTAGCCAGTCAACTACGTCCTCTGAACTTTTCAAGTTCAGGGTAACTGGCCTCTGAACACTGGGCATTATTGTAGGGCCAAAGGGAATCACAGCACCACGACGGCCTCTGCGGGGTGTCCTGCCTCTGCCTGTCATTTTTTTTTAAATGTGGACTGTTGGTACCCCAACTAGACTGGATTGGTTGAACTTGGCACAGTGTATTTTAAAATCATGAGAAAACATTTTCTGTAAACTAAATAAAAATCATATTAGGAGGTTGAAAGAAAAAGAAACCGGATGGGGGGATACCGAGCAGAGCACACCATTTACAGCCCACTGGGAGACAAACTCATCCATTCCCCCAGTAGACAAAGCCAGGTGGTACTCTGCCCGGATACGGGAGCGCACCAGCACCCGGAACATGGCCTCAGGTGACAAGGGAACCCCCCTATCAAACACTGCTTCCTGGACTTATATATAGCCAACTTGGCTAATGCCAGGAGCAGGTTGACGAGGAGGTCCCTGGCCTTATTGCCCCGGGACACTGGGCGCCCAAAAATAAAAATGTGAGGGGAGAAATGCAGCCAGAACTGCAGGAGGAGGCCCCTCAAGAGTGACAAGAGGGGCTGCAGTCTGGCGCAACTAAAATAAACATGATACACGGACTCTCCCTTGCCACAGAATGGACAAGTGGAGGGAGAGTCCGTGAATTTAGCTAAGTACTCTCCCGTGCTCAGTGCACCATGGAGCACTCTCCAACTCAAGTCCCCGGTGGGTCGTGGAACTAAATCAGAATAAAGTTCCCTCCACCGGGGCCTCTTGCCCTCGTCAGCTGGTAGGACCCGCCTCCAGATGGTATCGGGACGGGTCACGAGGGCAAGGAAGTGCACTGTATGGAGCACGAGAGAATATAAGCTCTTCCTCGGCATGCCGCGAAAGCATGCCGAGGGTATGTCCCTCAACCTCGAGAGGTTGGGGACAGGAGGAGCCTGAGGGGAAACACGGGGCTTGTGTCCAATGCAAACAGCCGGAGAAGGGGTGTTGAAAGGTGCATGTGGCACTCCGGCCTGCAAAGCCCCGCAAAGGAAGGTGCGCGAGTCGGGGGAGATGGCATCTCTAATCTCCTGGAGCAAGCGCCCTGAGACTTTGGGCATCACATATCCCAAACGGAGCGCAAGCTCCTGGGGTGACACCCAATCAGAACGCCCGTATTCCAGGAGATCCCCGACTCGGGTCATCCGTGCATGACTAAGGCGGCGGATGATACTGGGGGACTGTAACATTGGAGCCCCCACTGCTGCATTAAATAGCAGGGGCTCCGTGAATATTTCATCCCCCAAAGGCACGCCCTGCCTGGTCACGGAGACCATGCTCCAGGCCTTGAGGGTTTCCTGGTAGTATGCCGGCAACACAGAGAAGTCTCTCCCAAACCCCTCGGGCCTGATCAGAAATAATTGCCGGTCATACCCCAGGTTGCGCAACTGGCGATAAAAGCTGGATGCCAGTGCGCACCACTGCGGAGAGGGATCTGCATATAGGTATCTCTGCAGGTACTGAAGGCGGAAGGTGGACAACTGGGAGCACACACAAACTACTCCCTGTCCACCCTCCACCAAAGGCAGACATGCCACCCCTGCAGAGACCCAATGCCTTCCCATCCAGAGGAAATCTAACAAATTTCTCTGGATATTGGTGACAAACTCGGGGGTCGGACTCAGACAAATCAGCCGGTGCCAGATCTGAGAAGCCACCAGCTGATTCACCACTAGAGTCCGCCCCCTAAGGGAAAGCATTTTTGCTAGACCCCTCCATCGTCCCAGACGAGAGAGGACACTGCCCTCTAACTCCCTCCAGTTGTCTGGGACGGAAGCGTCCGCAGCGGACAGGTAGACCCCCAGATATTTAATGACATCTGCCTCCCACGTGATGTCACGAAACGTGGGAGGCAAAGAGTCTACCTGTAAATTACCCTCTAAAAGGCCTGTGCATTTGGACCAGTTGATCTGAGCGGAGGAGGCAGCTGAATATACCTCCTGGCACTGTTTTGCCAGCTCAAGATCAACTGGATCCTGGGCCACGAGGAGCACATCGTCAGCATAAGCTGAAAGGACAATCCGCATGTCTGGATCTTTTAGCACCAGCCCTGTGAGCCTTTTCCTCAGTAGGCAGAGGAAAGGCTCGATGGCCAGTGCATATAACTGTCCAGACAAGGGACATCCTTGACGCACCCCTCGTCCAAATACCAAAGGTGCTGTTAGGGACCAATTGATTTTAAGTAAACACTCTGCAGAGGCGTACAGCGTTCTTATAAAGCCCACAAACTGTGGGCCAAAGCCGTATGCTTGCAGAGTGGCTATGAGGTAACCATGGTCCACCCTGTCAAACGCCTTCTCTTGATCTAAAGAGAGAAAGGCGAGTGACAGACCAGTCCTGCGAGAATAATGCAATAGATCCCGGACCAGAAAGATACTATCAAAGATAGTCCGGCCCGGGATCGCATAGGACTGGTCAGGGTGAACCAATTCTGCCAGCACAGACCCAAGTCTAAGCGAGATGGCTTTAGCTACAATCTTGTAGTCCGTGCTGAGCAGAGAGACCGGTCGCCAGTTCTTAATAAGCCGGAGATCCCCCTTTTTGGGCAGCAGGGCAAGTACTGCCCTGCGACAAGACAGGGGCATCTCCCCGGTCTCCAGGGCTTCCCCAAGGACCAGATGGAAATCAGGTCCCAGAGTCTCCCAGAAAAATTGGAAAAACTCTACAGTCAGTCCGTCCAGTCCTGGAGACTTTTCACAGGACATGGCACGGAGGGCTTCAGAGAGCTCTTGAAAAGATAGTGGTATATCAAGCCGCTCTCTTACACCCTCACTGACTGTGGGGAGCCCCTCCCATAGCACCCTGCAGGCGTCTGGAGAAATGGGATCCGGAGAGTAAAGATCTTTATAAAAGTTCCGGGCTCTATCCCGGATACTCTCCGGATCTGTAAGGGGGGCACCGTCTTCATCTAGAAGACAGGTGATGTGCCTACTGTTACCCCCCTTTTTCTCCAGTGAGTAGAAGAGGCGCGAGCCGCGGTCTAGATCTTTGAGAAAACCTAAGCGGCTGCGCACGTATGCCCCATTGGCCTGGTGTCGTTCCAGGTCACAGAGGACACCCTTCCTCTCTACATACTCGCTCTGCAGGGATTGGTCCCTACAAGTGAACAGCCTCTGCTCCAGATGGAGTACCTCCCCCCGGAGTGACTCCAACTCAGCTTCGCGCTGCCCACTCGCACCCTTGGTATATTCCTGACACAGAAGTCGCAAATGAACCTTGCCCACGTCCCACCACAGTTTTAACGTGGCAAAGTCCCCCTTGCAACCCCTCCAGTCCGTCCAAAACTCCCGGATCAATGTCACGAGCCCCTGGTCCTTCAACAAAGCATTGTTGAAGTGCCAATAGGCGGCTCGTGGCGCTGTTGGCGTTAGCGCCACTGTCACAGACACACAGTTGTGGTCTGTGAACGGAGCCAGCCTAATGGCACAAGAACCGACTCGTGACATATAGTGACTAGATATATATAGTCTGTCGATCCGGGAGTGGGACACCAGACCGGCTCTCACCCTGACGTAGGTGAAACCGTCTGATGCCCCTGGGTTCTGCTCTCGCCAGATGTCCTCCAGGGAGAAGCAGGCGATGATCTCCCGCAGGGCTGACGCAGAAGGCGGGTACGGCTCTGGACTATTCCGGTCCAGAGCGTCGAGGGTGCAGTTGAAATCACCCCCGAGTACCAAACACTCATCTGCGTCAACCGTCTCCAAAAACTGGGACAGTCTGGCGAGGAACCTCACTCTCTCGAGCCCTCTAGCAGGGGCATATATATTAACTAGGTTAATGATGCTACCCTGCTCTCGGACCCGGAGGTGGATTAGACGGCCTGGGATAACAGCTTTCACAAGCAGCAGCTCTGGCTGAAAAGACTCTGAGAACAGGGTCACCACTCCACATGACGCCGATGTGAAGTGGCTGAAGAAGACCCTGCCTCTCCACTCCAGTTGCCACGAGGCCTCAGCCTCTGGAGTGGTGTGAGTTTCCTGCAGGAAGCTCACAGAGTACCCTCCCTGATATAAATAGGAGAGTACCTGGAACCTGCGGAAACTGTCTTGACAGCCATTGGTATTTAGCGTGCTGATGTGCAAAGCCATTACTGCGTGTCAGGAATTGTGCGTTCCTCAGACCCTTGAGACTGCTGATAGGACACGCACATTTTATAGAATTTCCGGACGTGGAGATGCTCCGCAGTCCCAGAATTCTTGGCCCTAGTGCTGACCACTAGATATTGCTGGAGAGAGTGGAGAATAAACGACATATTCTGCCACCTCTCCAAGGCCAGCCGCACCTTCCTTTTCTTTTGTCCATGAAGGGTGCTCTCAAGGAATAGATCTATTTCCTTGACAGGGATAACTCACCCAGAATCTGATGTTCCTTCTAGTGGGTCACCCCTTGGCTCCTCTTGGCTGAGGGCTTTTACTCCATCCTCCCCGGCTGGAGTCAGTTTCCTCAGCTTTATTCTCAGGGACCCCCTCTTAGATGATACAGAAGGAGTCCCTTTAGCACCCTTCAAGGTAAATAATGGACCCTTGGATTGCTGCTGCACCCCTGTAGCTTCAGGAGTGCATTCAGGGGTAGCTGGCTGGACAGCAGTGGCTGGCATGGCTTCCTTAATGGAAGCCTTGGAGGCTTTATATGCCTCCTCTGCCAGTTCCACCGCTGCTTGCTCAGCTTGGATGGCACCGATGTTAGGGTCAGTGGACGGCTGAGGAGGGTAGACAGGCTCTCCCATGATGTTAACAGGAAAACCTGTTTTATCACCCTCCCCCATTTCCACTTCCCCTTGTGCCACATCCCCCCTGACAGACAAATCCATGGGGTCCTGAATGGGGGTCATGCCTATATTCCCCCCCTCCAGTAGTGACTCGGCCTGGGGCTCTAACAAAGCCCGAGGTACGTCACTAGAGAGTGACACTGGAGGAGGAGACTGACTGGTGCCCTTGAAGCTCAGCACCTCAGGGACACTGACTACCCATTCAGCAGGGGCTTTGTTGGGTCCCCCCTCAAAGGCCAGAGGCAGAACCTGATCTTTCTTGTCTACCCCTGCCTCACTTGGGAGACCCTCTTGCCCCTGCTTTTCCTCCAGACCCTTTTCCACATTAACCCCTATAGGGTCTGGAGAGAGAGATGTGTGGTCTGGCACCGGCTGGCTGAGCTTAATAACTGGGCCAGACAATGTCACCGGATGAGGAGGAGATGTTTTGTTCCTCTTCTTGCTTTTAGAGGGAGGTGCTCCACTATAGAGCACTTCCCACTTATCAGCAACCTCCCTATTGGTTTTATGCTTCCTCTTCCTGGGGACGTCACTCCTGGAAGAGGAGCTGCCACTAGCTGCCTCCCCTGCAGAGGGCTTATTATCCCTCTGCTTACACTGTGCCCCCACACTAACTGATGTAATTATGGTGGGGGCAGATTGGGACTTGGGAGATGCAGCTGTGACACTGGGAGGACCGGTGACATTCTTTCCCTTTTCCCCCGTGTCTGCAGTCTTGCTGGAGACCACAGACACAGATGGATTTTTGGGGAAGAAGGGGGTTTGGAGGCCGTGGTGGTGGCTTGAGGAACGGCCTCCTTGCCTGAGCTCTGAGGGGGGGGCTATGACCCTTGAGGTCCCCGCTGTTATGGGCTCAGCGGGGATGGGTGCCGTACTGACGGAGGTGCCATTTGCTGGGGCTGGGGCATGATGCTTTACATTAGGACAATTCCTACGTGTATGCCCCAACCCTTTGCAATGATAGCACTGCACCTCCGTAGTGCTGTAAAAAATCCTGTACAGCACCCCCTCAAATGGAACCCCAAAAGACCCCTCTATGTTTTCTGCGCCCTGAGGCAGGCACATTTGTACCTGCCTCTTGAAAGAGAGCACATGACGAAGTGCTCTCTCTCTGCACCCCAGGGGAATTTTAATAAATGGTGTTTTTACTTCCCCTAGGGTTAGCAGGTGGGGGCGCAGGAGGGAGTCTGGTAGGAAGGGGGGCACATTAGAGAGTGTTACTTTTGTGCCCAACCCTTCCAGGGGTTCTATTGGGACATATAATCCCCCCACTGTGATGCCTCTCTGTACAAGAATGTGAGCAGCAGCCAGCGTACGGGTAAAGAAAACTGCTTTCCCGTACATTTTGCTGGCTGCTACTATAACAGAGGGGCTGATGACGTTAGCTGCAGCACGCAGATAGATATCAATGCTGTAGACCCCAGACATCTGACATTTAACCCCATGCTTCCTAGTTATCTGCCCCTCAGCCCCAGCGGTGGTATTACTGGGGCCAGCAGAAACCACCTGTGACCAGGTATTAGCCACAGGGGTAGGTCTTCTGGCAGAACCACCAGGAGCTGGGGCTGCCTTATCTGCCTGGGGCCTATGCTGTGCAGTGCTGCAGCTAGGATTTTCAGGGGCCATTATTCCCCCTTTTGAGGCTTCTTAGTGGTCTTATCCCTCATGTTTAGACCCTTTTTTTTTTTTAGTTTATTTGTTTTATTTATTTTTATTTTTTGTTTTATGATTTTTTACTGTTTTCTTTTTTTTTAAATATAAAAGTGGGAAAAAGAAACAAAAAGACAAAACTAAGGGAGACAAAACTAAGGGAGAGAGAGAGATGATGTTTGGCAGTGGAAGGGTTAATGGCCTGTTGCAAGGTGTTTCTAATTGCAACAACACAGAGAACACAGAGGCTTTTTAACCAATCTGTGTCTCTGTGTCAGATGTTAAAAAAGCCTTTTAAACAAAAATTCTAATTGTTCCCCCCCCCCACTGCCTACAAAGATGTTACTTGTCTTCTCTCCCCCCAAAACATAAAACCCAACACCAAACAAACAAAACTTTAAAAAAACCTGAAAAACTTAAAAAAAAAAAGTCAAAGTAAAAAAAGCTCCAGGAGTGAAGGTGGAGTGCTAAGGAAGGGGTGTGGCAAAGTATCCAGGAGACAGCTCACTCTCCTGGGATAGAGAGCTGAGCTTGGCTCCCAGAAAACTAAAACTTAAATTAAACTAAGAAAAATACCACAAAAACTCCCAAAAATGAACAACACTGTGCACAAAGTGCTTATAAACAGAAAGGTGTCAAAATAAAACTTGTATTTGAGGGGCTAAGACCCTAAAAAGCCTTTTGTTTAGAGCTAAAGCATGCACACAACCTCTTGGCACAGTACTTGAAAGCAGGACACACACTATGGGTAGCAGTCAAGCAAATGAACTTTGATTGACGGTTATGCAAATGCACTTAGATTTAAGAAAATAAAAGTTTGGGTTTTTTAAATGTAGACTGTTGGTACCCCAACTAGACTGGATTGGTTGAACTTGGCACAGTACTTGAAAGCAGGACACACACTATGGGTAGCGGTCAAGCAAATGAACTTTGATTGACGGTTATGCAAATGCACTTAGATTTAAGAAAATACAAGTTTGGGTTTTTTAAATGTGGACTGATGGTACCCCAACTAGACTGGATTGGTTGAACTTGGCACAGTACTTGAAAGCAGGACACACACTATGGGTAGCGGTCAAGCAAATGAACTTTGATTGACGGTTATGCAAATGCACTTAGATTTAAGAAAAAAAAAGTTTGGTTTTTTTTAAATGTGGACTGTTGGTAACCCAACTAGACTGGATTGGTTGAACTTGGCACAGTGTATTTTAAAATTATGAGAAAAACTGTTCTGTAAATTAAAGAAAAATCATTTTAGGAGGGTGAGAGATAAAGAAACCGGATGGGGGGATACCGAGCAGAGCACACCATCTAAAGCCCACTGGGAGACAAACTCATCCATTCCCCCAGTGGACAAAGCCAGGTGGTACTCTGCCCGGATACGGGAGCGCACCAGCACCCGGAACATGGCCTCAGGTGACAAGGGAACCCCCCCTATCAAACACTGCTTCCTGGACTTATATATAGCCAATTTGGCTAATGCCAGGAGCAGGTTGACGAGGAGGTCCCTGGCCTTATTGCCCCGGGACACTGGGCGCCCAAAAATAAAAATGTGAGGGGAGAAATGCAGCCAGAACTGCAGGAGGAGGCCCCTCAAGAGTGACAAGAGGGGCTGCAGTCTGGCGCAACTAAAATAAATATGATACACGGACTCTCCCTTGCCACAGAATGGACAAGTGGAGGGAGAGTCCGTGAATTTAGCTAAGTACTCTCCCGTGCTCAGTGCACCATGGAGCACTCTCCAACTCAAGTCCCCGGTGGGTCGTGGAACTAAATCAGAATAAAGTTCCCTCCACCGGGGCCTCTTGCCCTCGTCAGCTGGTAGGACCCGCCTCCAGATGGTATCGGGACGGGTCACGAGGGCAAGGAAGTGCACTGTATGGAGCACGAGAGAATATAAGCTCTTCCTCGGCATGCCGCGAAAGCATGCCGAGGGTATGTCCCTCAACTTTGAGAGGTTGGGGACAGGAGGAGCCTGAGGGGAAACACGGGGCTTGTGTCCAATGCAAACAGCCGGAGCAGGGGTGTTGAAAGGTGCATGTGGCACTCCGGCCTGCAAAGCCCCGCGAAGGAAGGTGCGCGAGTCGGGGGAGATGGCATCCCTAATCTCCTGGAGCAAGCGCCCTGAGACTTTGGGCGTCACATATCCCAAACGGAGCGCAAGCTCCTGGGGTGACACCCAATCAGAACGCCTGTATTCCAAGAGATCCCCGACTCGGGTCATCCGTGCATGACTAAGGCGGCGGATGATACTGGGGGACTGTAACATTGGAGCCCCCACTGCTGGATTAAATAGCAGGGGCTCCGTGAATATTTCATCCCCCAAAGGCATGCCCTGCCTGGTCACGGAGACCATGCTCCAGGCCTTGAGGGTTTCCTGGTAGTATGCCGGCAACACAGAGAGGTCTCTCCTAAACCCCTCGGGCCTGATCAGAAATAATTGCCGGTCATACCCCAGGTTGCGCAACTGGCGAAAAAAGCTGGATGCCAGTGCGCACCACTGCGGAGAGGGATCTGCATATAGGTATCTCTGCAGGTACTGAAGGCGGAAGGTGGACAACTGGGAGCACACACAAACTACTCCCTGTCCACCCTCCACCAAAGGCAGACTTGCCACCCCTGCAGAGACCCAATGCCTTCCCATCCAGAGGAAATCTAACAAACTCCTCTGGATATTGGTGACAAACTCGGGGGTCGGACTCAGACAAATCAGCCGGTGCCAGATCTGAGAAGCCACCAGCTGATTCACCACTAGAGTCCGCCCCCTAAGGGAAAGCATTTTTGCTAGACCCCTCCATCGTCCCAGACGAGAGAGGACACTGCCCTCTAACTCCCTCCAGTTGTCTGGGACGGAAGCGTCCGCAGCGGACAGGTAGACCCCCAGATATTTAATGACATCTGCCTCCCACGTGATGTCACGAAACGTGGGAGGCAAAGAGTCTACCTGTAAATTACCCTCTAAAAGGCCTGTGCATTTGGACCAGTTGATCTGAGCGGAGGAGGCAGCTGAATATACCTCCTGGCACTGTTTTGCCAGCTCAAGATCAACTGGATCCTGGGCCACGAGGAGCACATCGTCAGCATAAGCTGAAAGGACAATCCGCATGTCTGGATCTTTTAGCACCAGCCCTGTGAGCCTTTTCCTCAGTAGGCAGAGGAAAGGCTCAATGGCCAGTGCATATAACTGTCCAGACAAGGGACATCCTTGACGCACCCCTCGTCCAAATACCAAAGGTGCTGTTAGGGACCAATTGATTTTAAGTAAACACTCTGCAGAGGCGTACAGCGTTCTTATAAAGCCCACAAACTGTGGGCCAAAGCCGTACGCTTGCAGAGTGGCTATGAGGTAACCATGGTCCACCCTGTCAAACGCCTTCTCTTGATCTAAAGAGAGAAAGGCGAGTGACAGACCAGTCCTGCGAGAATAATGCAATAGATCCCGGACCAGAAAGATACTATCAAAGATAGTCCGGCCCGGGATCGCATAGGACTGGTCAGGGTGAACCAATTCTGCCAGCACAGACCCAAGTCTAAGCGAGATGGCTTTAGCTGCAATCTTGTAGTCCGTGCTGAGCAGAGAGACCGGTCGCCAGTTCTTAATAAGCCGGAGATCCCCCTTTTTGGGCAGCAGGGCAAGTACTGCCCTGCGACAAGACAGGGGCATCTCCCCGGTCTCCAGGGCTTCCCCAAGGACCAGATGGAAATCAGGTCCCAGAGTCTCCCAGAAAAATTGGAAAAACTCTACAGTCAGTCCGTCCAGTCCTGGAGACTTCTCACAGGACATGGCACGGAGGGCTTCAGAGAGCTCTTGAAAAGACAGTGGTATATCAAGCCGCTCTCTTACACCCTCACTGACTGTGGGGAGCCCCTCCCATAGCACCCTGCAGGCGTCTGGAGAAATGGGATCCGGAGAGTAAAGATCTTTATAAAAGTTCCGGGCTCTATCCCGCATACTCTCCGGATCTGTAAGGGGGGCACCGTCTTCATCTAGAAGACAGGTGATGTGCCTACTGTTACCCCCCTTTTTCTCCAGTGAGTAGAAGAGGCGCGAGCCGCGGTCTAGATCTTTGAGAAAACCTAAGCGGCTGCGCACGTATGCCCCCTTGGCCTGGTGTCGTTCCAGGTCACAGAGGACACCCTTCCTCTCTACATACTCGCTCTGCAGGGATTGGTCCCTACAAGTGAACAGCCTCTGCTCCAGATGGAGTACCTCCCCCCGGAGTGACTCCAACTCAGCTTCGCGCTGCCCACTCGCACCCTTGGTATATTCCTGACACAGAAGTCGCAAATGAACCTTGCCCACGTCCCACCACAGTTTTAACGTGGCAAAGTCCCCCTTGCAACCCCTCCAGTCCGTCCAAAACTCCCGGATCAATGTCACGAGCCCCTGGTCCTTCAACAAAGCATTGTTGAAGTGCCAATAGGCGGCTCGTGGCGCTGTTGGCGTTAGCGCCACTGTCACAGACACACAGTTGTGGTCTGTGAACGGAGCCAGCCTAATGGCACAAGAACCGACTCGTGACATATAGTGACTAGATATATATAGTCTGTCGATCCGGGAGTGGGACACCAGACCGGCTCTCACCCTGACGTAGGTGAAACCGTCTGATGCCCCTGGGTTCTGCTCTCGCCAGATGTCCTCCAGGGAGAAGCGGGCGATGATCTCCCGCAGGGCTGACGCAGAAGGCGGGTACGGCTCTGGACTATTCCGGTCCAGAGCGTCGAGGGTGCAGTTGAAATCACCCCCGAGTGCCAAACACTCATCTGCGTCAACCGTCTCCAAAAACTGGGACAGTCTGGCGAGGAACCTCACTCTCTCGGGCCCACCAGCAGGGGCATATATATTAACTAGGTTAATGATGCTACCCTGCTCTCGGACCCGGAGGTGGATTAGACGGCCTGGGATAACAGCTTTCACAAGCAGCAGCTCTGGCTGAAAAGACTCTGAGAACAGGGTCACCACTCCACATGACGCCGATGTGAAGTGGCTGAAGAAGACCCTGCCTCTCCACTCCAGTTGCCACGAGGCCTCAGCCTCTGGAGTGGTGTGAGTTTCCTGCAGGAAGCTCACAGAGTACCCTCCCTGATATAAATAGGAGAGTACCTGGAACCTGCGGAAACTGTCTTGACAGCCATTGGTATTTAGCGTGCTGATGTGCAAAGCCATTACTGCGTGTCAGGAATTGTGCGTTCCTCAGACCCTTGAGACTGCTGATAGGACACGCACATTTTATAGAATTTCCGGACGCGGAGATGCTCCGCAGTCCCAGAATTCTTGGCCCTAGTGCTGACCACTAGATATTGCTGGAGAGAGTGGAGAATAAACGACATATTCTTCCACCTCTCCAAGGCCAGCCGCACCTTCCTTTTCTTTTGCCCATGAAGGGTGCTCTCAAGGAATAGATCTATTTCCTTGACAGGGATAACCCACCCAAAATCTGATGTTCCTTCTAGTGGGTCACCCCTGGGCTCCGCTTGGCTAAGGGCTTTTACTCCATCCTCCCCGGCTGGAGTCAGTTTCCTCAGCTTTATTCTCAGGGACCCCCTCTTAGATGATACAGAAGGAGTCCCTTTAGCACCCTTCAAGGTAAATAATGGACCCTTGGATTGCTGCTGCACCCCTGTAGCTTCAGGAGTGCATTCAGGGGTAGCTGGCTGGACAGCAGTGGCTGGCATGGCTTCCTTAATGGAAGCCTTGGAGGCTTTATATGCCTCCTCTGCCAGTTCCACCGCTGCTTGCTCAGCTTGGATGGCACCGATGTTAGGGTCAGTGGACCGCTGAGGAGGGTAGACAGGCTCTCCCATGATGTTAACAGGAAAACCTGTTTTATCACCCTCCCCCATTTCCACTTCCCCTTGTGCCACATCCCCCCTGACAGACAAATCCATGGGGTCCTGAATGGGGGTCATGCCTATATTCCCCCCCTCCAGTAGTGACTCGGCCTGGGGCTCTAACAAAGCCCGAGGTACGTCACTAGAGAGTGACACTGGAGGAGGAGACTGACTGGTGCCCTTGAAGCTCAGCACCTCAGGGACACTGACTACCCATTCAGCAGGGGCTTTGTTGGGTCCCCCCTCAAAGGCCAGAGGCAGAACCTGATCTTTCTTGTCTACCCCTGCCTCACTTGGGAGACCCTCTTGCCCCTGCTTTTCCTCCAGACCCTTTTCCACATTAACCCCTATAGGGTCTGGAGAGAGAGATGTGTGGTCTGGCACCGGCTGGCTGAGCTTAATAACCGGGCCAGACAATGTCACCGGATGAGGAGGAGATGTTTTGTTCCTCTTCTTGCTTTTAGAGGGAGGTGCTCCACTATAGAGCACTTCCCACTTATCAGCAACCTCCCTGTTGGTTTTATGCTTCCTCTTCCTGGGGACGTCACTCCTGGAAGAGGAGCTGCCACTAGCTGCCTCCCCTGCAGAGGGCTTATTATCCCTCTGCTTACACTGTGCCCCCACACTAACTGATGTAATTATGGTGGGGGCAGATTGGGACTTGGGAGATTCAGCTGTGACACTGGGAGGACCGGTGACATTCTTCCCCTTTTTCCCCGTGTCTGCAGTCTTGCTGGAGACCACAGACACAGATGACTTTTTTGGGGAAGAAGGGGGTTTGGAGGCCGTGGTGGTGGCTTGAGGAACGGCCTCCTTGCCTGAGCTCTGTGGGGGGGCTATGACCCTTGAGGTCCCCGCTGTTATGGGCTCAGCGGGGATGGGTGCCGTACTGATGGAGGTGCCATTTGCTGGGGCTGGGGCATGATGCTTTACATTAGGGCAATTCCTACATGTATGCCCCAACCCCTTGCAATGATAGCACTGCACCTCCGTAGTGCTGTAAAAAATCCTGTACAGCACCCCCTCAAATGGAACCCCAAAAGACCCCTCTATGTTTTCTGCGCCCTGAGGCAGGCACATTTGTACCTGCCTCTTGAAAGAGAGCACATGACGAAGTGCTCTCTCTCTGCACCCCAGGGGAATTTTAATAAATGGTGTTTTTACTTCCCCTAGGGTTAGCAGGTGGGGGCGCAGGAGGGAGTCTGGTAGGAAGGGGGGCACATTAGAGAGTGTTACTTTTGTGCCCAACCCTTCCAGGGGTTCTATTGGGACATATAATCCCCCCACTGTGATGCCTCTCTGTATAAGAATGTGTGCAGCAGCCAGGGTACGGGTAAAAAAAAACTGCTTTCCCGTACATTTTGCTGGCTGCTACTATAACAGAGGGGCTGATGACATTAGCTGCAGCACGCAGATAGATATCAATGCTGTAGACCCCAGACATCTGACATTTAACCCCATGCTTCCTGGTGATCTGCCCCTCAGCCCCAGCGGTGGTATTACTGGGGCCAGCAGAAACCACCTGTGACCAGGTATTAGCCACAGGGGTAGGTCTGCTGGCAGAACCACCAGGAGCTGGGGCTGCCTTATCTGCCTGGGGCCTATGCTGTGCAGTGCTGCAGCTAGGATTTTCAGGGGCCATTATTCCCCCTTTTGACCCCTGAGGCTTCTTAATGGTCTTATCCCTCATGTTTAGACCCTTTTTTTTTTTAGTTTATTTGTTTTATTTATTTTTATTTTTTGTTTTATGATTTTTTACTGTTTTCTTTTTTTTTAAATATAAAAGTGGGAAAAAGAAACAAAAAGACAAAACTAAGGGAGACAAAACTAAGGGAGAGAGAGAGATGATGTTTGGCAGTGGAAGGGTTAATGGCCTGTTGCAAGGTGTTTCTAATTGCAACAACACAGAGAACACAGAGGCTTTTGTGTCAGATGTTAAAAAAGCCTTTTAAACAAAAATTCTAATTGTTCCCCCCCCCACTGCCTACAAAGATGTTACTTGTCTTCTCTCCCCCCAAAACATAAAACCCAACACCAAACAAACAAAACTTTAAAAAAACCTGAAAAACTTAAAAAAAAAAAGTCAAAGTAAAAAAAGCTCCAGGAGTGAAGGTGGAGTGCTAAGGAAGGGGTGTGGCAAAGTATCCAGGAGACAGCTCACTCTCCTGGGATAGAGAGCTGAGCTTGGCTCCCAGAAAACTAAAACTTAAATTAAACTAAGAAAAATACCACAAAAACTCCCAAAAATGAACAACACCGTGCACAAAGTGCTTATAAACAGAAAGGTGTCAAAATAAAACTTGTATTTGAGGGGCTAAGACCCTAAAAAGCCTTTTGTTTAGAGCTCAAGCATGCACACAACCTCTTGGCACAGTACTTGAAAGCAGGACACACACTATGGGTAGCGGTCAAGCAAATGAACTTTGATTGACGGTTATGCAAATGCACTTAGATTTAAGAAAATACAAGTTTGGGTTTTTTAAATGTGGACTGATGGTACCCCAACTAGACTGGATTGGTTGAACTTGGCACAGTACTTGAAAGCAGGACACACACTATGGGTAGTGGTCAAGCAAATGAACTTTGATTGACGGTTATGCAAATGCACTTAGATTTAAGAAAAAAAAAGTTTGTTTTTTTTTAAATGTGGACTGTTGGTAACCCAACTAGACTGGATTGGTTGAACTTGGCACAGTACTTGTAAGCAGGACACACACTATGGGTAGCGGTCAAGCAAATGAACTTTGATTGACGGTTATGCAAATGCACTTAGATTTAAGAAAATAAAAGTTTGGTTTTTTTAAATGTGGACTGATGGTACCCCAACTAGACTGGATTGGTTGAACTTGGCACAGTACTTGAAAGCAGGACACACACTATGGGTAGCGGTCAAGCAAATGAACTTTGATTGACGGTTATGCAAATGCACTTAGATTTAAGAAAAAAAAAGTTTGGTTTTTTTAAAAGTAGACAACTAATAAACAATATTATATTGTATGCGTTGTGCACACACAGTATAAGCTGTGAGCCTGACCCACACACTTACAAGCAGGGGCTAGCAGGGAGACAGGCAAATGAAGTTAGATTACACAGAAAAAAAAGGGGAAAAAAATGATGTTATAGCCTTAAAAAGGGCTTTTTGTGGTGCTGTGTTTACAGCAGAGATCTGATGAGTCCTTCAGCACTGCACTGGACACTGAATAAACTCGCATATGTTTGCCGCGAACGCGAACATGCTATATTCGCCGGGAACAGTCCGCGGGCGAACTATTCGCGACATCTCTACTGGCAAATAAAAATGGGACCCTAAAGCAGCTTTACACGCGTAATCAGTTCGTAATTTGTAAAGGAAAGTTACTTTCCATAGATGAGATTTCTTCTCAAGCAATCTCGCTGAGAGAAGCCGCTGCAGCTAATTCGAGAAGCGGGGGTCAAGGCTATACACGCTGTCATTGCAAAAGGAAGTGTTCCACAAATAAATGCAGTTGTAAAAGCAAGGGACTCTTGTGCAATTCAAAGTGTCATAATAGTTTCAGTTGTTGCAATAAATAAGATTTGAATCACACATAAATCTCTCATAATAGTTTCAGTTGTTGCAATAAATAAGATTTGAATCACACATAAATCTCTCATAATAGTTTCAGTTGTTGCAATAAATAAGATTTGAATCACACATAAATCTCCGACATGTTCAACATTCACCATTAGTGTATGTTGAATGTCGACATTCACCGGTGTAAGTCAGAAATACGGGTATTTAGCAAATATTTCGGACATACACCAAACGGCTAGGTGAATGTTGACATTCTCCATTTTCGGACTTTCACAGTAACATAAATAAATAAAAAAGATATATATATACACAAATACTTACTCTACGAATAAAGCTCCCTTGGATGATTTTAAGTTATTTTGCAAACTACACTGCTGGGTGAGAATATGGCTCATATTCTTCAGGAAGTTCAGAACTTATGGATTTAGCCATACCATCTTGAAATCCATATATTCAGCCTTATTGGCATTAAAGGGGATTCATTTAGGTATCTAACAATATAATTGTCATGAATCAGCCAGTGGCCATATTGGATTTGGCGTGAACTATGCTGGGGCCATTTTGTGACTGGCAGCAGTGGCCATCTTGGGGCTGGGTCATCTTCCACATGCTGTTGCCATGTGGAAGAACAAAAGGTTTGGGCTCACAGAGCCACTGCTTGTGAATGGTATGGGATAGGGGAATGAGTAAGGGGTTCCACTGCCACCATTAAATAAAGTCAGCATTACTGCATAAAATGGATTGACGTGGAAAACCTGCCCAACCCTGATACCATGTGGGAATGGGGAAATATGTTATGGGTTATAATATGTTAGTATTATATTGTATATTGTATTATGGAGTGATAGCTATGTTTTGATTAGTCAACCCTCCCCCATTGTATAAACTCTCAGTCAGGAGTTGCCCATATGGTCCTGAAGGTAAACACTTGAAATGATAGTAGTCAGGAACAATAGGGTCCCTTACAGACACTGAGGCACCATAACCCCAGGGGGTCTACAGGGATTCCCACTCAGAGAATCAGGGCAAAGTCCAGAGGGCAGGGAGATGTTTCTCCCTTGAGAGCCAGAGACCAACTAAATTAGGTAGCCACACCTAGTGGGCGGACCTGGGAGGAGTCTCATGTTTCCCACGGTGTAAAGCTATGGGATTGGACAGAGGCCATTAGGGGCTGACCTCAGGTAGCCCCTCCCTTTACTATGTTGTAAAGAGTTTATATACGTGTGTTTTCCAAATAAAGGTTGTTGATAGTTTTCACATAAACATAGTGTGAGACTATTTCTGTGTGTTGTATCCTGACTTGGGGAGTGGTCTTGCTATGGGCCACTAAGTAACCTGGATCCAGTATCCTCTGCCTGTAGCTTTTGGGCCTTGCCCTCTTCAGAGGCCATCTTTTGTGCCACAGAGAACAGGAACTTTATGATTCTGCTGGGGTAGGTTTGAACTAGGTTCATATCAGGCCCCCAAGAAGAAGCAGAATTTAGATTTATGAGAACGATACTGAACAGCAGACCTAATAGAAAAGCTCTAGCTTCACCCTGGAATCTCTCGACTTTCCTAGAAGAATTAACAAAGCCTCCATTTGTAGCATTGCAAGGAATTTCAGAAAGGTGGCTTACACTTAAAACAGTGTTCTTAATAGCCATAATCTCACGTAGGAGATCTGCAGAGCTTCAAGTTTTGAGGCTTGAACATTTTGTCTCAGACCATCTCCTTTTAAACCAGGAGATTCTTCTTTCTTCTATTCTGCCTATAGAAAATTCAGATCTTCCAAAAACAAAAACAAGGACGCTTCACAAGGGCCTCAGTTGCTGGCAAGGAGCACCTTCAGCGCTCCATGCCAGCAACTGCAGACCTCGCAAAATTTACACAGTTACGAAACAAAAATACAAGAAGCGTTACGTCCCATTACGACCTCGCAAAAACCACCTGAAACCCACGCACATGAAAACATGAAAAACACAAATAATATAAAAATATACACAACAAATACATAAAAAGCTTACCTACAGCAAGGGGGGGGGGGGGCACCCAGGACCTCGAAAACTGAAGTTACACCTCAATTTAACTCCAAATAAAAGAGTTTAGACACCTGAAAATCCCCTAAGCGAGAGAAAAACTGGCCGCCAGAAAAAACAAAAACGAGGCTACAGCACTCTAAAGACGCAAAACACCACCAAACACCGCCGCATTTTCCCAAAAAAAACGTAAGAGATCCAAAAACAAGGACGCAACCCCAAAAACATTGGAAACACAACAAATATACACAACAAAAACATATAAACAGCAAGGGGGGGCACCCAGGACCTCTGCAAGTGAAGTTACACCTCGATTTAAGTCCAAATTTCGGAGTTTAGACACTCGAAAATCACCTAAGCAAGAGAAAAAATGCCCGCCGAACAAGACGAAAACGAGGCTAAAGGACCCTAAACACACAAAACACCACCAAACACCTACGGATTTTCCGAAAAAGTCGGCGGACATCCGAAGACAAGGACGCTAAATCAGCCACAGCAACATACCACACATTAGGCGCCATTTTAGAACACTAACTTATACAATCCGGAAGTACACAGCTACGGATTTGCCTTGCGCACGCACACTATTACACTACACATGGCACACATTCATGACGCTTACACAGCAGCTCCACAGCACTGATGCTGCAGCAACATGAAAACAGATTGCCAGCTCTTCAACACAATGCTTCCTGCATATATTACTTCACAATAGGTAAAGTATATTAATTTCTTATTTTATTAATTATTCATTGCCATACCAAAAAGCACACAAACAACCAAGAGCCTTGCAAACAACATTACCTGCCTTACAATCTGATTGCTGTCATTTTTTGACTGGCAAGTCGCTAGTTTTAAAATATTAACTTGCCCGTCATAAATGATGGTGTCATATATTATGTTCACTTGGCTGTGCTATCTCTCTCTCTATGGTGTCTCTGTGTACTGTCTCCTTCTCTCTGTGCTCCCTCTCCCTCTCTCCATGCTCCCTCTCTCCATGCTCCCTCTGTCTCTCTGAGCCCTCTGTCTCTCTGTGATCCCTCTTTCTTGCTCTCTGTGTGCTCTCTGTCTCTCTCTCTCTCTGTGTGCTCTCTCTCTCTCTGTGATCCCTCCCCCTTTCTCTCTCTGTGCTCTCTCTCTCTCGCTGCACCCTCTCTCTCTCTCTCTCTCTCAGTACACCCTATCTTTGTGTGTGTACTCTCTCTCTGTGTCTCTCTGAGTCCTTTATCTGCACTCTGTGTGCTTTCTGTCTCTCTCTCACCCTCTCCCCCTCTCTCTCTTTCGCTCCCTCTCTCTCTCTCTCTCTCCCTTTTTCTCTCTCTCCCTCCCTTTCTCTCTCTCTATCCCTCCCTTTCTGTCTCTCCCGCTCTCTCACTCCCTCCCTCTCTCTCCCCCTCCCTCTCCAATCCCTCTCTCTCTCTTTGTCCCTCTCCCCCTCCCACTCTCCCTTTCTGCCCCCCCCTCTGTCCCCTTCCCTCTGTCTCTCCCTCACTCTCTTCCACCTTTTCTTTATCTCTCTCCCTTCCTCTCCCCCTCTCTGCCTCGCCATCTGCCGCCCTCTCTCACTCTCTGTCTCCCTCTCTCCCTCCCTCTTTCTCTCTCTCTCCCTCTCTCTATCTCCCCCCCCCCATGTAGCACTGCACCGTGCATGTGGTATGCCAAACAAGTGCATAAAAAACACAACAGTTGAAAGAGTCTCCTGAATTGCGCTGACAAGTAGATGTGAGTAACACAGTACGCATCACGGAAGCGTTACTCACATGTACTAACTATTATAGTGATACAGTTCTTTAGAATCATAGTAGTAATAGTAATTAAGGTTGAAAAAAGACTTTCAGTCCATCAAATTCAACCTGTTAAGATCTCCTCTGATCTGCAATATGTGAATTAGTTATTAATTAATTAGTTGTTAATTCATTATTAATCAATTATTTAATTATTTATTTGATCATGTCATTTTGTGTCTCTAATTTTCCCTCCCTATGTTTCTAAATTTGTGTATTAACCCAATAAGTAACTGCAGCCATAAAAATCTAAGAACAAATTAAATTTTACCAAATATTAAATCATTTCTATTTTCAATATGAGTAATGAACAAAGCTGATCTACTCTAGAGGGAGTGGCCTTTAATACTGAAGGTCTGTTCCTTTACAGGACCTGAATGAAAATAGTTTTGTGTTTTGTGCCTCCACTAAATGATATCATATGCTACAGAAGGTGAAATATTTAAAATGAAAACCGTATTTGCATCACTACTCAGATATTACAGGCAGAAAATGTATTAAATTAATCGAGTAGGAATGAAAGTTCAGTATAATTTATTTTAGTACAATTTCATGAAGAAAATAAGAAATATTTAATAATACTGTATCTTGAGGAACTTTTGTCTGCATGTTGGAGCAAGGTTGTTTTAAATGTTTTATATTATAGATTCAATAAATCATAATTTAATGGTTCTAACAAGATGTACAAAGAACTAGTTCCACATTATTCATCATTCTTTGTCATATTAAATAAATGCCAAAATCTAGTTAAAAATTTAAAGCACAAAAATACATTATTGCTCACAATTATTATTGATCCAGGGAGGAGTCCGATCGCCAGTATCTGGGGTCAGGAAGGAATTTTATATATGTGTTCCCCTTTTGAGGCAATTGGCAAAGTTTCACAGTTTTTTTTTCTGTTTGCCTTCCTCTGGATCAATTAACAATTAACAATTAATCTGCACATTGCAGATCAGAGGAGATCTAAAAAGGTTGAACTCAATGGGCCCAAAGTCTTTTTTCAACCTCAATTACTATATCTAACATTAAAACTAGAAAACAATTGAATAAACTGGTATTAATGGTTAGTTTATAATATTAATGGTGAGATTATAATATTTTTGCAGCAAGAATTAGAAACTGATTAGTTTGTTATCATACATAATATAAAGAGTAGATACACTGAACATGAAGCATTAAATCAGATACTTCAGATTCTTTACACAAATGATGCTGTCTACTTAATTTATTTTCTTTAGCTCTGCAGTTTTGTTAATGTGATAAGCTCATTGATTTTTGCACTTATAATAAATTATGTGTTACATTCTTACAACCAAACCATATGCTAATGAGACTTTATGGATCACTCGCAAATCAGGGCACATTATTTGACACTTAATCCAACCTCAACATATGTGTAATAAAAATTATCATGTTAGTATTAAGACGGTTTTATGATACAAAATCAAGGGTAACACACAGCCCAGTGCTCAAGGGGTTAATACACATCATAAAACCATGTTGCACAGAGTCAAGGGTTAGGTAAACTGTTAGGATGAGGGTTGGGGTTAGGGTGAGGGTTAGGATTAGTTCAAGTGTTAGGCTAACATTATAAGCTTAGAACTTCTCTCACATATCGGCAGTGCTGCAAATTATCGGCAGCACCATCTAGCGGATGGAGGCCGCACTGCAGCGGCGGACCAGTCCGACAACATAACTGGATAGATGCGAAAAAAGACTTTCAGTCCATCAAGTTCAACCTTTTAAGATCTCCTCTGATCTGCAATATTTGGATTAGTTGTTAAATTAAAAAAAATTAAAATTCTTTATATATACAGTGTATATATATATATATGTATATATATATATATATATATATATATATATATATATATATATACATACTAGCGACTAGCCCATCAAGAAATTATGGTCAATAAAATTTTAAGCCATGGCAATGCTGTTTGGCTCACAATGTTAAGTTTTTATACTGTAAGGACCTTCGGCGCTCATTGTGAGTCTCGCGCTGAGCGCCTTTGGTACTCATCGCGTCGCGCGCAATAAGCGTCTTTGGCGCTCATTGCAAACTTCTCCTTGCGTGTCCTTTGGCTCCTCTATATTTTTTTAAACACTAATTAATGAATTAATTGAATAATAAATTAATATAGTTTACCTTTTGCTAATTAATATATGTAACAATCAATAGCCTGGAGAGGTAACAATCTCTTTTTATTGTCCTGAAGCATGTAATGTCCAGTTGGACTGTTGCTGGCCTGAGGACATAGTTTTATGAATGTCCCAACTGTGCATTAGAAATAGGCTGCATGCGCGAGGGCAAACCGTTGGTTTATTTGTGTAAAGCGCTACTTTAGATGCATAATGTTGTTAATGGCAAGTTAGGATTGTAAAATAGCGTCGTTTGTCTATGTGCTACTCGGTTCGTGAGCATTTTCTGTCCCGTGTAATAGTGTATTTTGTAACTCATAGGTTCCTGGGTGGTACGCGGTTGGCAGTGTTTTTTGCTCGGTCCAGGTTCGTGTAGACTCGTTTTTATTTTTCCTTGCTTAGTCTAAGTCTAAGGTGATCTGGCGTTTACTAAGTGTTTGCAGGCTAAGTCCCGAGAGTTTCATTGCCTCCACCGCTTGCCTCGCTATGCGAGGCTCGCAGGCGATAAGCGTAAGTGCTGCGAGGTTTAGTGCCGAACGGCCTGCCTTGCTACGCGAGGCTTACAGGCGATGAACTCATCGCCTAAGTGCTCTGAGTTAATGGCTTGCCTCGCTTATATATATAATTTTTCCTTGCACATCTGTTGCGGCTAAGGCAGCATTTACAGCTTGGGTTGAGTATCCTGTCCTAGTGTAGAACATAGGGAAAAACAGTTCCAGCAGCAGATTTACAGCAGTACCCTAGCTTAGAGCATGGAGGCCTAATACTGTAGAACTACTTTGCCCCAGTTTCAGGACATTCTCAAGTCAACCACCTCACTCCCAGATGTCCTGGATGTTCCCCCATGCTGTGGGTGATGTTTTTGTTGTATTCTTTTTTTCTTTGTGTTTTTGGGATTTTCGCGGTTCAGCCGTAACCTTGTATTTTTGCTATCTCGTTTTTTTTTTTTCTAAGTCCTGCGTTTGTCAAGTGCTTGGAGGCTAACGCGATCCCGCGTTTACTAAGTGTTTGGTGGCTAAGCCCTGCGTGTTTCATTGCCTTTACTGCTCGCCTCGCTTTGTGAGGCGAGCAGACAATGACTGCATTTGGCACCCATTGTCTTTGTGCTGCTAGTTTTATTGCGAGGCTTCAGCGCTCATCGCCTAAGTGCTATGCGTTAACGGCTCGACAACCGCTGACAACGGCTTTTAGTTTGCTAACAATTAAATGTGATAGTTCACATATTAAAAGAATCAGAAAAGATCTAAAATGATTAAACTTGATGGACTAACAGTCTTTATTCAACCTCAAATACTATTAAACTATGTAACATGCCTGGGTGTACTTGATCTGCAAAAATGGATAGATAACCCAATCGGTTGAGAGTGCCTTCCAAGGGTGGACACAGACAATGCAAGGAAAACATTCCCAGACCATAACACTGCTGCCACCAGCTTGTGTTATTGGAAAAAGGGTTTCAGAGAGAAGGCAACCCTTTGCAAATCAGAAGAGGTCCAATTTCAGTACTGTCATGCAAATTGAAGCCATCATTGTGATTATAATCCCTCATCAGAATGGGTGAGGTGACTAGCCATTTGCTTCAGGGTTCCATACGCAACAGGGTTCACTGTACTGTTGTTGTAGACACACGTCTGGTAGCCCCTGGTTTGTTTGGACAGTCAGTTGCTCAACTGTTGCATGACGGTTGGCCCTCACACACCTTTGAAGCTAACATTCACTTGTAGTATCATTGGCACATTGTACTCTGCATTTTTCATGCATGGTGCCATTTGTCCTGTCACAGTAGACTTTAACCACAGCAGCACATGAACAGTTCAGAAACTGAGCTGTTTCAGAAATACTGCCACCATTGGCCCAAAAGCTAATGATCATCCCCTTTTCAAAGTTGGTTAAATCACACTGTTTACCCATGACAGAGATGGTTGAAGAATGCTTACATGTCACCTTATATACCCTCCAAGACAGCTTGATGTGACGAATTTCATTGGCTATGCGCTGCTGGCGTCAAAGATAGGATGTGATCATAATAATGTGACTCAACCTTATAATATGCATATACTGATAGGGTTCAATTGATCAATTCAAATATGTTTCCTTTTATATTAAGACTGTAATGTAGACATTTAGTTAAGCTCAGAAAAATGGAATATGTGTATAAATTTAAAAACTCAAAATAAAAGGATGATTTGCAATACAGGTATAACATAACACATAGATATGAAAAGCTTAAGATATTTCCTATCCGATGATATCAAACACCGTTATGTTTGAGGAATTTCTATATGTGTATTAATTAAAATATTAAGAGGATATATGTAATCAGAAATATATAATTAAAATGGTATATATATATATAACGAGTATACTCATTTATATATTTAATAGGTAAAAACCCTGAAACTGATAGGGTTCAATTGATTAATTCAAATATGTTTCCTTTTATATTAAGACTGGTACACATCATATACACTGACAAGGCACAGAAGCAATTGCTGTATAGAAAGATTTTCATATGAAGAATTACATTATCTTTTTTTGAATTACCTGGAAAAATATGTTTAAGCTGTAATTCCCCTAGTCCCTCTCTAAATAAAGAAAAAAGAATAAATTCCTTGAACATTACATAGCTACATAGTTACATAGTAATTGAGGTTGAATAAAGACTTTTAGCCCATCAAGTTCAACCTTTTAAGATTTCCTCTGATCTGCAATATGCGGATGAGTTGTTAATTGATCCAGAGGAAGGCAAACAGAAAAAACCCAAGTGAAACTTTGCCAGTTCTCTCAAAGGGAAAAAAAATTCCTTCCTGACCCCAGATACTGGCAATCAGATTTCTCCCTGGATCTAATTATCTAATTATCCAGAATATCCCTGAATACCCTTTTTATTTAATAATATATCCAATCTCTTTTTAAAGTTATCTGTGTAATTAAATAGATAAATATTCTGTTGTCTAAACATATTTCTTTACCTATGTATCATTTCTATTGGGGTACATTTTCTGACCTCATTGCTTACATGTACCAATTATATGGATGATCCAGAGGAAGGCAAACATAAAACCCAATTGTCTTAATTGGGAAAAATTAATTCCTTCCTGACCCCAAATATTGGCGATCGGATTCCTCCCTGGATCAATACTCCCTCCATGATTAAGCAGGATAACCCTGAATGTCCTTTTATTTAAAATAGATGTAGTCCTGATTCATCATCTATCATTATCTTCCTGATAATCACTTCAATGGTTATGATTCGGCAAATGTTCTGACCGTTGATAACGGGAGTTGTGGGAGTTTATAAAGTTTTCCTTAGTTGTTTCTACGTCTTCTTCACAATGGCCTATGAACAGGCAATGTGGTCACGATACCACGTTTGAGTCTTTTCCACCCTGATGTGGAATATTCTGAATTGTCTTTTAATCATCCCCTGTGGATCGACACTGATGAGGATCTTCTGCGACGTTATTCTCCTCCCGGGTTAGGATGAATCTTGGAGCCTCTTGGATTAAGATGCCTGAGGAAGGACCGTCCCACGATAGCTTCCGTCTGAACTTGTTGGCGTTAGGATCATCATTACCCTGATACGAGTGGCCTTTTCTTTTATCAATTTGGATATCTTTTGGCTTCTATGTTTAACCGAAATACAAGTGGTTTTAATAATACATACCTAACATGATGGATTAGGTAGATAGATGAAGAGACAGAAGATTTTTTTTTTTTTGTGAAAAACATTTCACAAATCACGGTTCATCTGGGCAAGTATTTTCAATGATTCTTAACTGAGATCTAGGATGACAGGTTCTCATTTGGTTAATATGGACCATTTCACCATCTTTTGGGATCTGAATCTTATACACGATGGGTGAAATTTTATCTATAATGGTATAAGGTCCTTTCCATGAGGGTAAAAACTTTTTCTCTTTTGCCTGATTATGTAGGAAGTTATATAGATAAACTTGATCTGTGATCTCATATTCTTTCTTAGATGTTTTCAGATCGTAATATGTTTTAGTGCTTTCTGCAGATTTCTCTAGATTTTTCTGGGCAAATGCAAAAGCCTGTTGTAAATGCTTCCTCAAGTTCTCAATATACTGATGGGTCGTGGCGGCATTTACCAAGTTATGGTCTTGGGTTCTATAGATAAGGTATTGTGGGAGTACCGCACGTCTCCCAGTCATTAATTCAAAAGGGGACATTTTAGTAGCAGTACTAGGGGTAGATCTTATCGCCATTAAAACTAAGGGTAATTTTATGTCCCAGTTCTTACCTGATTCCTTGACATATTTCTTTAGGATACTTACAATAGATTGGTTGTACCGTTCTACCCCACCACTAGAAGCGGTGTGGTAAACAATATGTAATTTACGTTTAACACCTAGAATTCTTCACATACCGCTCGTCACCTCACTGGTGAAGTGACTTCCTCTATCTGATTCAATTCGTTGCGGTAGGCCAAAACGAGAAAACACATGGTTAATCAACAATATTGCGGCAGTCTCCGCTTTACAGTTTGTCGCCGGAAGGCATTCTACCCATTTGGTGAATAGACATGTTACGGTTAACATATACTTATTAGCCCTGGAAGAGGTAGTTACTGGGCCAATAAAGTCAATCTGTATGTCTGACCATGGCATGGACATCCCCCTTTTCTGAAGAGGAGCCCTATGGGTAGGTGAATGGGGTTGAAACTGGGGACATGCTAAATATCCTTGACAGTAAATTTTGACATCCAAAACATGTGTGGCCAATATGCAAAATCACGAAGTATCTCATATGTAATCTTTTCCCCTCTGTGGCCTGATGTTGGTGCATCATGAGCATGTTGTAGCATTAGACCTCGATAAGCAGTTGGAACTACCCATTGATGTATACCATTCTTAGATGTGCGGATAAGTAAACCATCTAAGATGTTAAACTGGGATTTTGACTTAATTAGAATCCTGAAATCTTTCTTATCTGACACATCTATTTTGTCCAGAGGATACTGTATTGGATCCTGTATATGGTTATAAAATGGACCTATGATAGGATCTTCTTTTTTGAATATTGATCAAGTCCAAATTAGGAGTATCATGGGACCACTGTACTGTGGAGAGTTCTGTATCTTTCTGGGATTGCTGTCTAGTGATGGCCTGAATTTGCAATGGACCCATAAGGTGGTCCATTTCAATTGATTCCCCCTCTAGGGCACCTTGCTTTGCTAGTTTATCAGCAAGATAATTTCCGTCTTTATCCTAACCCATTACTTTGGAATGTCCTTTTGTTGTCTTCCAGTATATAGTCAGTTCATGAGAATTTACCATTTCATCAATAGCATGTATTAACTTACCATGTTTTATCGGTTTATTTTGGACATTAGTCATATTATTTTGTTTCCATACTGGTAAATATTCAACAAAACTATTTCGGGCATATTCTGAATCAGTAATGATTACAAAGTCCTTAATGTTATGCGTTGTAAACAGCATAATATATAGCCATCAATTCTGCTATCTGACTACTCTTGGGTCCTATTTTACACCCGTTTGGAGGAGCAGGAAAATTATCTATCCATACATTACCAATTCCTGCAACTAGCTTATTATCTGTATCTACTTTTACGTATTTACAAAATACGTCTTCATATATTTTACGAGGTGACAATTTATATTCCTCCAGAAGGTCTATATGAGGATCATCATCCTTAAAGGGGTCTGGGGCAGCACAATCATGTAAATCCGCTAATCCTTGGGCAACTAGATTCTTTTTATTTTGGGCATATCTTATCTCTAAAGGCCATCCTTGTAAGGTTAAGGTCCAAGCAGTTATGCGGCTATTTGATAGATTACCAGACCTAATTTTATTGCTCTGAATATATTGTAATGGTTGGTGTGCCATTTCCACTATTATTTTCTCACCTTGTATGAAATTTTGAAATGTTGTAGTGCCCATACTGTAGCAAATAGAGCCTTCTCACAATCATTAAATTTTACCTCTACAGGTGATAGTGTTTTACTTGCACAAGAGATAATCTTGTTATGTTGGTCATATTTCTGATATAACACAGCACTTAAACAATTATCAGTATAACCGGTTTCTAAGAAGAAGGGCTTATCTCGTTCTGGATAAGCTAGGCAAGGGGCCTGACTTAGTTTCTGTTTTAACTCATATACAGCAGTAGTATACAGCTGTATCGTTCATCAGCAATTAATTTTGACAGGTGGCCCCGCCCCTTTCGTCATCATGCCCCGCCCCTCCTCCCTAACCACGCCTCTTGCGTCATATTGTGACTCCGCCTACTGCGCATTCACTCACCCCCACCCAAAGCACCCCCATAGTCCTGAACCCCCATATTTATAGGGTTGAAATCATTTATAGAAATGTTTAATAAAATATAAATAATAGGCTACATTATTTACTGTAGCCTAACTATAGAAATGTTTAATATAGAAATGCTTAATAAAGGTTTCACATTATGCATTGTGAACTCATTAATAGATTAAAAACACAATCTACATTATGTACTGTAGACCGGTTATAGAAAACAGACGATAAACACATTAGGTGCGATTAATAACTTTTTTTATTTAAAAAAAAATAAATAAAAAAAATAAAAAATAGCTAGTAAAATTTTTATTTAAAAGAAATATTATTGTGATTGAGAAAAATGTATAGTATCACATGCATTTTGTGCTATATGTATGGTATTTATGGCAAAACAGAAAAAATATTCAACAGTAATAATGTTTAGGAAAAAAGAGACAATGTTAAAATGTGTGAATACATGTGCAATGTAAAAAGAATAAATGCTAAAACAGAGTTAACAAAAGGATAGACATTTTTAAGAAAAATGTATGATACCACAGGGATTTTGTGCTATATGTATGGTATTTATGGCAAAACAGAAAAATAACTAAATAAAAGGTATAGAAAAAATATTCAACTGTAATACAGTTTAGAAAAAAAGAGACAATGTTAAAATGCGTGAATAAATGTAACATGTAAAAAGAATAAATGCTAAAACAGCGTTAACAAAAGGATAGGCATTTTTTACTTAAAAGACATAAGAATATTTGAGTATATAGTCTTTTTTTAAAAAAAAGCTGTACTTACAAGCAGCGTGTGTACGCTGTAACATCCAGACCAAAATGAATGTCCACAGAGTTCTTAGGGGAGTGGTTGCAAGAAACACAGCAGCGCGTCAGCGATGGAGGTGGGGCATTGCAAAAAAAAAAATAAATAAAAAAGTTCTCTGGATGTTATGTCGGTTTATCATTGATTGATTAAAGCCAGGACAACTGTTTGTACTCATTAACAGCCTATGTCTTTACAGACAAAAAACAATACACAGGATCATTAGTTTGAAACATTAATAGCGTGACAAGAGGCATTTAACAGCTGTGCTTTAAATCAGAGAGCATTCACCGTTGAAATAGCCTATAATGGATCAAAGAATAAGGATTAATTCACAAGAGATACTAAAGAACTGTTATTATACACCCAAAAAATCCAGCTCTTTTGGTGGTTTGCAAAATCTGTATAATGAAGCAAAAAAACATAACTTAAAAAAAACAACAGTTGCTGATTTTTTAAGTGATCAAGATACTTATACGCTGCACAGACCGGTACGACATAATTTTAAAAGGAATAAAATTATTGTACCGCATATAGATGCACAATTTCAAGCGGACCTTGTATCCTTGGTAGACTATTCTAAATACAATAATGGAATTAAATATATTTTGACCGTGATAGATGTCCTCTCTAAGTATGCTTGGGCTGTCGGTTTACAAAATAAGACGGGATCGGCTGTTGCAAAGGCTTTTAAAACCATATTTCAAGATGGTCGTGTTCCATTGAAAATTCAGACCGACAAAGGGGGCGAATTTTTAAATGCAACAGTCCAAAAACTTTTCAGACAGTTTAAAGTAAAACATTTTAGTGCAAATAACTGCGTCAAAGCGGCAATTATTGAACGCTTCAACAGAACTTTAAAATCAAAAATGTGGCGTTATTTTACACGTTTCAATACCTTTAGATATATAGACGTATTACAAGATCTTATAAAAAGTTATAATAATACGTACCACAGAACTATTTGTTGCAAACCTGTTGAGGTAACACATGAAAATTCACTAAAGATCTGGAAAAAAATTTATGGTGTATATTTAAAAACTACAAAATTAAAGCCGACCTTAAAAATAGGGGACCACGTCAGAATATCAAAACATAAAGGCATCTTCAGCAAAGGCTATGAACAGAATTTCACAGATGAGATATTTATCGTGAATGGTATAAATACAAAGGGGGTGAAGCCTGTTTATCAACTAAAAGATTTGTATGACGAGCCGATAGAAGGCTCATTTTACCCTGAAGAGCTTCAGAAAATAAAACAAGATTATAATCGCGTTTACAGAGTTGAGAAGCTTTTGAAAAGTAAAAACGTTAGAGGTAAATTATATTATTACGTAAAGTGGGTTGGATACCCCAAAAAATTTAATAGCTGGATAGAAAGTCAACAGTTAACCAATATTTAAGTTTCTTAAGAATGGAGGAATCAGCATTTTATGTGACATTACCGAGCAACGCATCTTTCAATACTTTTCCGGATAATGATATAGCCTGTTATACAACAAAACTGGCCAAGCCTATAACACTGAAAGGCGAATGGGAAGTTGCACTAACAGAGATACAGTATCCACATACCTGGAACACTTTTGAAAACTCAGATGGTAACATATTTGTATTTAAAAATTATTCAGTTGTCACACAACTGTATGTGAAAGCCGGCTTTTATGGCAGTATGGAAGAACTGGTTAAAGCGATAAACAATACGATAGAAAAGGTGAGAATACCTATGGCTGATTTAAGATTAGACAAAATAGAAGATGTAAAAAAGATGGGCATTGATTTAAGATTAAAATACGATCCTTTAGACAGGATTGTATCCATCATTCAGCCCACACAATATTCACTTATTACAAGTGACAGATTAACAAAAATATTAGGTATGGATACCAATGATACAAAAGTATCACCAAGAGGGAAGCAACCCTGCGACATAAACTCCGGTTTCTATACGATGTTTGTTTACACCGACATCATTGAACATCAGCGTGTGGGGGATAGTTTTGTACCCTTACTGAGAACAGTCGAGATAATGGGTAAAAATAATGAAATTGTCACACAACGTTACACAAAACCGGATTACATGCCTGTGTGTAAACACCATTTTGACACTCTGACTATTGAAATAAAGAATGATCAGAATAAAAACGTGTCATTTAAGTTCGGGAAGGTGATCGTCAAGTTACACTTTAGACCGCGCAAGACGTCTATGTATTAAAGGTTAAGATGGTCGCTATGAAGGCTTACGGAGATCCACTTGTATACAGTAATTATTATAGAGCACAGGCTGGGAATGGATTACCTGGTTTTCACGGTAGCCCCCACATGTATGGACGGGGGCTAGGAGGTGTCTTTCGGAATCTGTTTAGAATGGCGGTGCCTTTGTTTAGACGCGGTATAGAAATTGTTAAACCGCATGTAAAATCAGCAGCTCGTAATATAGCAAAGGATGTTGTGGGCCGTGTTTCAACAGCTGTCATGAATAAAATGAATACCGATGAACAGAAAGGCTCTGGTATAGTCTATATAAGTAATAAGCGTAATAAAAGGAAACGTGAAGTAGCGTACCCGCCAAGAACACCCAACCATTTAAACAAAAAGACCCGGCGCAACACAAAAAAGAGACAGAGGTTTACAAACCGTGCAACAGACGACATCTTCTAAGAAACATATAACAGAGTATTATGGCCTTCATACATAGCGGATCCATGGAGTGTGCCAAGTCAGAACTGGATATTTTCCAAATACAGCCGACACAGACCAGTATAGAAAAATGCCTATATGTTGAAGTACAGCCCCTAACAGCGATTACTGAGAACGCGCCACTAGAATTTTATATTTCAGGAAGCGGTGATCACTATTTTGATTTGAACAATACGCTACTGTACGTAACCTGTAAGATTGTAAAACAGGATAATACACCAGCGCCCGATGGGGCCCGCGTAAGCCTGATCAACTACCCTGTATGTACGCTGTTTAACCAACTTGATGTGACATTAGGTGATCGTCTCATTTCACAGTCCAATAACCTATACGCGTACCGTGCGTACATTGAAGCGATTCTCAATTACAATTCTGATGCATTATCTACACAGTTCACAGCAGGCCTGTTTTATAAAGACACAGCCGGTCACCATCAGGACAGGGGCCTTGACGGTGACAATGCCGGTTTTACAAAAAGGTCCCATATGACAGCGAGAGGAAAAACTGTAGAACTGATTGGTAAACTACATGCTGATTTGTTTTTTCAAGAGAAACTGATGTTAAATGGTTTAGATCTAAAAATAAAACTTACCAGAAATAAGGATACATTCTGTATAATGTCTGCTGAAGCAGATCCTTATAAAGTACAAATTCTGAGCGCATCTCTCTTTGTGAAAAGAGTCCAAATATCACCGGCGGTGCGAATAGGTCACGCACAGGGTCTATTAACAGGGAATGCAAAATACGCTCTGGATAGAGTAGGCCTTAAAATTTACTCCGTGGCTGCAGGTAGCCGTGTATGCAACCAGGAAAATCTATTCTTGGGCCAGCTGCCAAAACTTGTTGTTATAGGCTTTGTAGACAATGATGCGTT
This sequence comes from Discoglossus pictus, assembly GCA_027410445.1. Lineage (NCBI taxonomy): Eukaryota > Metazoa > Chordata > Amphibia > Anura > Alytidae > Discoglossus > Discoglossus pictus. The sequence goes on from CM050166.1 coordinate 256,908,685, forward strand.
TTCAGGAGCATACGACAAAAATCCGCTATGCTTCAAACACAACAATGTAAATTTTGCAGCATTGTATTTGGATGGTGAGCAGATACCAACAAAACCTTTTCAACCAGACTTTGAAAATGGAAATGCTATCAGAGAATACATGGCCCTTGTACAAATGGCTGGAAAACAAAGTTCTGATACAGGAGTACTCATAGATCGAGAAGAATTTGTGAGCGGGTATACTCTGTTTGCTTTTGACCTGACAGCTGATCAAGAGTGCGGGTCTCATTTCTCACTGATTCGTAGCGGAAATCTCAGAGCTGAAATACGATTTTCAAGAGCTTTAGACAGAACTGTTAATATGCTTGTATACAGTGTATTTGATAATGTTATTGAGATCAACCAAAGGAGAGACGTGCTGTATGATTACCTGTGAATAAAGCCATGAATACATTGCAAATACTAAGTATTTTAAATAGGGATACATACGCCGGACCGATATTTAATGGCGTATATCCCTGTGATTTATTACCAAAGTACAAACTGTTAAAAAGACCCGTCGGGTTTATCATCAATACACATCCGCACAATCTACCTGGCGAACATACATATAGCACAAAATCCCTGTGGTATCATACATTTTTCTTAAAAATGTCTATCCTTTTGTTAACTCTGTTTTAGCATTTATTCTTTTTACATTGCACATGTATTCACACATTTTAACATTGTCTCTTTTTTCCTAAACATTATTACTGTTGAATATTTTTTCTGTTTTGCCATAAATACCATACATATAGCACAAAATGCATGTGATACTATACATTTTTCTCAATCACAATAATTTTTCTTTTAAATAAAAATTTTACTAGCTATTTTTTATTTTTTTTATTTATTTTTTTTTAAATAAAAAAAGTTATTAATCGCACCTAATGTGTTTATCGTCTGTTTTCTATAACCGGTCTACAGTACATAATGTAGATTGTGTTTTTAATCTATTAATGAGTTCACAATGCATAATGTGAAACCTTTATTAAGCATTTCTATATTAAACATTTCTATAGTTAGGCTACAGTAAATAATGTAGCCTATTATTTATATTTTATTAAACATTTCTATAAATGATTTCAACCCTATAAATATGGGGGTTCAGGACTATGGGGGTGCTTTGGGTGGGGGTGAGTGAATGCGCAGTAGGCGGAGTCACAATATGACGCAAGAGGCGTGGTTAGGGAGGAGGGGCGGGGCATGACGACGAAAGGGGCGGGGCCACCTGTCAAAATTAATTGCTGATGAACGATACAGCTGTATACTACTTACAGCTTGGTTCTGAATCTCACCCCATTTCCATGGCTCACCTTTCTTTAACAATTGTATGAGGGGTCTTGTTATTTTGGCATAATTCTCAATACATTTACAAGAATAATTGGTGATACCCAGGAATGATCTCAATTCTTTTGTAGTTGTAGGCATTTTAGTTTTAAGTAGGGCCTCTACCTTCTTTTTCTGTGCATTTACACCATCAGGAGTTATCTCATGACCTAAAAAGTTAACTTTAGTGCGGCACCACTGAGCCTTTTGGAGAGATATTTTAACTCCTGCGTGCTTTAATTGGTCCAAAACATGTTCAATTTCTGTGATATGTTTATCAAATTCGCAACTTTTAATCAAGATGTCATCTACATAGGTTAATGTCCCTCGCTCTTGAGCATCAGGCATTACCTTGTGCAAGAAGATAGCAAACTCATTCCTGAATTTATAAATCCAAATGGAGTTCTAGTCCATGTAAATTGTTGATTACCAAATGTAAACGCTAATTTATGTTGGTCCTCTTCATTGACTTTAATAGTCCAATAACCTTGGGCACAATCAAGTGTCGTAAATAATTTAGACCCTTGGACTTGTGCTAAACACTGGTCTATATATGGGACAGGCCAAGCCGACATATGGACTCTCTTATTTAATTGCCTCAAATCAGCGCATGTCCCATTTGGCTTCAAAATACCTAGAACAGGATTATTATAAGAACTATGTACAGGACGTATAATTCCCCTTGATTCTAGATTCTTTATAATAATGCTAATGATTCATAAGAGGCGAGGGGTAGTCTATATTGCTTAACAAATATAGGTGGCATACTGGGATCAGTTTTATTTTTAGTGACATGTAGATCCGTCAGGCCACAATCATATGAATCTTTAGAAAATACACCTTGTCTTAATTTTTGCCGTTCAGAATCATTAGAGCACCCATCGGCTAAAATTATCTGTTCTTCAACTCTTTCTTTAAACTCAGGGAATACCTCAGGTTGACTAATTTCATAGGCTTCCTCTAGTTGTGTAGATAGGTCAGTGGTAATGGAGTTTATCTGTATCTTATCGACCAAATTCTCTTCATACTCTTGTTCATCTATATTTTGATTAAAAATTATCTCGTCATCTGTTATTTCACACTATTCCTCCATGGAACTGAAGGGATAAATAGATTGAACAGTAAATAATCCTTCTGGTTGAGTATTGAAACATTGGTCAGTCATTTTATCATCACTCATATATTCCTCTGGTATCAAACCAATAACTGAATTGGTAAATTCAGAGGTGAAATATTCTGCATTAATGGACATTCCTACTATAGATCCCTTCTCCATATGTATTGGATGGGAAGCTATGTTATTTACTAGGATGACAAAAGGTAATTGTGTCACAGCAATTAAAGGAGTGTGGGTGGTGTTAAGGCCTTTTTGTTGGGTTTGATAGCTAAGATTAACATAAGCATCTTTGCCTTGAATCATCTGCCCTCTTTTTACTTGCAAGGGTAGAGGGAATTGGGCTACTCCTTCTGGTATAGTGACAGTTCGTTCCATCTGTATGGTTATTGCATAAGGCATCTGTTGGGCATATTTCAAGGCTTCTGAGTCATTACTGAAATCTAATGGTGACTCATTCAACCGAGACCATAGAACGTTATGGATTAAATCAATTTGAAAAGCAAACCAATGTAAAAAATCATTACCAATATATATTGGATATTGGGAATCCTCTATCAACTGGAACAAGTGCACAACCTTTTTATCTCCTATCAGAAGCGGGTATTAAACATCTTGCTATAATAGGATTGGTTGAGGTTTCATGATCTATTTTATAAATGTATTGGTCATATGGTTGAGAATTACGAATTAATCTTGGATTCTTTATTCGTTTTAATAGACTTTCGTTAATGTAACTATGTTCATGGGTTAAGGCTATTTTGGCTTGTTTAGGATCTCTCATACCTATAATATTTATGGGGATAACTAAACCCTTATCTCTTATTTCTATGTTAGCCATAATTTTGGAATGTCTAGTTATTTCAAAAGGTTTAGAGGTTTTCCTATTTAGTGAAATAGTTAATCATTTCCTTCTACATGAGTGTTATCTATGTGGGCCTGATTAATTTGGATCACATTTTCATCATTTATTTGTTCTTCAGAAATGTCATGGCATTGTATTATCGTCATTTCAGGTGTTTGATTATTTTGAAAATGAATTTCCACCGTATTTCCTTTTGTTTCTATTACATGACAATTTCTCTGCATATTGGATTGTTTAATCTTTTCATAGTTTATGGGAAAGCAAACTTGTGACCATATTACTTCATCTATACAGTCTATTATTGGACTTAATCGCCTCAGTAGATCTGTCCCAATTAAAAATTGAGACTCAGGAACATCTACCACTATCACTGTTAATTTCCTATTTTAATACTCAACCATACACTACCTTTGGTCTTTATGGTAATTCCATCAAAATTCTTTACAATTCCGATGAATGATTTTAGAATAGTTTTCTTATTAGATCTACGTTCTATTTCTTGATACATATCTTGGGAAAGAACAGTTACTTGGGAGCCTGTGTCTATTAACCCTTTAATGTCCATGGAGTCTACATCTTGTAAGCTAATAGAAATATAGTATCTTCCCTGACATTCCTCCATCTCACATAGGAAATGGGAATGTTTTAACATATCTGACTTCTTCCATTGTTCGTTCTTATTTAGAGAGTCAGACTGGGGAGTATTATTTAACCAATTTATGGTAATTTCGGGGGGGTTATTGGTCAGGTTAGGTATATCTTCAATTCTACCTGTATTATATGGTTTATTATCTTGACTAATTATTAATCCTGTTTCAATGATTTGTGGCTTGGTCAGTGATGCATCCTGTAAACAAAAAGGTTTAACCTGTATATTGTTCATACCGCTCCCTCTGTTGATACCTCCTTCTTGCTCTGTGGGAGTTCCTGTGTATAAAGAACACTTAGGGACAGAAGGAAGAAACATCTTATTATCATTTGTTTCAGGATTATCCATCACAGTTTTGCAAACGCAATTCAGTCACTGGTTTTGGTTTTCAGAATTTTGTCCCCTTTGGACTGGCTGGGCTCTCAGCATTTGATTTCCTGGCATATTTATTCCTGCCATGAGGGCAGTCATTTGCTGGGTCAGTAATTTAACTTGTTCCTCTGGGTTAGAGTTTTGTTCTACATTTTGGTTTCGGTTATACCTATTCGTAACTCTTTGGCTTACTGAATTTTCTGAAGTACTGGGCCTTGGAGAGCTCAATCTTCTTTCTACATTGGGGTTTTTAGGTTGCCACCAATAATCTCTAATAGGATTATTTCCTTTGTAATTTGGGCTTACATAAAAAAAAAAAATATTTCTATTTTGGGGCCTTTCAGTTGTAACTTTTATAGGTCTAGGTTTGGGTGGTATGTATTTTGGTTTATTTTGACTTTTAACCACATCAGCATAGGATTTAGTATTTGTTTCGAAAGTCAGTTCTGGTTGGATAGAGATTTCTGCTATTTTATGGATTTGGCCCTTTTCTTTACGTTTAAAACTATTTTCCTCATTATGTTGAATCTCATATATCTTGGAACATTCGTTTACCACCAGCTGAGTGGTTTAGAGTCATCATAATCTCTGATTATATTTATTTTCATAAATGATGGTAAGGCATGAAAATATACCCTCTTGAACTCTGCGGATTCTATATCTGCTCTTTTATCTGTCTGCCGATATGCATGTTTTAATGTGACTAAAAATTATTTTGGACTTTCGTCAGGCTGGCATTTGAGATTGTGTAAGGCCCTTAAAGCTGCTTGGGGGTTACGAAATTCAAAAAAGTACCTCCTCACCTCTGCTCTGTATTGATCCCAATTAGGGATGTCGAGAATAGTTCGCCGGCGGATTGTTCCCGGCGAACATATGCGAGATTCGACCCGCCCCCAATACTTTATCATTGAGCAAACTTTGACCCTGCATGTCACAGTCAGCAGACACATTCCAGCCAATCAGCAGCATACACTCCCTTCCACACCCTTCAACCTCATGGACAGCAGCCATTTTGGAATCAGAACTAACTTGCAGTCTTACTGAGAGGAGGTAGAGTGTAGGTGATACTGCATCAATAGGGAAAACCATAGCTAGGCAAGTTTATTCAGTGTCCAGTGCAGTGCTGAAGGACTCATCAGATCTCTGCTGTAAACACAGCACCCCAAAAAGCCCTTTTTAAGGCTATAACATCATTTTTTTTTTCTTTTTTTTCTGTGTAATCTAACTTCATTTGCCTGTCTCCCTGCTAGCCCCTGCTTGTAAGTGTGTGTGTCAGGCTCACAGCTTATACTGTGTGTGCACAACGCATACAATATAATATTGTTTACTAGTTGTCTACTTTTAAAAAACCCAAACTTTTTTTTTCTTAAATCTAAGTGCATTTGCCTAACCGTCAATCAAAGTTCATTTGCTTGACCGCTACCCATAGTGTGTGTCCTGCTTACAAGTACTGTGCCAAGTTCAACCAATCCAGTCTAGTTGGGGTACCAACAGTCCACATTTAAAAAACCAAAACTTTTATTTTCTTAAATCTAAGTGCATTTGCTTAACCGTCAATCAAAGTTCATTTGCTTGACCGCTACCCATAGTGTGTGTCCTGCTTACAAGTACTGTGCCAAGTTCAACCAATCCAGTCTAGTTGGGGTACCAACAGTCCACATTTAAAAAACCCAAACTTTTTTTTTCTTAAATCTAAGTGCATTTGCATAACCGTCAATCAAAGTTCATTTGCTTGACCGCTACCCATAGTGTGTGTCCTGCTTACAAGTACTGTGCCAAGTTCAACCAATCCAGTCTAGTTGGGGTACCAACAGTCCACATTTAAAAAACCCAAACTTTTTTTTTCTTAAATCTAAGTGCATTTGCATAACCGTCAATCAAAGTTCATTTGCTTGACCGCTACCCATAGTGTGTGTCCTGCTTACAAGTACTGTGCCAAGTTCAACCAATCCAGTCTAGTTGGGGTACCAACAGTCCACATTTAAAAAACCCAAACTTTTTTTTTCTTAAATCTAAGTGCATTTGCATAACCGTCAATCAAAGTTCATTTGCTTGACCGCTACCCATAGTGTGTGTCCTGCTTACAAGTACTGTGCCAAGGTCAACCAATCCAGTCTATTTGGGGTACCAACAGTCCACATTTAAAAAAAAAATGACAGGCAGAGGCAAGACACCCCACAGAGGCCGTCGTGGTCGTGGTGCTGTGATTCCATTTGGCCCTACAATAATGCCCAGTGTTCAGAGGCCAGTTACCCTGAACTTGAAAAGTTCAGAGGACGTAGTTGACTGGCTAACACAGGACACCCAATCTTCTACAGCTTCCGCTTGGAACATTGACGCACCATCCTCCTCCAGATTAGCTTCGGGCACCTCTCAAGTTACCACTCACCCGCCTGCCGCCACCACCAACACTAGTACCACAGCCAATTCAATTGATCAGTCAGAAGAGTTATTTACACATCAGTTTGAAGAAATGAGTGATGCGCAACCATTATTGCCAGAGAATGTAGATAACAGGGATATGTCTCAGTCAGGCAGCATTACACACATGTACGTACGATGTGATGATGATGATGATGATGTACCCGCTGCTGCTTCCTTTGTTCAGTTGTCATATACAAGTGAGGCAGGTGATGATGATGACGATGCGTCCGTGGATGTCACGTGGGTGCCTGCTAGAAGAGAAGTAGAACAGGGAGAAAGTTCAGATGGGGAGACAGAGAGGAGGAGGAGACGAGTTGGAAGTAGAGGGAGGTCATCGCAACGAGCTAGTGGCACAGTCAGATAGCATGCATCAGCACCCGGGGTCAGCCAGACAGCACGCCAATCAACGCATGCTGTTGCCACCACCAGAATGCCGTCACCGCCGAGCTCAGCAGTGTGGCATTTTTTTTGTGTGTCTGCCTCTGACAACAGCGATGCCATTTGCAACCTGTGCCAAAAGAAACTGAGTCATGGGAAGTCCAACACCCACCTAGGTACAACTGCTTTGCGAATTCACATGATGTCACATCACAAACGCCAATGGGATCAACACATGAGTACAAGCAGCACACAAACTCAAAGCCGCCATCCTCCTACTGGTCCAGCATCTTCATCCACATCAACCACTGCTGTCCTCCTTACCCCCTCTCAACTCTCCACCACTCCGTCTCTCGCCTCTTGCTGTTCCTGCTCAACTCCTCACAGTCAGGTGTCTGTCAAGGGCATGTTTGAGCGTAAGAAGCCAATGCCACAAAGTCACCCCCTTGCCCGGCGTCTGACAGCTGGCTTGTCTGAACTCTTTGCCCGCCAGCTTTTACCATACAAGCTGGTGGAGTCTGAGGCGTTCAAAAAGTTTTTAGCGATTGGGATACCGCAGTGGAAGGTACCCGGACGAAATTTCTTTGCCCAAAAGGCAATCCCCAACCTGTACTCAATTGTGCAAAAGGAAGTAATGGCATCTCTGGCACACAGTGTTGGGGAGAGGGTCCATCTGACCACTGATACCTGGTCTGCAAAGCATGGTCAGGGCAGGTATATCACCTACACTGCGCATTGGGCAAACCTGCTGACGCCTGCCAAGCATGGAATGCGTGGCTCTGCAGAGGAGTTGGTGACACCGCCACGACTTGCAGGCAGGCCTGCTGCCACCTCCTCTACTCCTCCTACTCCATCCTCTTCCATAACCTCCTCAGCTGAGTACTCTTCTGCTGCTGCGTCTTGCTCCACACCAACGGCACCCCCCCAGCTCCCCAGATACTATTCCACATCCCGGATACGGCAGTGTCATGCCGTCTTGGGGTTGACTTGCCTCAAAGCAGAGAGTCACACCGGGCCAGCACTCCTGTCCGCCCTGAACGCACAGGTGGATCAATGGCTGCTCCGCACCAACTAGAAATTGGCAAAGTGGTTTTTGACAATGGAAGAAATTTGTTGGCGGCATTGAATTTGGGCAAGTTGACGCATGTGCCGTGCATGGCACATGTGTGTAATCTGATCGTACAACGCTTTGTCCATAAGTATCCAGGCTTACAGGACGTCCTGAAGCAGGCCAGAAAGGTGTGTGGCCATTTCAGGCGTTCCTACACGGCCATGGTGCACTTTTCAGATATCCAGCGGCGAAACAACATGCCAGTGAGGCGCTTGATTTGTGACAGCCCCACACGTTGGAATTCAACACTCCTAATGTTCGACCGCCTGCTCCAACAAGAAAAAGCCATTAATGAGTATTTGTATGACCGGGGTGCTAGGACAGCCTCTGCGGAGCTGGGGATTTTTTTGCCACGTTACTGGACGCTCATGCGCAATGCCTGTAGGCTCATGCGTCCTTTTGAGGAGGTGACAAACCTTGTCAGTCGCACCGAAGGCACCATCAGCGACATCATACCATTTGTTTTATTCCTGGAGCGTGCCCTGCGAAGAGTGCTGGATCAGGCCGTAGATGAGCGTGACGAGGAAGAGTTGTGGTCACCATCACCACCAGAAAAAGCCTTATCAGCATCGCTTGCTGGACCTGCGGCAACGCTGGAAGAGGATTGTGAGGAAGAGGAGTCAGAGGAGGAATGTGGCTTTGAGGGGGAGGAGGAAGACCAATCACAACAGGCATCCCAGGGTGCTCGTTGTCACCTATCTGGTACCCGTGGTGTTGTACGTGGCTGGGGGGAAGAACATATCTTCAGCGAGATCACTGAGGACGAGGAACGAGACATGACTAGCTCGGCATCCAACCTTGTGCAAATGGGGTCTTTCATGCTGTCGTGCCTGTCGCAGGACCCTCGTATAAAAAGGCTGAAGGGGAACGACCTGTACTGGGTGTGCACGCTACTAGACCCCCGGTATAAGCAGAAAGTGCCTGATTTGTTACCAAATTACCGCAAGTCAGAAAGGATGCAGCAGGTCCAAAACAAATTAACAAGTATGCTTTACACAGCATATAAGGGTGATGTCACAGCACAAGGGCAATATAACAGGGGTAGAGGTGAAAGTAATCCACCTCCCACGACCACGCCGGCAAGGACAGGACGTTTAAAAGACGTGTTGTTGATGGAGGACATGCGGACCTTTTTCAGTCCTACGCATCGCATCAGCCCTTCGGGATCCACCCTCAGAGAACGACTTGACCGACAGGTAGCAGACTACCTCGCCTTAACTGCAGATATCGACACTCTGAGGAGCGATGAACCCCTTGACTACTGGGTATGCAGGCTAGACCTGTGGCCGGAGCTATCCCAATTTGCAATTGAACTTCTGGCCTGCCCCGCTTCAAGTGTCCTGTCAGAAAGGACCTTCAGTGCAGCAGGAGGTTTTGTCACCGAGAAGAGAAGTCGCCTAGGGCAGAAAAGTCTAGATTGCCTCACCTTTATAAAGATGAATGAGGGATGGATCCCGAAGGGACTGACACTGGGCGATACATTCGACTGAAAAAGGCCTGATGAGATGAGCTGACTTCGGCTATAAATGGTCCACACGCTGCTGTATGTTATCTGTGAATGCCGGATGACTTGCGTAAATTATCCGCCACCAACCAGGGTTCAAGAAGAGGCAATGTTTTATGGCACTTTCTGCCTGGGGAACAAAGGTCAATTTTTCTGGCTGCTGCAACAGCAGCGGCTGCAACAGCAGCGGCTGCAACAATATCTAATTTTTGAATTTCAATTTTTATGCCAGAAGGCGTACGGCATGTAATGGAAAAGAAAGCATATTGAACAGTCTTGCATAACACAACAGTTGTGCAAAAATACATATTTACAATGAAGACATTTTGTTAAAATTAGGTGGCTAGGCCTTCTTTTTTTTACTTTTTTGGTTAATACATTTTCTTTTTTTTTACTGTGATTGCAATTTTTAAGAGAAACCTAAGACATGGTAAAACAGACAATAGTAAAGTCCTATTATCTATCATCACTCCAGCAGTAGCTTATTATTTACAATATCTAACCTGCTCAATCGCCCTTGGGTTACCCTAGGGCAGGCTTCAGTAGGCGACCTCTCCTTTCCTCGGATGATTTTGCCGCCGGTTGCTTCTGAAGGGTCTCCTCCAGGGCTCCCCCACTCCGGTCCTTCCCCCCGAGTCGCTTCAACCATTAACAAATGTTTTATTATATTAGGGGGCACTAAATGGGGATGTTATCCAGGGATCCCAAATTGTCTGGAACTGGGTGATTCTATCCAAGACTACATGGTTAAATCTCTCGTTGAGCAGTAAATAGTTGATTTTTTTATTAATTCCTGAAAGTTTTAATTTGGGATTTTCCAACTACTAGCTATGTGTATTTTTGCTTTCAAAAAATATTTTATTAGGTCAATCTTAAACATTTTAGAAGCTTGTAAGCATGTTTCTTCCCATAGTCTTATGACTGCCGAACACTCCCACCAGACATGAATAAATGTAGCCTCATTACCACTGTTCCTAAAACATGAGCTGGTCCATTTTGGATCCCATTTATTAGCTTAAAAGGAGTAATATATGTCCTGTGTAGGACCTTTATTGAAGTCTCAAGCAGACTGTAATTTAAAGATCCCCTACTTAAGCCTTGCCAACTTTTATCTCATGTGCTATCTGCCAACTCGGTGCCCAAATCCCTCTCCCAGGCTTTGGTATAGTCTGGTTTGTTTGCCCATGAGTTTTCATTAAATAGTTCATACATGAGGCTAATAATACCAGGCTGAAAGGGGGAATCCCTACATTTTTTGAGTAGCCAGGTGTTTCTTTGGGGGGTTCCCCTACCACTTATCGTATATATAAAATTACGTATCCTGCAAAAATTATAGTGTTCAGCCAGGGGTAAATTGTATCTATCTCTCACCCACTCAAAGGTCATTATTTTGTCGTCATGCCACCATGGACCAACCCTTAGTAGGTTCTGAGACTTCCACCAACTGAGAGAGCTTTCCGGAAGATGTATCTTAAAGCGGGGATTGGGTACGATAGGGGTAAGATCTGATACCCGAGTGTCCAGTTTTTGTGTCCAGTTCATCTCCGTCCATATTTTTAATGAGTGCTTAATCAATGGGTTTTTAAAGTTTCTCAAAAAAGTATTCAGGTCTGGAATCGCATATTACTGTATCCCATATATAAGGTGACATGCTTACATTTTCCATAAATACCCAGAGCGGCTGATGTGTTTTGGAGAATGCGCCAGAGGAATGAAAGCCAGCTGCGCTGCCTTGTAATACAGTTTGAGATTCGGGTCCCTACCCTCTTTTGAAAAGACTATGAGGTCGGCCTGATTCAATTAAGGGGGCATAGGTTCTCCATTTAGTATAGCGTTAAACAAAGATGTTAGGTGCGGGGGTAAGCAAGGGCTCAAATTTCTTATAGTACAGATGAGTAAAACCGTCTGGCCCTGGGGACTTGCCAAATTTAAGATCTTGGATTGTAGATTTAACTTCCTCTTGGGATATGTCTAGGTTCAAGCTGTCCAATTGAGGTACAGGTATTTTGTGGACTTCTTGCTGTAGTAGGAAGGACTCTATGTCAGATCCGCTGCAGCGGGATTGGGATGAATATATGGTCTGATCGAAGTTTTGAAATGTTACTTGGATAGCATTGTGGCTAAAGGAGGTTTGGCCATCAGGTAGTCTAAAGATACTGTATATTATGTCCTCTCCTGGGGGGTAAAGACACTAATAATTCCTCCAATAAAATTCTGCTTTTTTTTTTTGTGGGCAAGGTCACTGGTTAGCCCCTTGGGTTATCTGTTAAAAAGAGTGGTGCAGAGACTGTGGGGGCTGTTAGCCTCCTTGTCCCTGTGTGGCCGTTTAGAATCCCTGCTGCTGCATGTTTCAGCTTTATTAATGTGTAATTGTACAGTGTTTGACTCAAGTAGCTGCCTGTGCTGGGTCAGTTTGGCTTAATTGCTGGGCCCTTTTCCTGCCAAGATGGCGATTGTCAGTCCATGGGCCTCTATGTCCCCTTCACTACCTTTGTCCCCGCTTGTGTGCTTATTTGGGATGGCCCCCCTTTATATCTCCGGCCCGTGGCCTTGTAAGGGTCGCCCCCTCAATCTCTGAGTGTGGATATGCAGGGATGGGGCGTTGAATCAGGCCTACCTTCTTCTCTGCTCGCTGCATGATCAACAATACCTAATTTTTCAGGCATGTGTACATGCCTAATTTTTCTGGCCCCTGGTGCTGCACTGTGGCTTCAACAACCAAAACCAAAAAAAAGGCACATAACAGGGATTAAACTGATAGGAGTAGTACTACTTAACACACCACTCATATCTGGTGTAAAAGTAGTGTACATTTAAAACAAAAAACATTTTTTCTACTGTAATAGATTGCATAGCAGTTAGTTGTCTGCAAGCGTGTGTGTCAGACCTACAGCGTCTACTTTTCAACTTCTGCAAGTGCACAGTGCCACTCATATCTGTTGTCACAGTAGCTTGCACGCATAGTACCGATCTGTCAAAACCTGTAATGATGAATGAGGTCTAGAGTAGCCTGGTTCCCTTATCCTCTACAGGTTGAGACCTAATGTTTGGGTGACTCCAGACCAACACATGAGTACAAGCAGCACACAAACTCACAGCCGCCATCCTCATCCTGGTGCAGCATCATAAGCCACATCAACCACTGCTGTCCTCCTTGCCCCCTCTCAACCATCCGCCACTCCGTCTCTTGCCTTGAGCAGTTCCTGCTCATCTGCCCATAGTCAGGTGCCTGTAAAGGACATGTTTGAGCGTAAGAAGCTAATGTCACAAAGTGCCCCAAAATTGAAGTGATACCACCAACAAAGCATCTTTTTACATCTCCTGGTTCTAAAAATCCAGGCCTTATACACGCCCCCTGATAGGTGACGTAACAAGTATTAAACTGATAAGAGTAGTACTTACAAACACGTCACTCCTATCTGGTGGCACCTTTGACTGCACGTGCCGTGCCCCAAAATTGAAGTGATACGACCAACAAAGCATCTTTTTCCATCTCCTGGTTCTAAAAATCCAGGCCTTATACACGCCCCCTGATATGTGCTGTAACAGGTTTTAAACTGATAAGAGTAGTACTACTTAACACACCTTATAATAATGCAGAGAGAGGCAATGCAGTGAGAGGAGTCTGAAGAAGAGGAGTCAGAGGAGGCAGGTGGCTTTGAGGAGGTGGAAGACCAAACACAGCAGGCGTCCCAGGGGGCTTGTTGTCACCTTTCGGGGACCCTTGGTGGCTGGGTGGAGGAAGAGACCTTCAATTACATCAGTGAGGACAAGGAACGGGACATGGCTAGCATGGTATCCAACCTTGTGCAAATGGGGAGTTTGCTGTTGTGCAAATGGACTGTTTGTGGTTGTTTGCGGTGCGTTAAACGGGGAGTTTGGTCTGTCACTGTGAAGCGGGCCTAACCCTTACACTACCTGATCGATACAACATCATACCTGATGTTTTAAAGCACGTTATTCCAAACAATTTAGGAATATTAGGTAATTTATGCCCTTTATGGCTTAAAACCAGACTCTACATCAACTATGTAATTTTCCATGGATCCCCCTCCGGCATGCTAATGTCCAGGTGTTAGTCCCGTTGAAACAACTTTCCCATCACTATTGTGGCCAGAAAGAGTCCCTGTGGGTTTTAAAATTCGCCTGCCCATTGAAGTCTATGGCGGTTCGGATAGGTTCGCCGGTTCGCGAACATTTGCGGCGGTTCACGTTCGCGGTTCGTGAACCGAAAATTTTAGGTTCGCGACATCACTAATCCCAATCAGTTATATCGCTATCTTGAAGGGAAGTAAAGAATGATGTATATGAATTATCAAATGACCAAGGGAGATATGATATCTTTGCATGAGATCCCCATACATTTAATTCAAGCATGATTCTTACCACAGTATCTAGGTGATCCTCAATGGATAATTTAGTTCCTTTAGTGTAGGGCTTTACCAATTTCCTGATAGCCTGCGCTGTCTCATGGAAAGATAATTTCTTATTTGTGGGGGCCTCCTCAACATGAATTGCCTCATCTCTATGCCTGTCCGGAGCCCTTATAGCTTTTTATGAGTATCCCTTGAAGGGGATCATTTAAACCCCTCATCAAAATGTCTAGGATGCCTGGCAATCGTTATGTCTGGTACATGACTTTGGGCCTTATCTAGATCTGCTTTTAACCTGCCAATATCCTGCTGGTCATTTTTAATCTCCTTTTGGGCATTATCAAGTAAATTTTGAATCTTTCTAGCTTCCTGGTAATTTTCAGCTTCTCTTATTGTACTCTTAGTTATTTCATTAGTAAGGGTGGTAAGTTTATCTTCTAAACTTGAATTTTCTCTTTTTTAACTCCTCACAGTCTTGTAAGTATTTTTGAGTCCCTCAGCCTGATCTACTTTTTGAGCTAAATGATCACATTGCCCAGACAACGCTTCAATTTGGCCAGTTTTTCTATCTCTGTCTTCAGATAACTCATCCCATTTTATTTGAAAATCCCCTAACTTCCTCATTAATTTATCACACATTGCTGTTAATCCCTCATATCCTTGTAATCTTTCCTTAGCATCTTCTAATTCCTTTTCTCACTCACCCAGTTTAACTACTTGATGTTCTGACATTTTTATCCTACCTTTGTGTAAGTCTCTCAAATGGTTGCATGACTCAGATATCTCATTAATTGTCTTATTTAAACCAGTTATGACCACCTCCTTTTCAATAGTCTGGCCTTTCCAGTATCTGTCGACTTCCATCCAGCTAATCGCTACACGGGCAAGATTCTTTTTACGTTCAAAGTTATCCTGAACTGCCTTTATGACACCATTAATATTCGGTACTAATTCTGTCTCCTGACTCCAATTGTCTATGGCATTTTCATCAATTATCGGTTTGATGTTACTAAAATATTCTGACAATCTTGATGGGTAGTCACACAGAGGATACACATTGCTTATTAAACATTTGATCAATGTTTCACATCCCATTGCATCTAGTTTCAATATCTCATCCAATGACAACACCCCTGTCCTTTCTGAACTGGATCGGCCTTCTGCTATTTTGTTTTTATTTTAATAAACGCTGTTGTATTAAAAAGATTTAAATTGATAAATATCAATTCACTTATCTATAAAGACGTTATCTCAAGCAGTGCCTCCAAATTATGTTGTGGTATTTATAGTAAATGATATTTGAAATAGTCAATTTAACTTATTGTCCGAGTATAACGTCAATTCATAGGCAAATATCGCTTTTAAACAAAACAGCATATATCATCAATAACACAATCGAATTCTAAAGTAATAAAAAGTTCTAAACAGTACTATATGATTCACAGATGTCACCCAATTAAGTCTATTGCGATATTAATATGATAAAATGTTAATAAAACAAGAAAAACCTTCTAACTTCTTTATCAACAAAATCTTCTAGGGTAATAGAAAATAACAATAAATTACTATTAATCAATATTTCTTATTTTAGCTGTTTATAATAAACACGAAAATCAATCTTAATAATATAGTAAATCACAATAATATTGTTGGCAGAATATATAATATACCCCAGTAGACCTATATACAGTAACTAATAATGGGGTGATGCTATAATAATAACCATATATTGAATAACAAAAATACTATTGGAACAAAGGAAAATATATCACAATTTGAATAATACCTACAGTAGATATATTGGTGGCTTCTGTGATACAATTGATTTAGTGGAATAAATAAGATCAATTTATCTATTATATCACAGAAGTTTGAAATTAAATCTATACATTACCAGATACCAGTAGCAACCCAATTCAACGTAGAGTTAGCCTGGTTTTACCAAATCGATTATTATATGAAAATGAAATATATCAGGAATCAAAAATATGTCCTTCCCTCTTTCTTAATCTTGCATGTGTGTGAGTCAGCCTCTCTCCTCTTTGTGTCTCTGTTCCTATCTTTCTTTCTTCCTTCTCTCCTTTTTCATTTCTGTCCTAGGCTTATTTTAAATAGCCATTCTTATCTAGATTTCACGTTTATCACATCCTGGAATTATTTCTTTCACTATTGTGTTAAGTGGGGATACATGAATATCAAAGGCACAGTCAAACAAATATTGTCAGTACCAGAGCCCAAATGGTGAATTCTCGTCTCCAATTGAGGTGTTACTATTTCAAGACATTTGAGGATCAAAAGAATATAGTATGAATACGAATGACTAGCCTTTTGGTAGTTTCACTGTTTACATTCTCGTTACAATGTAGACATTTAGTGAAGCTCAGAAAAATGGAATATGTGTATAAATTTAAAAACTCAAAATAAAAGGATGATGTGCAATACAGGTATAACATAACACATAGATATGAAAAGCTTAAGATATTTCCTATCCGATGATATCAAACACCGTTATGTTTGAGGAATATCTATATGTGTATTAATTAAAATATTAAGAGGATATATGTAATGAAAATATATAATTAAAATGGTATATATATATATATATATATATATATATATATATATAAGGAGTATACTCATTTATTTATTTAATAGGTAAAAACCCTGACACTGATACGGTTCAATTGATTAATTCAAATATGTTTCCTTTTATATTAAGACTGGTACACATCATATACAATGACAAGGCATAGAAGCAATTGCTGTATAGAAAGATTTTCATATGAAGAACTACATTATCTTTTTTTGAATTACCGGGAAAAATATGTTTAAGCTGTAATTCCCCTAGTCCCTCTCTAAATAAAGAAAAAAGAATAAATTCCTTGAACATTACATAGCTACATAGTTACATAGTAATTAAGGTTGAATAAAGACTTTTAGCCCATCAAGTTCAACCTTTTAAGATTTCCTCTGATCTGCAATATGCGGATTAGTTGTTAATTGATTGTACAGAATTCCACAGATTAACTATCCTTACTGTGAAGAACCCTTTTCTTTCTTTAAGGTGGAATCGTTTTACTTCTAAGCTCAAAGGATGTCCTCATGGCACAAAAAGCTCCCTTGACAAATCTTTATACTGACCCTGGATGTATTTATACAGGCTAATTATATCCCATCTTAGACGCCTTTTTTCTAGAGAAAATAAGTTTAATTTGGTTAGTCTTTCTTCATTTCTTAGCCCCTCCATTCCCCTTATTAGTTTTGTTGTCCTTCTCTATACTTTTTCCAGTTGTAAAATGTCCTTTTTATGAAGTGGTGCCTGTCATGAATCAGCCAGTGGCCATATTGAATTTGGCCTGAATAGCCGGTGGCCATGTTGTGACTGGCACAGCCAGGTTGTGTCTAGCAGCAATGGTCACATTTAAGAGCCATTTGTTATATTGTATATGATAACTGGGGGGTTTGGGGCTCACAGACCCACTGTTATACTGTATATTGTTATTCTGTGGGCTAGGGGGAGGAGCAGGGTTTTCTCATCACCATTAATAAAGTCATCATAAGGCATAAAATGGATTGATGGAGAAAGCCCTGTCCCAACCCTAAATACCATAACTCCCATGTTTAGGCTCAGTGTAATGAGTGTCCTGTGAGAGAGCTAATGGGAGATATTGGCTATACGTGGGGGCAACATTGTGTGTTATATTTGTAAATATATAAATGTATATTATAGTAGAGAGTAGCCCTATTGTAGATATTACACATACATCTTGTCATAGGAGTCTGTTGACCACAAAGGCTAATCCCTTGTGTACCCTCACTTAAGGGATAGGAGCCATAAACAATGGGATCTCCACAGACACAGAGGCACCATAACTCCAGGGGGTCTACAGCTTGTCCCCTCCCAACTATCAGAGCAGGGAGCAGAGCAAAAGGACATGTGTCTCTCCTGAGAGCTAGAAACCAAGTGAATAAGGAAGCCACACCTAGTGGGCGGACCTGGGAGGAGCCTCATGTTTCCCACTGTGTAATGCTACGTGATTGGCCAGAGACCATTAGGGGCTGACCTCAGGTAGCCCCTCCCTCTACTATGTTGTAAAGAGTTTATATGCGTGTGTATTTCAAATAAAGGTTGTCTTTAATTTTTCCATCATGATTATGGTGTTGGAGTGAATTATTGTCCAAGCTAGCAGTCTGCTACAGTAAGGTCTGATCCAGACTTACTGTAGATCCCCAAAAGCATCTCTGGGCACTCCTAATGATTGGGAGAGCCCTGCCAAGGCTGGCTGCATCCATCATTCGGTCCAGAATCATCCCAACAGAGCTATTCCTGCAGTAACTAGGGGTAGTAAGTGCCTTTCATATCTCACTCAAGGAGCAGGTCGTGGCAGTTGGTGGCAGCGGTGGGAGGCTCTAGAGGAAAAGACTGAGGATGGAACAGCAGTATGAGAACATGTTCTCAGCAGAACTGAGAAAGGTGCAGAAACTAAGAGGAATGCCCCGGAAGAAGGGGAGCCAACCAGCAGATGTGATAGCAGCCTTGAGAAGGTATGATGCAGAACAGCTGGAACAAGAGGAGTTGGGTGAGGGGATAAGCACACTACAAAGGACCCCAAGATCTTAGCAAGAAGAAGGACAGCCAGATGACATCTTAAAGGAGGCAAGACGCAGGTTCAGGGAACTCAGAGAGTTTTGCCCCGGGGAGATAACGCTGGAAGAGGTCATTAAAGGAGTGAACCTAATAAAGCAGCAAATAGAGGAAGAACATACAAGAGTGAGTGTCCAAGCTCAGCAAAGGCTTGGGGTCAACCCTGCAGAGATGCCAGTAAGAGTCAAACTGGCAGATCAGAACTTTAACTTACTAGACCAGCATTGCCAGAGGATCTGGCAGGAGAGCAATGAAGAGAGAGCTCCAGCTCAACAAAGACTTGGCTACAGAGAGACACTGCATCTAGAGAAATGGATGGCGGTTCTGAATCTGTGGCAGGACGATGAGCTAATGGGCTGGCTGGAAGTACTAGTAAGAAAAGAGGTTGCCTTGGAGGGATATCATGTTTTCATGCCAGAATAGTTGGTGGCCTTGGAGAGGAGTTTGATTTCCGCTTGGAGATAGATTCTGGCCTCCAAGACATTGTGTATGGTGACCCTGAAGGGGGCATAAGGACATTTAAGAGGCACAATAACCTGTTTGTGAAACGCTGTCATAATCTGGGACTGGAATCATGGTCCATGGAGGCTAATTTGATGGCACACCTGGTTGATCAGGAACTGCAGCTGGAAGAGGAATATTTTAAATTGTGGGATAAAATATTCGGGGACACATTTTGCCTATCCAGATCGGAGGAACCCAGTCAGGCTGACTGCTCACCAGATCTATACAACACAAAGGGTATGTACCAGAGCGATTGTGCTCAAGAGGTCTGGGGAGAAAATTGTAGAGATAGAGAATATTTTCCCCTAGAAAATGCAGTAACTGTGTCCGAGCCTAGCAGGGATGATAAAGTCAGCTTGGGACCAAATCACCAGCTCCAGGAGCCAGAAACTCAGGGGAATGTGCCCTGGGTGGGGTCAGATAAGTAATGTTTGTCCCCTGATAACCCAAGAGGCTTCCCAGAGGAAGCTGAGCACAGTTTCTCCAAACTGGTTACGCCTGAGGTGCCAGATGTGGATAGAGCCTCACCTGGGGACTACCTTCCAGCACAAATCCTGGCAGAAACCCCAGTAACTGCTAAACAGGTAGGGCCAGACGAATTAAGTCCGCCCTCCAAAGGCAATGTGGATGGGCCAGAACTGCTAATGGAGCCAGGGGCTCAGGATAGCCACCCAAGAGACTGTGGGGAGGGCTATGTAATGCACTCTGGGGAGAAGGCCATAGAGGTCAGGTTGGGTGGGAAGGATAAGATTCCCCAGCCTACAACAGATAACCAAAATCTGTACCCTGACACCCCAGGAGAGTTGCTACAAAAGGTGCTAGTGAAGCACAGAGCCCAGGAGGGCTATGTAATGGACTGTGGGGAGGGAACGACGGTCCCTAGCTACAGGGAACCGGATCTCACACAGCCAGAGAGTGCCAGGGGCACCAAGAGCCAGACAGGGGCAGCAAGTGTGCCTGTCTGGGAGAAAGATCCATGGGTGTAGAGTGGCACCATGATAGAGGGTGTACCAAGTGGGGAGATACCCTGGATAACCAGTGTCCAGGAGCCCACTGGAACAGACACCCCTCCAAAGACCCAGTTCAACATGGAGGACTGGGATAAGGTTGCTCAACCCAAGGCCATAGAAGAAGAGGGTCATCTGAGGGCCCCAAAGAACCGGCTGGGTGGGAAATGCGAGATTCCCCAGCCTGCATCAGAGAGCCAGAGCACAGTTGCTCCACCAAGGGCAATAGAGGACAACCAGGAGGCAGCAGGAAAGGAGCATCCAGGTCTGAGCATCATCATGGATGCTGGAGGTCAGCACAGCCCGGTATGTACTTTTCTGCAGTGGGTGGGTTGTTGGCCTCCCAACAGTAATATGCTGTCTGAGGGGGGTACTGGACTGTCCCCTTGTGGTCCTATAGGTCCAGAGACTGTTTTAGAATCCCCAGCCCAGCTGTGGGGACTGGCTGAGGGGAAAGGGGTTGCCCTGAGACAGGAGTTGTTTTGTGGGGCTCCCCAAGATATTATTTTGCCTCAGAAGGGGGTATGGGTGCAACCCCGTGTCCCCAGTGACTGCCCTACTGCTGCCCAAGCAGAAGGGGAAGAGCAATTTGCTCTGGACAGTAAGGACCAGACCAAGAGCTGGGGGAGGCTTTTACTCTGCCCCTTGGGACTGTGTGTGCACAGACAAGAACTTGCCTAGCAAGCTTCTGGCATTAGCAAGCATACACCTTATGGTATGAGTTTGTACTTCTGGTGTGCCTGCCACTATACTTGAGTTATTTAGCAGTACCTCCTTACTGACTTTACTAACCCTCCCCCATGTCCTCCCACACGACTAGTTAATTCATTCCTTACCCCCTCTACACTTACTACCACATTACTTCTATCTAGTCCCTCCCCCCACCTACTAGTTAACCTTTTGTTTGCTTTACATTTTAAAATGTAAAGACAAACTAACATTCTTCATCATTTCCTTTCTACAACATTTCTCTCCAATCTTATCTTACTTGTTGTTCAGATAATCACCTTCATAGATGAGGGACAGTACCCTCTTATAGTTTATATTTTCAGTTTATTTTTTTACCACAAAAAAAGTTATAACATGTTCTTCACAGCCGGTGTCTTTCATTATTCCATCAGCAAAAGACCCTTGTGGTACAAGGGAATCAATTCAGTCCACATTATATTACTTTTTCAATACTAAGTTATTTCTTAGTCCTTATATTCATTGGGGATTTAGACCTAGAACTTTGTCTATTACAATGTATTTAGAGTATCAATTTCCCATTACATTCTTCATCATCATCCAAGGAATCCTGTACACAGACCGAACTGCTAAAGTTAGACTTACATGCAATATATAGGAAGAGTTAAGGTTAAAAACTGTAAAAGGGTTGTCCACTCTCTCCAACAATATTTGCCTTGGTTGTGGAATGAGTACAAATTGAAACATCAGGGGTTTTAGATTTTATGGATTGGAACATTAAAGTCTCCCTTATAAGGATGATGTTTTGTTACTTCTAGCAAACATATCCATATTGAGATTTTGCAAGGAAACAGTGATGCAGAAAAGAGGTATCTGGTTTTAAAGAAAATAATAAAAATCAATGGTGTTTTGAGTAGTAGAAATTCAAGAAATGTGATTATCTATAATAGATCATTTCACATACAGTATATATGCTCCCTATTTCAAAGTGAACAGTTTCTAAGTTTTTTTTTGTTTTGTTTTGTGTATCGTAGTTATGCTAGAGGAAGTCTGTCTGCAGCAACAGTATAACAGATAATTGTTAAATAAGTTTTTGCTCACAATTATATCTTATTTACTCCAAAGCCACTACCCTTCCCTATACTAACCCAAATACTTACTTCATTATTAATCTTCATTATTAATCCTGAGTAACACCTCTTTTGAAAATCTTGACTGTGATTATTGCATTGTACTACCCCAACACGCTTTGATGGCCACATCATCAACCTTGTCCTCCCTACTATTTGCACTGTCTCTCAATACTGCCAATTTCCCCTTTTCTCTTTCTGACCTTCCCCTCCTAAATTGTAGATTCACCACTATAAAAATCTTGAAATTACTTTTTTATAAAGCCTGTCCAGAATGAGGTACCAGGGAAAGAGTTTTGTATCCTTGCTCTTTGTAGTTAACACAAATGGAGTTTCTTGTGTGCCGGAAAGTTATCCTGCCATTCTTCAAGTTTGATTTTAAATCCTATACAGTATCTTTAAGCATACTGGGGTGTTAGTATGTAGTGTCTGACCCAGAAAGGGGGTTATAACATGATGAAATTAGCTGTTGGGTAGGAGTATCTCTAGTGCATACTTTCCCAAACATGGTAAGTGGTGAGTTTCCACTCAAATGAACTTTGTAACTATCTATGAAAGTCATGAAAGGTGAGTAAATTATCTTGTTAACTTTACTGATTTTAAATAATAATTCCTTTCGTAAAAATAGTATTGTAGTAGGGAGATATTTTAAGAGATGTATGGCAATAAGTAGGATAGGTTATTATAAAAACTAGGGATAGAGTTATGGTCTATCATGCATACTTAATATTTTTTATGATAAAAGCCCTAGCTTCCAACAACATAAAAACATACAACAGGACACACTTCTCTATATTTTATTTTTTCATTAGTTGTATACAATTTGATCTCTATAGATTTGAGTATGAAGTGGAGGTACTATATAATGATAGTCATGTCAGTCAGCTTTGGAGGCATTAACAAAGATGAGATGTTGCAAACAAGGGCTTTATTTTGGTAGTGGTAGTTTTGGTAGCTATCTGGGAACTAGGAAAATGGAAAAGCAATACTTACCAAATGTCTTGAAAAAGCATAATTCTTCCTAAAAATAGTGATAGCTGAGATGGGTAAAATGTGTTTTAAAAAGATGGAAATATTACTTAGAGAAGGTGTTGCTTAAATAATATGATGAGGGGTAATTGATGATTTTAAAGGCTTCTTGCAAAGAGACTGGTGGACAATTGAAGAGGATAATGCATTATAAGGTCTATAGAAAATAAACATAGCCTAAAAGGAAATATTTTTTTCTTTATATGAATGCATAAATAGTGAGCTGAAGAAAGTAGAAAGGTGTACTTAAAAGTATCTATGTATTCAATAGTGGTGTTTAACATTTAACATCTCCTTCTACATTAATTTTGAATTTATTCACCCATTCATATAGTAGACACTAGATTGCTCTTGAGATTTTGGCATGTATCTGTCATTTCTATGAAATCATATAAGTCTGTGGTGTGCAGAAACACACTGAGTTCACCCACAAAAGATATGAAAAGTGTCTGCTGGTAATGTCTATTGCAGTTAGAAAATTAAGCGAAGTGGGCAAAATAAAATCGCAGAGCTTTTATGCATTTCTTTGGTAATTCTCTCATCTCTTTAGAGTGCCCTGATGTTAAAAGTGGGTGGGGGAGAGAGGAGGCAGAGAAAAGGAGTGGGAGGGAGAGGGAGAGAGAGAAATGGAGGGAGAGAGAGAGGGAAAGAGACAGAGAGCACACAGAGCGCAAAGAGAGGGCACAGAAAGAGAGGGCACAAAGAAAGAGAGCACAAACAAAGATGGCACAGAGAGAGAGAGAGACCGCACAGAGAGAGAGAGACAGTGCAGAGGGAGGGAGAGGAATGGAGAGAGAGAGAAAGAGGGAGGCCAGAGGGAGGGAGAGGAATGGAGAGAGAGAGAAAGAGGGAGGGAGGCATATCACATATATAGTTGTCTGCAGCCGGGCTTGCCAAAATCCGTTGGTAACGCAACAGGGAAACTGCGGGTTGTGGCCAGGCAAGGAGCGCCAAAGGCGCTCACTGCGCTGGTGGAGATGAGTGCCGTAACACTTTGAAAAAATGACATTAAAAAAAATACGAGCCGCAAAAAATACAAACTTAACTGCCGAACCGCGCACATCGAAAACCACGAAAACCACACTAAATACAAAAAAAACATCACATACAGCAAGGGGGGACACCCAGGATGTCTGGAAGTGATGTTACACATCAATTTAAGTCCAATTTTCAGAGTTTAGCTACCCGAAAATCCCCTAAGCGAGAGAAAAAATGGCAGCCGAAAAAAACGAAACAGAGGCTACACAACCCATAAACACGCAAAGGCACTCACCGGGAGGCTCGCAATCAGCGCCGAAGGTACTCACACAAAAAAAACTCTTACTTTGTGTGCCAAACAGCATTTCTTGACTTACAATTCTATTGCCGTCATTTTTTGACAGGCAATTCGCTAGTTAATTAGATTTGTTCAACATGATCAATCCCTCATAAAATGCACACTGTCTTCAGCACGAGTGGTGAAGTCATGCCGAATTATGGGCGCAGACAATGGGGCATCACAGAAATGTGCGCAGGCTCGGAAGCGAGCATGAGCAATAGCGCTCCCCTACAAGCTTCCCCTGCCTGTTATACCCCTGCCTATTATATGTACAGCACCCCTGCCTGCCCCTACTGTGTACCCCTGAATGTTCTCTCTCTCCCCCCTCCTCTCTATCACACATCTCGCCCTCCTCCCATCCACAGATATTACTTACCCCATGCCATGGGCAATAGTGCGCCCGACATCTATGTTTCCCATCTGTGAAGTCTCGGGGCCTGGCTTCAGCCCATTACTCCCTGGAATGCCCGTGGGATGGGGTAAGTAATATCTATGGATGGGAAGAGGGAGTGATGTGTGATAGAGAGGAGGGGGAGAGAAGGGAGAGAGAGAACAGGCAGGTGTACATAGTCGAGCAGGCAGGGGTACAGTACATATAATAGGGAAAGCTGGTAGGGACGCACTATTGCACGTGCACGCTTCCAGGCCTGCGCACGTGTGTGATGCCCAATTGTCGGTGCCCCTAAGTCGGCGCGGCTTCAGCACACGAGCTGAAGTCTTTCTACCCTCAGAAATCCATGTTGACTCCTACTTATAATCCTGTTCAAATAGACATAATCTTGTATATTAAGCCTTATTGACCCTTCTAAAAGCTTTTCCACTACATAAGTGAGGCTCACTGGTCTATAATTTGTGTTGGGTATGTTCATTAAGGAGGTCTCCATGAGGGAGTTTTAAAAAATTGGGGCCCTATTAAATTGTCAAAATTGCAATTGCTGAAGCCCGTAATGTAGCACACAAAAGTTACTGATATTCAATTGGCCTCCACTAGCTACCTGCAATCAATTTGCGTGCGTCAGGTTGAAAATTCCTGCAGTTGTCAAAATAGTAACTCCGACCCATCTAAGCGTTTGATCTTTCAAACCCTCAAAAGTCACAAATTGCTATTTAATTGAAACAATTCCACAAGCCTGCAATTGCCTTCAAACCCATAAATGGCAAATGTAGCAAAAATCTTAGAGAGGGCTCGCAAGGGGGTTAAACACCTGTACTGGACTTATTTTTATGGAGTTTTAGATCGGGATTGCGAGACGAATTGCATATTGGACGTTTAAACACTAATGTATTTAAATTTCAGTGCCATATTTTACTGATGTCATGATGACAGCCTCAATTACTTCTGTTTCTAAATTGTTAATTACAGGCTTGCTTAATTGATCAGGTTCCTGCCCTGAAATGCTACGTACGGTTACATGGTTTACGGATTTGGTTTTTGGCAATGTAATTGCAGGCTTGTTCAATTAAAATCAATCTGTAACTGTTGCAATTTTTGGAATTTAATAAGGCCCTTGATCTTTTATTACCCAGGCTTTATTCGCCTTAAAACTCGTGTGATTTGGGGACTATATTTTTGTATACTACATAAAATACATCAAATTAAAACTAATATTGTCATGTTGTAGGATTTGATCACCTGCATAATTTATATAACGATAGTAGAAACATATTAGTTGATATCCCCAGTAGTTATTGTGAATTTATGTGCATTATATAAGTATATAAAAATATAGTTGCCAGGTTTGTTCGGGTAGCTGAAGTGATCATTTAATCAAACATGTTTAGTACCCGCTTCTGCAATACAAGCCTGCAATGATTTTAGTATTCAGCATTTTTTATGATTTTAATTAAAACTTTCAAATTCAATTTCCTCTATATTTTTAACTATTGGTCTTTAAAAATATTAGTGTCAAGCCCCTTTGCCAAAAGAGATAGATTTTTAAGGAAAGTTGATTTATAATAACTCTCCACTCTAATACTCTTATTACTGTTACCTTAATAGATTTATCAAGGGAACAAGTTTCGTGTATATTTATATAATAGACATGTTCTCATTTTACAGATAAGTATGCCGCACAAATGGGACCTCCATAAATAATAAAGATTAAAAAAAAGAAGAAGCATAAGAAGAAAAAACAAAGAAAAACTAAAAAACATAAATATACACATATAAAGAGAAAAACAACAAAAACAAAAGACGAAAAACCGATGTTTAGAAATGCCAGGAAGAACTCCGTCTTCTTGGTCGAAATGCCTACGTTTGTGTATCTCTCATATTATCTACCAAATATCATTTTCAAACTTCTTCCCCGCAAATTAAAGCTAGGGCTTCTTTCCTCCCTCCTTTCTACTGTTACACCATAACCTATTTTTCCTTCTTGTTTTCGTCTTTTTTTTTTTTGTTTATTTTTTTTTTCGTCTTTGGCTACAATCCCAAAATCACATACTGGAATATAATCAAGGTTAACTTTAAAATATACAATTGACCCACCATTAGCACTAAGAACAGTTACTATATCCATTAGTTTCACTAAGTCCTTCAAATTAACCCTGGAGACCTACGTGTGAAAGTTGAAAGTTATTTACTACTCCTTCCTTTTTACTAACCCGGACCTACTAAAGTCCTGTAACTGACCTTTTAGTGACCTAGTGTTAAAACTGACCAATAAGGATTTGTCTACTTTATTTTTCGCCCTTACTTTTTCCCAAGTACTTTAATTATTATTTTATCCGTGAAAATTAATAAATTTGTAAATTTTCAATGAAAATTCCGGGTGTGAGTAGTACAAGTGCACTGACCAAACAAATTTTACAACTATTTATCTCAAATTGTTATAACATCAATAGAAAATATAAAAAGGAATATGTGATATATTTTAAATGTGTTTAATATTAATATTATAAAGTGAAAGTCAAACCGGGGTTTTTACCAGCCTTAGTAACCAGTGCATTCACGGTCATTATGTTATTCGCCATAGATTGATTCGGGTTAACCTGTGTTATAATAAACAAAAAAATGACTCAAAACAGAAGAAGGTATCTATTTGACAAGTTCCCATTCTGGTTTTGTTATCTCTAGAGTGGGTTTAAAGCTCCCAGCTTTTGCAGCCACTAACTTGATATTCCACTTTTGAAGTAATTTTTTCCCCTCTTCTACATTTTTAATTTTTACCCAGACTTGATCTCTATAAATGGAGATTCCATAAGGGAAGGACCATTTATAGCGTAACTCGTTTAGTCTGAATTATATCCAAAAATTCCCTTCTTTTAAGTAGGGTAAAGGCTGAAACATCAGAGAAGATCTTAATACCACAGTAGGGGGGCTCCAAACCTAAACCTAAGACATTTGCTCTAACTATAGCTTCCTTAAACGGAATATGATGGAAAGCTATAATTACATCTCTTGGTACAAGTTTGTCCATATTTTTGGGCAGGGGAATTCAATGGATACTCTCAATTTTACGATCCTCTGGGTCCATTTCTGGGGCTATATTAATAAACATTCCTCTAACAAAGTCTCTCAGGTTATTATCTTGGATGCTTTCCTGTATTCCCCTTAAGCGAAGATTTTTTTTCCTTGAGCGATCTTCCTGGCTGTAAAGCCTCTTCATTAAATCTTCAATTTTATCTTCCAACGAAGAGGAATATTTTAATAAGGAATTATGGTCCAATATCAACTTATCGCATTTGTTTTCAAGCAATTAAATTTTCTGGTTTATATCTGATATTGATTGGGAGTTGTTAGAGATTGACTTTGAAACATCTTCTGTGATCTTCAACTGGAATTCTAACATTAAGCTCTCATTTTTCAACAAGTTAAGGCCTCTTCTTCTTGCATTAGAGAGCTACTATCATGCCCATGAATAGACGAGTCAGAGACCTGATTAATCGTTGTATCTACGATTGATTTATTATATGATGAGTTCCCTTTTATAGTTGATTTTTTAGGGTCAATAAAAGCTGGAAGATTTTGTACCTCTTTTTTATCTTTTGTTTTGCTTTTAATAGGCAGATTGTAGACCCTTTATTCTTACCAATTGGTAATTGATCCTTGGAAAATAAATTATCTTTATTAGCAAATATAAATGTTCTCTTGATAATTCAGTCCATCCAACGCGCTAATACAGATCTGGGGAGCAAGGACTAACGCCGGGGAGAGACCAGAAGTCCACTTTACTCAATACAGTCTCACTTAATTACAGCAGGGATCACTCTCTGTATAACTGCTGGCCCCAATTTTAAACAATCATGTATTCCTCTTTGCGTTTTTATATTTGTCCCATTATGTAGGTAATACTGCAGTAATATCCAGTTAATGGAGCTCAGTACTCACAGTTTTGTAGATCCGTTTAACGGAGGTACAGGTCCTGTATGGAGGGCATAAAAACCATATACCTCTCCTAGTGGCTATTTTTCCACTCTGGGTGCCAGCTGTTAAGGCCCAAGTCCATTTACAGATACACCAACTTCATCTGCCGTGGTCAGCTCACTCTCCCATAGGCCTGTTGCTCCTCCTGTGCTTGCCTGCTGTACTGGCCTCTTTAGACATCCAGCTGCATCTCCCACTCGCTGGTTAATGTGCTTGTGGCTGGGGAAGCTGACACCTCTCCGTTATGGGCCACATGCAGCGTCTCTTTCCTCAATGCCTTTGTTACCTTTGTGGACTCCTGCCTCCTTCCCCACTATTCCTTGCAGACTCTCCCCGACTACGGGTCACGTCGGATTACATCAGGAGGGACAGTAAGGACGGAGGGAGAGATCTGGCGTCTTCATGGTGTTTCAGACCTTCCTGCGTCCGCCTATACTGGCGGCATAATCATTTCCCAATATCTGTCCCTATATCTGTATATTTTTTCTTTTCTTTAACTGGGTTTGAGAATTATTTCCCATAATGTTAACGGCTTAAACTCTCCAACAAAAAGGAAAGTAGCCTTTATGGAATATATGAAACTCGAGGCTAATATAATCTGCTGTAAGGAGACACATATAAAGAAGGGACTTACTGGCTATACAAAGAACAGGAATTTTCCCATAAGAGTTGACTCTACTTTTAGCAGTAAATCCAGAGGTGTCTTCATCTTTTTTGGTAAAAATCTTTGTATCCGTGAACAATACTCAGATATTGACGAATTTGGAAGATACATTATTTGGCAAGGTTTTGTCAATGAAAATCTTTTTACCCTTGTTAATTTGTATGCTCCAAATGTCAATAAGTTGGCTTTTGTAAAAAAAAATTTGGTGAAGGTTAATAAAATAAAAAGAGGTTCTCTCCTGCTGTGCGGGGATTATAATATGACCATGGATAATAACTGTAACGGAGTTGGAACAAAAATCCAATATCTCCGCTGGTATACGGTAAAATACCCAAGAGGCACTACAGTCTCACCATTCCCAACCTCCCATATTGGACGACACTCAATAGGGAGTTCAAGACTACTGACTTTATTTTGTTATGTGCAGAAATATATATACACATCTCTTCCCACAGGCAATACACATCCCCCATAGTTGACCACACAATACACATAGAGGGACAATAGGTGGGTCACACCTCCCTGAGGCTACCTGGCCACTTTGATACAATCAGACATTGATTAGATCATCCTTCTTTGTTCTTATGTCTGAGAATGAAAACACTTTATACAATAGACTTCCTTATCTTATGAGGAGTCTCTGTAATAGGATTATCTATTATGCCAAGGTCTGCAATAGTCTGGGCTAATATTCTGCAGAGCATAAACCAACATACATACAGTATAACAGTAGGATCATATTTAACCATAACCATAAAACAGGGTAAAACAGTGATGGGTTCCGTTACACACCTCCCCCGTGACCATAAGCCAGCATACACGTTCTGATCCCAACGGATCGGCCTGGGGATGTCCGGACAAAAGTATTTGTTGGTCAATTCTCTAGTTTGACAACCCATCAGCATTACTGCAATTCACATTTACTCACATTTCACATATCCCTAGATAGCTGGGATCTGAGCGCACAAAACTACCGAATAGCGCTCAGATCCTATTCACACAGTTCAATTGCCATGTAGCTAAAGTCTTTCCCATAGTCTTCCATTATATGAATGGGCTCCATGGCATAACTATCTGGGGTGTCACCGCTCCCACAGGGCAAGTACCAAATGACCCCCCTGTATTTAAAGGGCCAGAATGAGTGACATACACTCTGGTATGGCCGAATACTGTTTTTAAAGGGCAATATGTCCCAGGGCCATAGTCGCAGGGCAGGAGGCTGGCAATAAGTCCTCTCCAGGACAATGTGGCAAAAGGCACTTCGTCACCCATCTCCCCTTTGGGGGGAAGTCTAACCAGGCACCTGGATATTTTGCTGTGGTGATGGGGCAACACGCTGAGGGGACTTGAGGGGCAGAGGCCAGCGGCACTCTGCCCTGATGCCAGCTCTTCTGCTGGTATAACCTGCAGGACATTCTGCGCTGTACAAGGGACAAAGGGAGGGCAGAGGCCGACTGCACTCTGCCCCGCTGTCAGCTCTTCTGCTGGGGTACTTGGGACATATTCCGGCTCAGTAACCAGGGAAAGGTGGGGGTCAGTGGGGGTTAACATTTCCTCTGTTAACCCTGGGGCCACATTAGGAGTTAGCTGGGGATGGGAATTTGTACTTACCCCCTCCTCCGGTTTCCCAGTGAGGGTAGTTGGGGATCTGGACAGGCTGTCCAGCATCCCGGTAGGTCAGGCACAGAGACCACGGTCCCATCTGCGCCGTCTGGGAGCTCCCTGGGGTTCACACTGCCGCTGGGGGGGAAGGACGCCACCTTCGGCCCCCTGGGGTACACACTGCCGCTGGGGAGGAAGGACGACACCTTCAGCTCCCTGGGGTACACACTGCCACTGGGGAGGAAGGACGGCCCCTTCTGCCCCCCGGGGTACACACTGCCGCTGGGGGGGATGGACGACACCTTCGGCCCCCTGGGGTACACACTGCCGCTGGGGAGGAAGGACGGCGCCTTCTGCTCCCTGGGGTACACACTGTCGCTGGGGAGGAAGGACGGCCCCTTCTGCTCCCTGGGGTACACACTGCCACTGGGGGGGAAGGACGACACCTTCTGCTCCCTGGGGTACACACTGTCGCTGGGAAGGAACAACGACATCTTCAGCTCCCTGGGGTACACACTGCTGCTGGGGAGAAAGGACAACACCTTCAGCTCCCTGGGGTACACACTGCCGCTGGAGAGGAAGGACGGCACCTTCTGCTCTCTGGGATACACACTGCTGCTGGGGGGGAAGGACGACACCTTCGGCCCCCTGGGGTACACACTGTCGCTGGGAAGGAAGGACGGCACCTTCTGCTCCCTGGGGTACACACTGCCACTGAAGTGGAAGGACGGCACCTTCTGCTCCCTGGGGTACACACTGTCGCTGGGGAGGAAGGATGACACCTTCTGCTCCCTGGGGTACACCCTGTCGCTGGGAAGGGGAATTAGTTGGAGTATTCCACGTGGAGCGGTTTCTGTTTCTGGGACAGTCTCTCTGCATGTGGCCCTGCTTGTTACACATGTGGCACCTGATGTACCGTGGAGGGGTTTGGTGGGTTAGCAGCTCCCAAGATGGACCGTCCCCGTGCCCGCTGCTTTTCCATTATGTATGGACATCTGTCATTAACCATTCCAAGGTTCTTATGGGAAGCGTTCCTGGGAAAAAGGCCAGTCTGCTTTGGAGTTCTCTTCCAAACTCAGTCTGTGTTCTGTCCGTAAGAGGTACTGTAGCCACTGTCCGGTCTCCCTCCATGAGTTCCTTTCTGTCTGCATCCCTGTAGTCTGCGGCCGCCTCCTCCTCCTCATCATGGAACGCTGTCCGAAAACTAGCTGGTTCCATCCTGCTGTAGCCAGGGGCGCTGTACGGATACTAGTGTTGCCCTCAATTTGTAACTCCATGGAATGGTGTCTCCTGTAGCTGTTCTTCTGACTGTGGGAACAATTCTGCCACTTGCCACCAAATGTAACGGAGTTGGAACACGAATCCAATATCTCCGCTGGTATACGGTAAACTACCCAAGAGGCACTACAGTCTCACCATTCCCAACCTCCCATATTGGACGACACTCAATAGGGAGTTCAAGACTACTGACTTTATTTTTTTATGTGCAGAAATATATATACACATCTCTTCCCACAGGCAATACACATCCCCCATAGTTGACCACACAATACACATGGAGGGACAATAGGTGGGTCACACCTCCCTGAGGTTACCTGGCCACTTTGATACAATCAAACATTTATTAGATCATCCTTCTTTGTTCTTATGTCTGAGAATGAAAACACTTTATACAATAGACTTCCTTATCTTATGAGGAGTCTCTGTAATAGAATTATCTATTATGCCAAGGTCTGCAATAGTCTGGGCTAATATTCTGCAGAGCATAAACCAACATACATACAGTATAACAGTAGGATCATATTTTAACCATAACCATAAAACAGGGTAAAACAGTGATGGATTCCGTTACAATAACATAGACAGATTCTTCTAAAACTGAGGTCAAAGGTTGTCCATTAATTTTCGCAGACATCATTTCTAAAGCAGACCTATTAGACTCTTGGAGAACTCTACACCCCCAGGAAAAGAAATTCACTTTTTTTTCCGGTAGATTTAATTCTTATTCAAGAATTGATTATGTGATGTCTGATTACTGGACAAAATAGATATTCATATCACCCCTTGGGCTGACCACTCTCTGCATTATATTATGATTGAAGAAGGCAATAATAATCAAAAGAGGAAATATAAAAGCTGGAGACTGGATTCATACATATTTAAAGATCTAGAGTTGATAAAAACTTTGAAAAAAGAAATACAATTGTTCTTTCGTATCAATAGTGATTCAGAAACTTCTAAGGCAACCTTGTGGTGTACTTTTAAAGCCTACATCAGGGGTCTGCTAATATCCTATACCGCTAAAGTTAAAAGGAATCGGGGATTCCCCTTAGACAGTTGTATATAGACCTTGAAAAAGAACATTTAATAAATCAACAACAGCCTAATAGCATTAAAAAAATCAAGGAATTAAATAAACAAATTAATATAATTTTACAAAAATGTGCTGACCGTCGGTTATGGAGATATCAACAAACATATTTCTTCCAAGGACATAAAGCAGGCAAATTACTGGATAGCAAACTTCGGAGAGAACGGCAGTAAAATAAAATTTTAAAAATCAGAGGCCCGAAGGGCAAATTGATCTTGCATCCCGATGAAATAGCACAGACTTTTATGAGATATTATAGAAAATTGTACAACCTAGGCGAGGACCCCAATTTTCATGTCCCAGAGCAAAATGAAATAAAAAGTTTTTTGGATAGTATTGCCTTCCCAAAAATTTCAGAAAGTGATCAGTGGCTCCTGAACGGAGCAGTTACTGTCGAGGAGATAGAGGATACTAATAAGAATTCTAAAAATAAGGCCCCAGGAGTGGATGGCTTTGATCAAATGTTTTACAATTTATTCTTACCCACTTTTAAGGAACATTTATGTAATCTCTTCAATGAGAAAAAAGATACAGGAGAAACCCTTCCTGAATTATTAGAAACAAAAATCATAAATATATTAAAACAAGGTAAAAACCCAGAAATATGCGAGAATTATAGACCAATCTCTTTGATAAACCTGGATATTAAAATCTACTCCAAAGTGTTAGCAAATAGATTAAAAAAAAGAATACCTAAGTTGATTCACCTCGACCAAACAGGGTTTGTGAGTGGTCGTCAAACCTCAGATAACACGAGACGTCTGATTGATATGTTCACTTTTATCAGGAGGAAAGGGACTCCCAGTTTGACCTTGTCGATAGATGCCGAAAAAGCATTCGACAGGGTCAACTGGGATTTCCTTATTGCCACTCTTCAGAAATTTGGCTTGGGGGATTTTGCAACTAAATCTATAAAGGCCTTATATTCCTACCCCACAGCTTATATAGCAGGTCCTGAGGCAGATTCAGAGAAGTTTAAGATCAATAATGGATCCAGACAAGGTTGCCCTCTATCTCCTCTACTGTTCGCTCTGTTTTTGGAGCCACTGGCAATACTTTTACGAGAATCAACGGAGGTGGAAGGGATTAAGATAAACAAGTTGGACTTGAAATTCATGGCATTTGCCGATGATATTGTCCTGACCTTAAGTAATCCCGAGAAATCCTGTAGATATGCTTATGACATAATGAGAAAGTATGGTAGTGTTTCTTACTTTAAGGTTAATCTTAATAAGACCGATACCCTATTGTGGGGGATCGGATTGGAATCATTAAGGAGAATGGAAGAAATATATCCTTTCAATTGGAAATCAAGAGGCTTAGTTCACTTAGGAGTAAGGTTTACCTTCCAAATTAGTGAAATTCTAAAAACTAGTTTAGTTGAGAAAATTAAAATAATAAGACCCCTGCTGTATGAGTGGCGTTTGCTAAAATTACCCCTACTGGAATTACAGCTGTTAATATGACTATTATTCCTAAATTAACCTATCTCTTCAGATGTATCCCGGGCAAAATAAACAAGACATTTTTACTAATTATTCAGAAGGATTTAGATCACTTTATATTTAACGGTAAGAAATCTAGATTATTGAAAAGTACCTTTTACGCCAAGTTTGAAAAGGGGGGTTTGGCCTATCCATCATTAATGGATATTCAATCTAATATATTACTTTCTCATGCAGTAAGATGGTCCACCTCCAGCGATAAACCAATTTAATTTTATATAGAAGAAACCTTACTTGGTACGAATCCGTTAGCCACATTATTGTGGCTTCCCAGCTTCGACCCACGGGTATTTGAGAATGTTTCTCCTGTTATAAGGTCAGTTATTAAATTCTGGTATGAAAACATCTATAAAATGTCCCTGGTCGATAAACCTTCGCTGGTCGCTCCAATTGAAATACTCTCCATAGTGGCAGATTTTCCATTTACTCAGGTATTTAAGTCACAGGGATATAAATTTATCTTGGATTTATATGTCGAAGGGGAATTAATAGACAGGTCTACATGCTCAAATAAAATTCAGTGGATACACCTTAGCTCCCTAAAAAAGTGCATGGATGCACTGGGATACAGAGACATGGGTGTGACCCAATGTAAGAAAATGGATGTATCGCATATATAGTTGTGAGCGTACGAGTTGTTGCTAACGCTGCGGGCTCGCGTAGCGAGCCCGCGGCCCTCGCGAAGCGAGGGCACTGTGATAGGTTCTCAGTTGCTGGCATGGAGCGCCGCAGGCGCTCCTTGCCAGCAACTGAGGACCCTCGCGAAGCGAGGGCCTCAGTTGCTGGCTTGGAGCGCCGCAGGCGCTCCATGCCAGCACCTGAGGACCTCGCAAAGCGAGGTCTTCAGTTGCAGCAACTGCGACCCTTGCAAAAAAAAGTTTACGTCGCAACACATTACGACACTCGCAAACAACATACGACACACGTTCACACACATTACGACACTCGCAAACAACATACGACACACGTTCACACACATTACGGCCTCGCAACACTCGGACGCAACTCGCGAACATTACAAAATTACAAACACAATACATACACACAGCACATACATAAAAACCTTACCTACACAAACAGGAAGCACCCAGGACCTCAAAAATGCAACTTACAACTTAATTGCACTCAAAATAAAAGAGTTTAGACACTAAATAGTTTGTTAAGCGACACAAAAAATGGCCGACGAATAAAACGAAAACGAGGCTACACACGCAAACACCATACGAGACACGTTACCACACATTACGACTTCGCAAACATCGGACGCAACACGCCGACATACAAACATTTAAAACTTAACAAAGACACACAACAAACACATAAAAAGCTTACCTACAGCAAGAGGAACCAGCCAGCACCTCAAAAAAACAAGTTACACCTACATTTAAATCAAAATAAACACTTTAGACACTAATACCATCGCTAAGCGAGAGAAAAAATGGCCGACGAACAAAACGAAAACGAGGCTTCAGACGTAACTATACTACACTTACTCGCAATAATGAAACACATACTATGCGGAACGTATCACAATCACATTAAACACCATTTTGAACAGTAATACGCAGAAAATGGCGGATGGAACGCAAATTGTAAGCTGGAACTCAAATAGCGCATGCGTATTGCGTTCTAACGGTCTCACTTTCCAGAACTTTCTACAAGTTTATAAATACTGCCTATTTCAAACAAAAAAATAAATTTCTCCTCAGGTGATCAACGGAGTGACTTCTGAGATAACTGCTGCTTTTACTTGAGAAGACAATTCTTTACTAATTTACTACTTTGCATTGTGCAAATTACAACTGAGAGGTAAGCTATAATATATTACATTTTATTATCAGGACAGGTCAAACAAATAAAATAAAAAACTAGGATTTATGTAGTCATCATGTATGGCACATTTATGTGTATAGGCTCACAAAAAAAATACGGTTCATTTAACAAAACAACAAAAAAACATAATTTAATATTAAACAGAGCTTTATGTATAGTGACATCTGACACGCACATATATGTCTATAATGTATAGTGACATGTGACACGCACATATATGTCTATAATGTATAGTAACATCTGACACGCACATTTATGTGTATTGCCCCTTCATAGTGACATGTGACACGGACATATATGTGTATAATGTATAGTGACATGTGACACGCACATTTCTGTGTATTGCCCCTTCATAGTGACATGTGACACGGACATATATGTGTATAATGTATAGTGACATGTGACACGCACATTTATGTGTATTGCCAATGCAACAAAATTAGCTTACAACAAAATCAGTAAACAACTACATTTAAATGACATTATATGTAATGTATACTGATATGTCACACGCACATATATGTATATCATCTATAGTTACATCTCACACACAGACATTTATGTGTGTTGGAAAAAAAAATATAAGGTTAATTTAACCATTTAAATTTGACTGATGTATACTGATATGTCACACGTACACAAAATAATTACATTAAACTATGGAATGTGCTTCATGTATGTGACATATGTGTGTAGCCCCCAACAAAAAATAAGGTTGATTGAAAAAAATTACACAACTATATTGAAATTACATTCCTTTTCTGCAATTCAATAGATCATATAAAGCTGAATCTTTCTATTTCTTTTAATATTCAAACAGACTCTGCATCAACAGCGTCTCTCAACAATTTGCACCGTGCACTGTGAAGCACAATCCCTTTTAAAGAACACCAACAAAGAAGAAGAGGTAAGATACAACAAGACATTACATGCTCAAAAGGCCATGCTTTGCTAGATGAAAAATTATAAATATACAAATAACTATTTCACTTTCTTTTTCAAACAGACACTACAAGAAGACCAGTGGATTAAGATTGGCAGGAGGGGACCGTCTGTCATTCAAAACTTCAATCAAGGTAAAGTATTAAGTATAAACAAGAAATAACCATGAGCCTTATTCAATTGCGACTTCCTCAATTGAAGAGGGCTCTATATAAGCACATAACATATTTTTGATACAGAACTTTTTAGTTACTGAATTTCTAACCACAATCAAGGTTTTCAATAACTAAAAACTTTGCTCAATAAATATGTTATGTGATTATATAGAGCCCTCTTCAATTGGCAAAATTGCAATTCAATGAGGACCTATATGTCTTTAATGGCCAAGGGCCTCACTCAAATGTGATTTGCCTATTTCAATAGGGCTCTATATAAGCACAGAGCATATTTTTTAAAGGAAATTTTTCTTTTGTGAACACGTTGCTTTTGGATACAAGTTCACTAAATACAAAATTCCGTAAAAAAATATGCTCTGTGCTGATATTGAGCTCTATTCCATTGGACAAAACACAATTGAATGAGGAGCTCACAATATAACAAATGCAGTAACCAAAGGCCCTCATTCAATTGCTATTTTGGACAATTAAATATGGCTATAAATAAGAACTTTTAGGCCCTTATTCTATTTTAACAAATATATGTGATGTGCTTATTTACAACCCTATTCAAATTTCTACATTGCAATTCAATTACGGCCTTAGAGTACTATTACATTGTAAAAAATGCAATTGAATGAGGGCCAAACTATGCAACATATGGTACACACAAAGGACCTCATTCAATTG
The DNA here is from genome assembly GCA_027410445.1 of Discoglossus pictus. Taxonomy (NCBI): domain Eukaryota; kingdom Metazoa; phylum Chordata; class Amphibia; order Anura; family Alytidae; genus Discoglossus; species Discoglossus pictus. The sequence continues at coordinate 256,947,270 of CM050166.1, forward strand.
CAATTTGCCCAATTGAATAGGGCTCTAAATAACAACATAACAATTTCTTTAAAATAAGTGTTTAGTTACTAAAAAAATATGAAAAATAAAGTTTTTCAATGACTAAAAACTTATTTAAAAAAATATGCTATGTGCTTATTTAGGGCACGATTCAATTAGCCAAATCGCAATTGAATGACACACAAACTGCTACACACAAAACAGAATATCTTATTCAATGTTTAACAACCTATAAGCCTTACAAAGAAGCTAAAATAAGAATAACAAAAGTGTTGTGCACCTAATAGCATTGTACAAAAAATCACACAAACTCATAGCAAACTATATTAACATTCTTCTTTAATGTTTAACAACCTATAACCTGTACAATCAAGAAGAAATAAGTTTTGCACAAGTGATGCGCACCAAACAGGATTGTCAAAAACTAACACAAACACATAGCAAACTACATTAATTATATTCTTTCATGTTTCACTAACTATAACCATCCCAATAAAGGTTAAATAACTATACCACAAGTGGTGTGCACAAAACAGGATTGTACAAAAAAATAACATAAACACATCTTATTTAATATATCACAACCCACAAGCCTTACTAAGAACCTTCAATAAGAATAACAAAAGTTGTCGGATTGTACAGAAAGTAAAAAAAAACAAAGATAGAAAAAAATAACCATAACTCATACAATACAGTCAAATTAATACATTTTTAAATTATTTAAAAGACATTTCACTCAAACAACATTTTCTATTTCAGATTACAACAGATACTGCGTGAAGACAATCGGACGAGGACTTTTTCCACAGGACCGGACCATCGGACGAGGACTCGGACCAGACCAGCAGACGAGGAATTTCAACACAGGAGCAGACCAGCAGACGAGGAATTTCAACACAGGACCAGACCATCGGACGAGGACTTTCACCAACGGACCACAACATCGGACGAGGGATATCGCCACAGGACCACAATATCGGACGGGGGCTATCGCCACAGGACCACACCATCGGACGAGGACTTCCAACAGAGGACCACACCATTGGACAACGATTTTGAACCGAGGACCAACAAACATTCGGATTTAAATCACACTTCAACCAAGGTAAAGTATAATAAGTACTAAAGTATAAAACTAAAGAAACTGCTTTCAGTTGCATCCGTGTCAACAGAAAAATAAAATAATTAATTTACTATCTCCCTTATTTTATTTAAATTGCTACTATGCAATACATAGCTCAATAACCACATCACTTTTTTTTTCACCAAAGAAGTTTTACAGTGGTAAATATCTATCCACAAACAACGTTTTTAATAAATAAAACCATTATTTAAAAAAAATATGTTACATGCTTATTTACAGCACTATTCCATTGGCCAAATTCTTACCCAGTGAGGACAGGAATTATAAATTTAAATAAATATAAATGATACATTCATGATTTGCCTTTTATTTCACCAATTGTGCACAAGAATCTTTAACAGGAATTACAAATTTAAATATACACAATTACATTTATTTTTTTTCCTTTACAGATTAATATGGCTGATAACGAGACCAAAGAAGAGAAGAAAAGACGTCAAACTAGAGAAAGACAAGAGAGATGGGCCGCCCAGCAGACACCGGAGGAGAAAGAAATTCGAAGAGAAAAAGAACGCAAAAGACTTGCAAATAAAAGAATATCAGCTGCAAAAATGAAAGATACAACCAAAAAAAATAAAAAAATAATAAAGCATTTACAAACTGTTCCTAAAACATCAGATGACATTTTACAACATACCAGTCAAGACAGACCAAAAAAAGCAACTACAAAAACAAAGCATTTACAAACTCTTACTAAAAACTTACAGGACATTTCAACCAAACAAGTCCAACATATACCAAGAAAATCTACTAAAAAAACTAAACATTTAGAACCTGTTGTTGAAACATTTCATGACTTTTCATCTGATGAATATCAAAGTCAACATCCAATATGCTTTGCAAATTGTCCTTTACTGAAGTCTTTAGCAGTAGAGGTTCATAGTTGTGGGGACATGACTACTCAATGTCAATTTTGTGAGGCTTATTATTTTAAACAGGAGAGACCCCGAGATGGACAATTTATTAGTTGTTGTCAAAAAGGAAAGTTCAAACTTCCACAAAGGAAACAATTTCCAACCTATTTACTAAATATTATGACTGAACCTACTTTTCCAAATTACAACAATTTTAAGACAAACATAAGATCCTACAATAGTGCCATATCATTTGCATCTATGGGGGCAACATTGGCTGCTAATGTACCAGGACATGGTCCTTACTGTTTTAAAGTCCAAGGACAAATTTATCATCGGACTTCACATTTACATCCAGAGGAAGGAGAGCAAAGAAAATTCGCTCAACTATATGTCCTAGATACAATGGAAGCTGTTGACCAACGTATGCAGATGGAAGAAAATAAAAAATGCTTACCCAGTGTTTTTATAGAGCTAAATAACATTATGGACAACAATCCCTACAGTAAAGCTTACAAAAAATTGGCAGAAGTAGAAAATGAACAACTACTTCATGCACAAAGACATCAATTACCCATGCCAAAGGTTAATATGGTGCTTAAAAGAGACAGACATACTGATAAACGTCGTTATAACTTGCCAACATCAAATGAGGTTGCAATGGTCTTTCACAATGATGAAGGAGAACCACCATTTCAAAGAGACATTAGAGTATATCCCAGAAATGACGACCAACCATTTATTAATATTAATATCTTAAGTCCAAATTTAGATCCAATGACATATCCCATCTTTTTCCCACACGGAGAAGCAGGTTGGCAACCAAAATTAACCCTTCCCAGTTACCCAAATGCTAAAGCCAGAATCCGAAATAATGTTTCTATGCTTGAATTTAAAGTTGCTCAAATTGCCATTAGAGATGAATTTAATCCAATTTTATGTGGTGGGAAACTAACACAACAATGGATTATTGATTCATATTTGCAAGTTGAGGCAAATAATTTAAACTTTATAAAATATCAACAAGATAAACTACGAGTAGAACAATATTGTGGACTCATGGACTATGTTGCTGACGTGGCTACAAGCAGAGACATGACAGCTGGCAAAGCCATCATTTTACCATCTTCCTTTCAAGGATCTCCTCGAAATATGAGAGAAAGATACAATGATGCTATGGCTATTGTGACAAAATTTGGAAAACCAGATTTATTTGTGACATTTACATGTAATCCACAATGGCCAGAAATTAATCAAAATCTACTTCTTGGACAAAGTGCTTCAGATCGACCAGATTTAGTAGCCAGAGTTTTTAAGATAAAATTAAATAAATTAATACGTGACTTCACTATAAATCAGTTATTTGGCAAATGTCTTGCTTATGTATATACCATTGAATTTCAAAAAAGAGGCCTTCCACATGCACATCTTCTCATAATACTTCAAGAGAAAGATAAATTAGATACTTCGGACAAAGTGGATGCAGTCATATTTGCTGAACTACCGGATCCAGAACTATATGGTAGATTATATGAGATTGTTACTCATCGCATGATTCATGGACCCTGTGGAGACCTTAATCCACAATCACCATGTATGGAAAATAATCAATGTTCTAAAGATTTTCCAAAAGATTATAGACACAAAACATATGCAAATTGTGATGGATATCCACTTTATAAAAGAAGAGAAGGAGATAGTGCCATTATTCGTGGAAAAAAGTGGACAATAGTAGTACCCTACAATCCACATTTACTCATGAAGTACAACGCCCACATCAACGTAGAAGCCTGCACTTCCATCAAATCCATTAAATATGTCTACAAATATATTTACAAAGGTTACGATGCAGCTACTGTAGTCGTCAAAAGTGCAGACAACCCTGAAAGTAGTGAGTTAGTACATGATGAACTTGCATCTCATGTAGATGCTCGCTATGTCAGTGCGCCAGAAGCTATGTGGCGGCTTTTAAAATTTGAAATGCATGATAGATCACATGCAGTATATAGGTTAGCAGTACATTTGCCACAACGACATTTAGTCTATTTCCATGCTGGAAATGAAATGAATGCATTGGCCCAAAGTGAAGATCGTCACACTACACTAACTGCATGGTTTGCATTAAATTCCACTGATGCTCAAGCAACACAATACTTATATATTGAAATTCCATATCACTATGTTTTTGTGAATGGATTATGGAGAGCAAGAAAAACCAGAGGCAATAAAATAATTCCACGAATTTACACAGTCAGTCCAAGAGATGTTGAACGATTTTGCTTACGGATATTACTTTTAAATGTTCCAGGAGCACAAAGTTTTGAACAATTAAGAACTGTTAATGACATTGTATATGAATCCTTCCATTTAGCTGCAAGAAATAGAAACTTACTCGCTGATGATACAGAGTGGGAAAGATGTTTAGAAGAAGCAGCACAATGTCAAATGCCACGACAGATGAGAGAACAATTTGCTTTTATTTGTATCTTCTCAAATGCTCCAAATGCATTAGCTTTGTGGGAGACTTTTAAAAGTAATATGGCTGAAGACTTTATGCGACGATACAATGAACCCATTGCACACTTAAAAGCCTTAATGGAAATTCAAGAAGTCTTTTTAACTCATGGATTAAGTTGTGCAAGTTTTAATTTGCCTGATCCAGGTCTAATAGATGACATTAACTTTGAAGACTATGACATTCAACTACAAGCAGAAAGAACAGAAGAAAGACTTGCAACTTTAAATACACTACAATTGCAAGCATTTCATGCCATTAAAAATGCTATAGATGATGACATGGTGACAGAGCGTTATTTCTATCTTGATGGACCTGGCGGATCAGGGAAAACATATTTGTACAATTTATTAATGAGTTCAGTACGAGCACAAGGACAAATAGCAATGGCGTTTGCCACTACTGGAATTGCTGCACTTTTATTAGAAGGTGGAAGAACTGTTCATAGTGGATTTAAACTGCCAGTGCCTATTTTGGAAAAGTCAGATATTCGCATGACATCCTTACAAGCAAAGAAATTGAAGAAATGTAAATTAATTATAATAGATGAGGCCACAATGATGTCATCCTATGCCCTCCAATGTATTGACCGTTTGCTTCGTGAAGTCATGGATAATATTTTTCCATTTGGTGGAAAGGTAATTTTGTTGGGTGGCGATTTTAGACAAACATTACCTGTCGTTGTACATGGAAATCGAACAGACATTATTGAAACATGTATAAAGTCAAGTACAGTATGGAAACATTTTACCCATCTTCAACTGCAACAAAATATGAGATCAGAAGGCCAAACTGATTTCAATGATTGGCTTATTAAAATTGGAGAAGGAAGAACAGAAAAAATACTACATTTACCTGACGACACTGTAGAGATCCCACCTCATATGATTTGTCAACAAGATATTATATCGGCTATATTTGAAGGGAGCATAAATAACGAAGAATATTCTGAGCTTGCCAACCAAGTTATACTGACGTGTAAAAATAAAGATGCATTAATACTCAATAATGAAATCTTAAAAAAAATTAATGCACCACAAAGAAATTATCACAGTGCTGATTCTGTACTTGCTGATGACAATGAAAGTCAGGCAAACTTTTCAACTGAATTCATTAACTCTTTAACTCCTTCTGGAATGCCACCACATATTTTGCAGCTAAAGAAAGGTGCAATTATCATGTTACTGCGAAATATGAACCCCAAAAAAGGCCTATGCAATGGCACAAGATTAATTGTTCAACAATTAAAGGACCATTTTATAGATGCTGAAATTTTAACTGGGACCCATAAAGGAGAGAGAGTTTTCATACCAAGAATAGATTTAGCACCAAGTGAAAGTAGTCTCCCTTTTATACTTCAAAGAAGACAATTTCCCATTATTATGGCATTTGCCATGACCATTAATAAATCACAAGGTCAAACTTTCAAATCTGTGGGTATTTACTTGGAAGAACCAGTTTTTGCACATGGTCAATTGTACGTTGCGTTGTCACGCTGCAAAAATCCACAGGCTATTAAAGTTTACATTGAAAACAATGAAAGTCAAGGTGATTTATTAGAAGATGGACGTATTTTTACTAAAAACATTGTCTACTATGAAGTACTATAACTTTGCAGGATACAAATTAAAGATGCCAAAAATTTTTAAAAGCATTCCAAAATACATAACAATTGGTTGTTTAATTCAGTCATAATTAATGAAAGTACTGTTTATGAATGATTCGCCTCACAAAATACTTGCCTTGCATTGTTAGTAAAAATTATGTTAAAATGTTAAGTCACTATGTTAATGTTTCTAATGTTACAAGTTTAAAATATATATTTTCAAGTTATTTCATTCAACAGATTACAAAGTGGATGTTAAGAGGTCAAGCACCTTTTAAGTCACAATGTAAATATTGTCTGTTATCTTAAGATTACTAACTACATTAATGTTTATCGCCAGTTTATGTGCTCAGTAATGAATTACTTTAATTACGTACGTTTTAAGGAGAGTTTTACTGTATGCCTTCCTCTACATTCAATGTATATTCAAGTTAACAATTATTGTGATAGAAATTGCATGTTAATACTGATTAATTTAAAGGTCAATTGTTTTTCCATTCAAATGTTAATACTTTTAATAAAAAATTAGGTTACAAAATGTATTCACTATGTTCCTGTTTATAATGTTCAAAATTATATCAATGTTTTGTCAACTTCTAAACTTACATAAAAAATAAAGTTCAAGTTTCAAAATATATACTTTGAAGGTTATTGCTTACATATATTTTAAACTTCATGTTAAAATTCGCAACGTTTCAAGAAGGCTTTTTACTTTTTGCTTTCCTATTCATTCAATGTATATTAAAGTTAACAATTCTTCAGATACAAATTACATTTTAAAAAACCATTACATCAACATTTTACAAAAATACACGTTCATATTAAAATACTTACAAGTGTCAAAAATATATGTTAATAACTAAACAACTTGACAAACATATACATCACATTGCCATCATTTTTTGACGGGCAAGTCGCTAGTTAGCTATAAAAGGAGACATGAATCATATTATATCCAAATGTTCTTCAGTTAGGATGAGCGTTCTCCCGTTTGTCAAGTCCAAGGGGATTGTACATTGGGAAAGAGATTCCAATTTGATATTTGATCCAATTACTTGTTAATTTTCTATTATCTAAAAAAAAAATATATATATTAGTGTCAAGCACTGGAACTGAAAGTATTAGTATTAGCGTCAATCACTTTTCTCCTTGTAGTTTCTCGGTATACACTAAAAGGCTGGAAAAACTCAGTTACCGTGAATTTTTGGTTAAGTATGGGGTCTTTTAAATTAATAAACACTGAATGAGATTCTTGTTCTCAGAAGAGTCATATGATGGTATGAGAAGGCCACCAGGTTTACATCCTTACACTCAATGATGTCCTTCCTGATGTGTGCATGGACAAAGTGAGCTAACAAGATAGTTGGGAGGATACTTGGTCACTCACCTGGAGTGGAATTGCAGGATGTAGATGGCTGAAGAGGATTCGGCCCTAATAGACTGTTAAACAGTCTGCTTTGCATGGAGTTGATGGATGTACTGTAGCTATTTCAGATAACATCCTTTGCATATGGTTTAGCTGATCATTGGGTAGTGGTGCTGGATTATGGCTGCAGTGCAGCAATCTATACAATACAGCCTTTCTTGCAGAGGCTGGAAATGGGATGCCACTGTCAGTGAGCTCCTGGGCTTGACTTGGAGCCTCATCCTATTAATGACCGTAAAATGGCTGCAAAGCTGCGATTCCTTGCGAGGCTGTGGCAGCCCCTCGTAGCCCTACTTCTATGTTGCTATTCAAATGAAAGGGGCTGCAGCACACTCCTTCCTATGGCCAATTGCAAGCAATGCAATTGGCTGTTAGCTTTGGCGGGCTTGTACCTGATTGCGGGCGTTAGCCCACAAATCAATGTGCAAGCCTGCCAAACTAAAAACTCAAATATAAATTTAATGCAGCACTGTACAGTGCTGTAATTTATAGGGGACACATGGGGGACATGAGGATTACATGTAGTATATCTGGCACATCGCCGCTAGGCAATACTGTCATTTGTGGCCGCAGTCTGCCGGGCTTGGAGATCGAGTTCCTGCCTCGGAGGTCATCCCAACCCGAAACTATGGGCTTGGATGACCCCCAACTCAGTAACCCGTTCCCCAAGCCCCAAATGACAGTATTGGCTAGCGGCAATGTGCCAGCTAGCCAATCTGCTACATGTCATCCTCATGTCCCCCAATGTGTCCCCTATCAATTACAGCGCTGTACAGTGCTTCATTGATTATCTATTAACCCCTAAAGATATCCAAGCCAGCCTGAGCACGCGCTTGGATTCAAATCTCCCGCTGCGGCTCCTGAAAGGGACCGCGGGACACTAATGATTACCCCAAGCCGTGGGTGTACTGTAATTACCCCCATGGCAACTAACATTATCCCCCCCAAGCCGAGTGGTCCCCATCGGGACCACTGGAGGGTCCTCACATTAACCCTTGCAGCAGGGTTCCCATCGGGACCTCCGCTGCATTAAAAATTCAAATTTCACGCCCTGCTGGGTCCTGAAAGGACCTTAAGGGGCCTTAAAGGAACTGCAAGAAATAAAAAAAGAACTCCTGCCGTGGGGGTAATATAAGTACCCACCCTCCACACCTAAAATTAACCCCATCATTCATTGGGGTCAATAAAGCCCCCTCAGTGCAATAGGGTTCTATGTAGACCCCTATAGGACACTATTAACCCCTAGTGCCATGAGGGTCCTGCAGGAACCCTATGTAAGCCTATTTAACCTGGTCTCTTATGGGGGTCTATACAGACCCTCATAAGCCTCTATTTAACCCCATCAGTCCCATGATGGTATAAAAAGACTCTCATGGGACCGTTAGAACCATAGGACCCTCATGACACTAAGTACAAACACTACACTGTACTATCCCCCCCAATATACCATTACATCTAAACTAACCCCCTCTACCCTAACCTATTAACAGCTACACTACCCACCTATCCCCTATTAAACCCCCCACCCCACTATTTCTAGAAAATAATAAAACCTAACTCACCAAAAATAATAAAACCTAAGTCACAGAAAATAAAAAAGCTACATTACAGAAAATAAAAAAGCTTCATTACAAAAAATTTAAAAAGCTACATTACAACCCCCCCACTACAGAAAAAAAAAAAATATTACACGCCTGAAAAGGAAATACATACAAAATATATACATCACATTGCAATACAATACAATACAAATAAAATACAATACCCTCTATCTAAATACAATACACTCTATCTAAAATACAATACCCCCTATCTAACATACATTAAACCCTATCTAAATAAAATACCCTCTATCTAAAATACATACCCCCTATGTAAAATACATACCTTTTATCTAAAATACATACATACCCCCCTTATTTAAAATACCTCCCCCCTATATAACATACATTAAATCCTATCTACATACACAAACCCTAAATCTAACCTAAAATAGAATAAATACCTTTGCAGATGTCCTTCCCTAGGGAAAAAAAACTAATTAGTACATAACACTACATAGCAAAAATAAACATTCTAAATATTCTAAATATTCAACTCATCTTTCCAGCATGTCCCCGTCCTTCTTATTTTCTTCTCTGGCATGGCCCCTGTTAAAAATAAACATTACATTACTACAAATAAAATATAAGAAACATAATATACATTCAACTTACCTCGGTGCGTTGTCCCCATGCTCATTGTGCTAAATATTTTATTTAGATAGAGTTTAATGTATGTTAGATAGGGGGTATTGTATTTTAGATAGAGGGTATTGTATTTAGATAGAGGGTATTAGCTTTTTTATTTTCTGAGTTAGGTTTTATTATTTTCTGTAATTAGTGGAGTGGGGGGTTTAATATGGGGTAGGTAGATAGTGTAGGTAGATAGTGTAGGTGTTAGTAGGTTAGTGTAGAGGGCGGTTAGTTTAGATTTAATGGTTTATTTGTGGGGGTATAGGGCAGTGTAGTGTTTGTACTTAGTGTCATGAGGGTTAATGTTAGGGTTCTAATTGCCCCATGAGGCCCTTATGGGACTGATGGGGTTAAATAGAGGCTTATAAGGGTCTGTATAGAGCCAAATAAGAGACTGGGTTATATAACCTAAAATGGGGTTAAATAGGGAAATATAGGGTTAAATAGGCCCAGTTAGGCTTAATTAGGCCCAGTTAGGGTTAGATAGGTACAGTTAGGATATAACAGGGCCACGGTTAATGGGGTATAGTTAGGGTTAATAGTGTAGTGCTTACACTTTGTGTTATGAGGGTCTTGGATGATACGCATGGCACTTATAGTGTTATTACATGGTTAATTAGGGTCCTATAGGGGTCGATATAGACCCCTATTGGACTGATGGGTATAATTAGTGGCGTATGGGGGTCTGTATTGACCCCCATAGGTGACAGGGTAATTAAGGGCTTATGGGGGCCTTCATTGATCCCCATAATTGACAGTGTTAATTAAGGGATTATGGTGTTCTGTATTGACCCCAATGTGTGTCAGGGTTAATTAAGGGATTATAAGGGTAGGTATTGACCCCCATAAGTGACAGGATTAATTAAGGGTTTATGGGGGTCTGTATTGAGCCCCATGAGTGACAAGGTTAATTAAGGGATTATGGGGTCTGTATTGACCCACATGAGTGACAGTGTTAATTAAGGGATTATGGGGGTATGTTTTGAGCCCCATGAGTGACAGGGTTAATTAAGGGATTAGGTGGGTCGGTATTGACCCCCATGAGTGACAGGGTTAATTAAGGGATTATGGGTTTCTGTATTGAGCCCCATGAGTGACAAGGTTAATTAAGGGATTATTGGGTCTGTATTGACCCACATGAGTGACAGGGTTAATTAAGGTATTATGGGGGTCTATATTGACCCCCATGAGTGACAGGGTTTATTAAGGGCTTATGGGGGTCTGTAATGACCCCATGATTTGAATTTTGATTGCAGCGGGGGTCCCTGATCGCATGCGATTGGAGACCCCCACTGTGAGGGTTAATGTGGGGACTCTCCGGGGGTCCCAATGGAGACCCCCAGCATTGGGGGTTTCATTTTAGGTGCCGGTGGGGGTACTTACAGTACCCCCGCAAACTGTTTGTGTGCTGGTGAATTTACACCTTTTAAATGCCGTAGGGGACACGACAGTGACCCCCACTGCAAAGGTTAATATCGAGACATTGTGGGGGTCCCCCATTGGGACGCCCAGCATGGGGTTTATGTGGGCACACTTCAGGGGTTTGATCGGACCCCCGCTGAAAGGGGTTAATATGGGGGTCCCAAGTTAATCTCGGATGTCTTTTGGCAAAGTTGTACGAGGCTGCAAGTGTTTTGCTCGGTTCGGGGTCGTGGAGCTTAGCCGATTTTTGAGGGTCAAAACTGTTGAAATTTGGCTTAAATTTGCGTGTAACCTCACTTCCAGACATCCTGGCTGTCCCCCCGTGCTGTGTGTGTGTTTTTAATTTTTTATTGTGTTTTTGGGTGTGTTTTTTTCGGGTTTGCGCGGTTCGGCTGGTTACCCGCGGCTCATAATTTTGGCTCGCAGGCAATGATGGAGAGGAGGAGGGGAAGAGAGACACAGGGGAGGGAGAGGAGGAGGGGAAGAGAGACACAGGGTAAGGAGAGGAGGAGGGGAAGAGACACAGGGGAGAGAAAGTTTTTGTTTTGCATAAGTGCTGCGAGTTAACGGCTCGCCTTGCTATGCAAGGCTTGCAGGCGATGAGCACCTTTATCGCTCTTTGCCTAAGTGAAGCGAGTTAACGGCTCGCCTAGCGCTTTCGGCACTCATCGCCTAAGTTGTACGCACCACGCAAAGCGTGACAACATCTCACAGTTTGACAATTATAATATGTGATGCTTTATGTACAACTTTTTTTTTAAATGTAGTACATAACTTAAAAGATAAGTATTGTAACACTTATACCGCACTTGGAATATTTTCATTTTCTGATCAATAAAAAGTTGTAACATTTTATTGACTATCATAATAAAATATATTTAAATATAAATATATATATATGTATATACAGTACATATATGTGTATGTATGTGTGTATCCCAGATATTAAATCCTACAATAAGCCCTAACTCTTGTGTAATGTGTGAGTTCTAGAGTCATCTACCTTACCTCTATGTATAGTTGACTTAGTCACTGAGACTCTGCAGTTGGACACTAGAAACCCAGATGTGATGCCAATAGGACATCCATTTTTGTCTGCTAGTCTGGATATTTGCTCAGCCTTGGACAAGGCAGTGGTCACCAGAGAAGTCTAAGGCTAAATGAGCAAGTATTCTGATGGTGGTTCTGTATATAGTGAGCAGGCATTGTGATGTTACCTGAGAGCATTATGATGCAAACATTGGCAGGAACATCTCAATGAATGAGCTGACAGTTTTAATGTAAATCTTCCTGGAAAGAAGATGCTAACCCACATCCCCATTTCCATCACAGACAGAAGTACAGATTCTGTAACATTTTAACTCCATCTAAAAATATGTCTTTAATGTCTCTCTTTATTCCCAATATATTATCAATTTTTTCTACTTTATACAAACTCCTACACTGTCCTCTCAATACATTTTACTACTGATGACGGGCATGTCATCATGTGTTCCGATTTCAGCATAATACATAAAATTAACAGTAATTCAGAGTTTGTGCATTGCTTTTGTTAAAGGCTAAAGGATAGGACTGGAAGAAAATAGAGATAGAATAGATAAGAATGAAAAACAGATACACAGCCAAATATACTCTTTCAGATACCCCACCTCCAATGCCACACAATACTTGGCCTCTGTACGTTCCAAAACCCAGTCAGCAGCCTCTAGAATGCAAGCTCTCTTGTCAAGCCCATCCCAGGTATGCTCCAAAAGGTGCAGAGCTTGGTCTACCTTCAGCTTTTTCAGTATGTATTGTTCTCACTGGAGCCATAATATAGTCTTAAAGCACAGAGCAAGGAGTATTCAACTTACACCCACAGATAACACAGTTCTCTTGGAAATAAGAAATTCGTCCAGCTCTTGAAAGATATTCATAATCATGAGTTCAAATCCAGATCACTGAATCAGATTTCAGTCCTTTGACCGGTTGAGACTAAACTTCACTTTTTTGCATTACACAAGATATTTTGTTACATTACACAAGATATTTTGATTACAAAAAAGTGTTATAGCAACAGCACTGGCAAAATGCATTAATTTCTAAAGATAAATGGATGTGGACATGACAATACAAATTTTATTTTGAAGCTGACCTAGCTTGAGATGCAAAATTTTACCTTTCCGTTTCTGGGAAGCTCCAGTTTGAGTTGAATGGATCATTAACTGATTTAACTGCATCAACAACAATTATGGAAATGGCCTCTGACTTTGTTGTTTTTGAAGATGTTAGACTTCATGCTCACTGTGACTTAGGGCAATAGTTCTCAAACCTTTCCTCAAGACCCACCAGACAGGGCATGATTTCAATTTAACACTGTTTGAATACAGATGAGGTAGAGTCTATTGAATAACTGCTCTGTCAAAGGCCCCCTTTTCCAGTTCCTGGATTTTAGCCCATTAAAGGACAGACAGCTTGGCTCCAGCAAATTAAGTTAATCACATCTGCCATGTACTCTATGGTCTGGACCAATCAGACATAGGGACAGCAGTATGTGTATTAGAAGGTAGCCCTATTGTTCTCAGGTGCCAGCTATCAAGTTACTGCTAGACCCCATGTGGGGTCATCTCCTGTAATTGTCTGCCACACCCTCTCATTGTTACATTGTGTACACCCCCTGTATATCTAACTGCTATAAATACTGTTTGACTTTTCAAAACAAAGCAATTCACTTCTGGAGACATATAGAAATTGTGTGTCTCTTATTTTGCTCCTGTTCTCCTGGATGGCTGCGGGGAGGTACTGGGAGAGTTTGTAGGATCCTGCTGGGTAGGTTTGACTGTAACACGTTTCATCAAGCTCCTTAAGAAGAAGCAGTTCTGGAGTATCTTGGTAGCCTGGAAGTGCTGATTTCTGATAAAAGAACCCTGAACCATACAGAAGCCAGATATCAGGGTGCTGGTGCAGAGATTTCCAAGAACCCCACAGTCCTTGTGGGTAGTTAACCTGTAGACTATAGCAGGTGGCCCTGGGCTTGTATAGCCCCTACCCTCAGATCGTCACATGCTCCTCCTTTGTTCACATAGTGTTAAACCGAAATCATGACCTGCCTGGTAGGTCCTGAGGAGAGGTTTGAGAAATGCTGCCTTAGGGAGTACAACTAAACCTCACTGATAAGTTAAAAAAAAGAACAAAACATATGTCTGGCATTTGCTCTTTCTCCTGTTCAGGGAAGAATTGCCTGGTAATACTCAAAAAAAAATGATCTTTGTTTATTTTTTAGGCCTAGGTGTTATTACTTAAATGTGTACCAAAATATTGTCCTGTGGATTCTATTAGGAATCCTTGAACAACCAACCAAGGTTGTACAGAAACACCTTTTATGCAGCCTTTATTTTAATTATTATTGCCACATACTAATTTTAAAAAAATCAATCTTTATTTGTACATTTAAAATGTTGTTAAAAATGCAACGATTAAAAAAATCATGTTAAACCCAAGGGGCCTCATTCTATTAGCGGCCGTAGAAGATGCGGGGCCGCAAGGAACGGCCGCAAGCTATTCGGCTATTCTATTCCCTTCTGGCCGGGGGCTCCGGCAGGCTTGCGGCCGGCGCCTTGTTATCCCTTGCGGCCGCTCCCGCTGGAGGAAAGCCTTTGATCTAAAACGGCCGCAAGAGTTTCGGCCGCAAGAAAGCCTCGGTTGCTATTCAATTGCTACGGGAAACCTCTCTGCAAGGCTAAAAGCGAGCCGCAGCTTACTTGCAGCAAACAGGTCCCGCTAGCACCAATTAAGCACATAATAAAGCCCAAATAAAGCCATCCTGCACTCTGAGGAGACTATAAAGTGATTGTAGGTGTTAGCAAAAATAGCACAACATTCCCCTATACTCAAATCCGTAATTTTTGTATTTTCAAATTCTTGTCAAATATCCGTGGACAAAGTCCCGAGGGCTTGGAGCACCTCAGACCCGCAAAGGCTGCGGGATTAGCCTCCGTCAAGTCCGGAAATGGTTAAAATAGACCTACGGATCGTAAAGGGCTAACTTACAAGTCGTAGCATCGAAAAGCCATTCTGTACTTTTATTAAAAGTGAAAGTGATGTTTGGTTTCAGAATTAATAGCTCAACATTCCCCTACTCTCAAATGCGCAAATAAAGATATTTAACTTCATCTATCATGCAAGCCCGCACGGGTTTGAAGAACGAGCTACGGGCTTGGAGGGCAATCATCCGCCAAACCCGTACGTGCTTCACTAAGAAGCTACGGCCAAGTCTCAAGCCCGTAATCCTGAAATCAAACCTGAAATCAATTAACCAATAGGAAGATGACAATCAAGGGCACAAATAGCTTAAAAGGTAGTGAAATTCGTAAATCTGTGACTGTGTTGTATGCTGTGCAAGTGGACACACAGGTCTTGTAGTTGGAGATTTTGTCAGAGAAAGAGAGAGAGAGGAGGAGAGATGGAGGGAGAAGACAGCGAAGGGCATGGAGAGCAGGCCCCCCAGCCACAGGCTGGCCAGCAAGCTGCTGCTGCTGCACGCAAAAGGGCAGCAAATTTCACGAGCCAGGAGATTGAAACACTGGTTAGAGGAGTGCAAGCCCGACACTCCATCCTAACCTGTGGGAGTGAAGTGAGGCCCAGGCAGAGGACAGATGCCTGGAAGGAGATCGCGGCTGAGATCTCCTCCCTGGGGTATGCGAATCGTACCTGGCAGTCTGTCCAGCACCGGTTCCAAGACTGCCGCATTGACGTCAAAAAGAAGATGGCCAAAGATGGCCAAAGCAGCACGTGGAACCGGTGGTGGGCCGCCAGAAACATTCACATACCCCGGTTGGGAGGCCACAGTCCGCGACACGATCCAGCCAGCGGCAGTCGTGGGCCTCCCTAGCCTGGTGGACTCGGGTAGGTCTGAAAGCCTGCAATGTGAGTACCATGTACACCTTAACACCCTCATATGTACGCACATGTACCCCACACAGATAGATAACTGACGTTGAATTGCACTGTAAGATATCTGGTTATGACTACAGATATATGAGGCTGCAAAAATCATGTAAATCCAGTGTAAAGAAATATACTTGTCAGAATTGTTAGCAATGAAATATATGTCCAATACCTCCTCCCACAACTGATTATGATACCGTTTTGCAAATCTATTGATGTTACTGTTATGTTTGCTGTTGGTTCCCAGTGCATATAAAGCATACATGACAACTCCATTGCAATTGTTTGTTTATTGTCATGAGTTCGCCTGTCACACTCTACTCCATGTTAAACTGGCCCATCCATAGCTGTTTGGCTTAACCCTCCTACTGCTTAGAATTCATGTACATTTTGATTATAGGTATAGCAGATGTATCCTGTTTTATGTGGGCATTTCAGTATGTGCTGGAAGAGTGCCGCCGCCGACTCTAGGGATGCAGCTGCGCTTGCGTCCCCATGTAGCCGTAAAAAATAGTTGGTACACCCAAAGCCCCTAACCCTCTAACCCTAACCCCCTAAACCCCACTTTCTAACTCTAACCCATACCCCCCTAACTGTAGCCAGAACCTGAAACCCATAACCACTTACCTGGCCTGCTGGGCTGGTGTAGCTAGAGTCGTTGGCGGTGCACTTCCAGAGATGCACACATACAACAGGATAGGTCCGGTCTAGCTGGTACATCCCCATGAGAGTACATGTATGGATGTGCACACTGCAGCATATGCGGATACAGACTCTGATGGACTGCAAGTTTGTGTCGTGTAACAGCATAATCTGGACCATGTTACATTAACATGTTAACTCACATTGCTGAGGATTGGTCACAGATTGGTCTGTCACACACACTGGCCAACAGATTCAGATGAGCACGTGTCCTAATTAACTGCAGTTGGCACACCGCACCAGCATTACATATAGTCATATGAGCCATGGGCCCTTTCCTGTTATCTGACCGTGACTGCTGGTAGCAGCAGTGAGCAGCCTCTACATGTCACAGCATTTTCCTGGAGATTATATAATCATGCATATTTAGTGGGTTATGGTGTTGTTAAGGTAAGGGGTTCGGAATAGTGTGAGGGCTAGTGCTTTTGGGCTTCTGTGTAAGTTGAAAATGATGTATATAACAGAGGCAGCGCCATCTATCAGCCCCTTGGTCCAACTGCTGCTGCCAGCAGTCGCTGTCACATAACAGGAAAGATCCCAGCCAGGATCCACAATACTAATGATGCAGATCAATTTTGATTAGCATCAAACATTCACAGCCAATTACAAGTCACTCTGATCTCAGAGATATGGAAACAACAATACTCAAATCAAAATCTTGTCTCATTTCAGTACCATCCAGGCGTCCCCTGCCTCCGCAGGTTCCTGCACCTTGTGAAGATGCAGGACCACCTGCAGCAACCTCACCTGTAGCAGGGCCGTCGTATGAAAGTCCACCTGGGCCATCCACAAGGTGCCATCAATTGCCTCCAGCCAGGATAATGGCACCGCCTGGCTCCCAGCCAATGTGGGCTGGACAAATGTGGGGCCACCCAATGTGGTCCCATCCCAGTTGGGCCCACAGTATGGATCCACAAGCAATGGTGCCCTGGAGCATGGGCCCCCGGCAGGGCATGTGGCCCCCGCAGGACCAGCAGGCCACTCTGGCCACTCCGGCCCAACAGGCCCCGCAGGCCCAGCAGGCCCATCCAGCCACTCTGGCCCCACAGGCCCCGCAGGCCCCGCAGGCCCATCCAGCCACTCTGGCCACACAGGCCCCGCAGGCCCATCCAGCCACTCTGGCCCCACAGGCCCCGCAGGCCCATCCAGCCACTCTGGCCCCACAGGCCCCGCAGGCCCATCCAGCCACTCTGGCCCCACAGGCCCCCGCAGGCCCAGCCAGCCACTCTGGCCCTACAGGCCCCACAGGCCCCCCAGGCCCAGCCAGACACTCTGGCCCCACAGTCCCCGCAGGCCCCGCAGGCCCAGCCAGCCACTCTGGCCCCACAGGCCCCGCAGAACCAGCAGGCCCAGCCAGCCACTTCGGCCCCACAGGCCCCGCAGTACCAGCAGGCCCAGCCAGCCACTCCGGCCCCACAGGCCCCGCAGGACCAGCAGGCGACTCCGGTGAGGCAGGACACACCAGTCAGCAGTGCCTCCACCCAGAGGACACAGTGGTCTGGGTAGCTGCCAGTTAGTCCGGCGCTGTCAGCGGTACAGTGCCAGGATTTCCTGGCTCATCTCCAGCATGAGCATGAGCAAAATCAACAGTTCATGCTGGAGATGAGACGCCACGATGCCAGGAAGCTTGAGGAGAGGAGACGCAACAACGACCGGAACTTCGAGGAGAGGAGATGCCATAATGAACGGGTGTTTCAGGAGATGACACAGCAAAATGAACGAATGTTCCAAGAGGTGAGGCGGCATAACCTTATAATGGAGGAGTACGCCCGAAGGGCTGAAATGGCCCGAGAAGGCCAGCCCCAAGACCGGGCTACCCCTTCAACCTCACCCCCTTCAACATCACAGACCCTGTCACCAACCATTCGAAGAGGTCGGGTCCGGCCTAGGGGAACATTTTCCAAAGGCCAGGAGAGCCAGGAAACACACAAGCGGAAATAGGTGAGAACATGTTCATGTTGCATATAGAAGCAATTGATGTCCAAGATCTATTGACGTTGAGATGTTGCAGTCAATGCGTATATTGTTCTAATTGATGTCTTGTTCTTATCTCTTTAGGTTCCAATTTATTGATGTTCCTGATTTTCTGCCTCCCGTTATTTATTTTTTTTGTAAATAATTTTTAAGCATAAGATTAAACATTATGCTCACATTATCATTGTTTGTTTTCGTTTGTACTGTACCATGATTGGTAAACACCACATGAATGCTACACACCAACGTTATTGGATTAGTACATACATCTTCCTTCAATATACCAGCCCTGTGTTAATGTAGGGTTGGGGTAACCGCCACTAGTGCAGCTGAGGGTGGAGGTAATATTCATTAGTTTGATTACAGTAACGGTGATGCATGATATTCGTGTTTGTGACACATGGAGAGATTAATTCAGGGGAAATATCAAAAGTGAGTCCACCCCTAAGCAAAATTGGCGATTATTTTGTGTGGCCACCATTATTTTCCTGCACTGACTTAACCCTCATGGGGGTGGAGTTCCCCAGAGTTTCACAGGTTGCCACTGGAGTCCTCTTCCACTCCATCATGATGATATCATGGAGCTGGTGGATGTTAGAGACCTTGCACTCCCTGTAATGGAGTTGGAACACGCAGTCCAATATCTCCGCTGGTATACGGTACAATATCCAAGAAGCACTACAGTCTCACCATTCCCAACCTACAATATTTGCCAACACTCAATTGGGAGTCAAATGAATACTGACTTTATTTTGTTGGGCAGAAATATATATATACACATCTCTTCCCACAGGCAATACACACATCCCCCATAGTTGGCCACACAATACACATAGAGGGACAACAGGTGGGTCACACCTCCCAGAGACTACCTGGCTACTTTGATACAATCAGACATTGCTTAGATCATCCTTCTTTGTTATGTCTGATAATGAAAAAACTTTATACAATAGACTTCCTTATCCTATGATGAGTCTCTGTACTAGGATTATCTATTATGCCAAGGTCTGCAATAGTCTGGGCTAAGATTTTGCCGAGCAGAAACCAACATACATACAGTATAACAGTATGATCATATTTTAACCATAACCATAAAACAGGGTAAAACAGTGATGGGTTCCGTTACACTCCACACCTTCCATTTGAGGAGTACCCCACAGATGCTCAATAGGGTTTAGGTCTAGTGACCTACTTAGCCAGTTCATCAACTTTTGACCTTCAGCTTCTTTAGCCAGGCAGTGGTCGGCTTGGAGGTGTGTTTGTGGTCGTTATCATGTTGGAATACTGCCCTGCGGCCCGTTCTCCTATGGGAGGGATCATGCTCTTTCTCAGTTTGTCAAAGTACATGTTGGCATTCATGGGTTCCCTCAAAGAACTGTAGCTCCTCAGTGCTGGCAGCATGCATGCAGGCCCAGACCAAACATATATGCATGTGTATATATGTTTTCGCTAATATGTTGTGTGGATTCCCCCTATATGCATTTACCTAATGATGTCAGATGCTGCCTCCCCTCTCTCTGCATCACTGTTTCGGTTCAAAATGATGGGTTCATCTCATATCAATATTTTTGTGTTCGTTGTGACTTATCCATTTATCTCTGGCACTGGGGAGCTACAGTTCATTGAGGGAACCATGAATGCAAACATGTACTGTGACATACTGAAGCAGAACATGATCCCCTCCCTTGGGAGACTGGGCCGCAGGGCAACATAACATAACGACCCTAAACACACCGCCAAGATGACACTGCCTTGCTAAAGAAGGTAAAGGTGATGGACTGGCCAAGCTTGTCGACAGACCGAAACCATATTGAGCATCTGTGGGGCATCCTCAAACTGACGGTGGGGGAGTGCAAGGTCTCTAGCATCAACTAGCGCTGATGTATCATTAAGGAGTGGAAGAGGACTCCAGTGGCAACCTGGGAAGCTCGGGTGAACTCCCTGGCCATGAGGGTTAAGGCAGTTCTGGCAAATAATGGTGGCCACACATAATTGACATTTCGTGTCAATTTGGACATTTCAAATTAGGGGTGTACTCACTTTTGTTGCCAATGGTTTAGACATTAATGGCTGTGTATTGAGTTATTGATGGGTCAGCAAACTTACTTTAGATTGTAGCAGAGTGTCATTTCTTCAGTGTTGTCACATGAAAAGATATACTAAAATATTAACAACAATGTGACGGGTGTACTCACTTATGTTAGATACTGTGGCCCTCATTTAATTGCAATTTGGCCAATTGAATAGGGCTCGAAATAAGCACATAACATATATTCTATGAAAAATGTTTTAGTTAGTAAAAATCTATCCAAAATCAAGGTTTTCACTAACTAAAATCTTTTTGACACAATATATGTTCTGTGCTTATTTTGAGCCCCATTCAATTGGCAAAATCGCAATTGAATGAGGCCCTGTATGTTCACTATTAGGATGTGAGCCACTTACGGACACCTGTCTCATTTGTCTGTTTCTGCGTCATATAGATTGTTAATACCAACCTTCCCTCATGGTTGAAATCAGTAATGCAAACACACTGTGAGAATTCTATTGACACCCCTAACTGATGGTGCAGAGCACAGATGTGGAGTCTGAAGGTCCTTTCATTGATGTTACGGAAATGCTATGGTATCAACATTGACGAGGCAGACACAAACAACATCTCGGATAAATCATATTTACTATTTACAGAAATTAACAAGACAAGCTTGCCACAAAGCCACAGGTTGACTAATCAACACAGGTATGCAAAGGATCATGGTGGAGGGGGGTAGGATACAAAATCCAATTAACACAGGGAAATAGGGATATGAGAGCAGAATGCAGGCAGGGAAAATTACATTGATATAGATGATCAGGGGATGTACAGTGTATCAACCAACATTAGGCAATATAATAGATCTCATTATTGTTACGACATATATATAACAGTCAATAAGGAAACACCATAATAATCCAGAATAAGGTGATATACATATGGGGAGAGCAAAATGTATGCTTGTGTGTTAAACGGACACTCTGATGCCACATCAGAAGTATAAGTGCTCAATCAGTGAATGCTATGAGCCCATAACGTCAGTTCTCACGCAACAATAAGTAGCACATAGATAACCTTGGTCAAAAAGATGGTGACCTGACCAGGACCATATCAGTCAGATGTTACTAATTGCAGAGAACTAACAACAAACCAGGCAATATCAAGGATAGTTTGTTCTCTGATTGAGCATCTATACTCACTGTTGTTGCATATGCATAACTGAAGATTAACGTAACCTCCTTAACTGTTAAGTCCCAAGCCTGGATTTACTCTTCCCCATATGCACAGGGAGGGTCACATCAGCACTGAAGAAAAGATCTTGAAGGGTTGGTGCTGCAGGCTTCACAACAGTCCAAGTAGAGGAGAGGATAGAATGTCTAAACCAATCGGTACCTATGAATCGAGATAGACTATATGAGCATACACATGCTGTGGATATACCAGGAACATCAGCTGACAGATGTCACATCACATCTGCATTGTATATTGAAATTGTCTCGTGACACATATCGGCTATTCAGTCAAGATCATCAGATATCAAACTGGATCCAAAAAAGCAATGAAACGGACACATGCAAATACATGAGGACATTGACATGGCCACGGAATGTCATGATGTTTATCGTCCTGCCTTGTTCTGACCGGGATCTGGAATACAAACACACAAATAATATATTATTTGAAACCTTACATATGCCATATGAGCAGCAACCAACAGATGTAGGTATGTCAGCACACATGTTAGGCATTGGGATCTCATACAAGCTAACCATCTGTCCGATGATAATGATGACCCAGACTAATTTGTCCTGATGTGGGAATATTAGGATTAGTCTAATTCTCATTTATTTGTATTGTGCAAACATATTCCGTAACGCTGTACAGGGGAGAAGAACCAGAAAATATACAGTATGTAATATTGCCAACGTAGGAAAATGGAGGGCCCTGTTTGGAGCGTAAAGTCTGTTGATAAATGATTTGTTCCCAAAGGCCCACACAAGATTCGAAAATCACCACTTCCAAGTTAATGGACATGGGGAAGAGTAGATAAGGAATAGCAAGGTTAATAAGTAAGTGAGAGATACATAGGAAGGAGGTTGTGTCAAGTAGAAAGATATGCATTAGTCCGAGAGGAAAGGGATCAGATGTAAAGTGGGATGCACTATTATGTAATAAGGTATCTGCCCCATGTGGACAGATAATGTAATCTGCAGATGGGACAGTCAGGAGACACATAGTTTAACCACAGCTTGAGTAAGATTAGCTTATGGGCGAATAAAAGGAGAGAGGTGGGCATGAGAGTTTAAATGAAAATGATGCAGACAAAAAGGGGAGAAGTAAAGAAGAGTCTGAGGAAAAGGCAGGGGATGTGAGGAAGAAGACAAGAGAAAACATAGTGCAAAGGGTTAATTGGGATAGTTAGCAGAAGACTTGTGTGACTCAATAAATTAAGGGTAAACAGGGGTGGGTGGGATGAGGAGAGAGAGAGCGAGAGAGAGAGAGAGACCAGTGCAGCCTGTAATAGAAAGGGAAGATCACAA
Organism: Discoglossus pictus; assembly: GCA_027410445.1. NCBI lineage: Eukaryota > Metazoa > Chordata > Amphibia > Anura > Alytidae > Discoglossus > Discoglossus pictus. The sequence goes on from CM050166.1 coordinate 256,970,648, forward strand.
CTATCACACATTGATACATGTTCGGACATACACATGTGGTTCTCTACCTTGGATAGATCAAGTGGAGTATTCAACGAAGAGATCTGTTCCCCCAGGACACGTCTGCATGGTCCGATAAACATTTCGGACCGCTTCAGCAATACATAGGGGATGTCTTGGGGAAAACGAAAGTTAGGCCTACATTAATGGAGTTATTAGTTATTTCCTCTCATGCATACATGCACATGTTTCCCGCAAATACTCACTTACAATGTAGACGCCATTGATGTAGCTGATGTTCTGTTGCTGGCAAGGTCCTTTCCCATGTCTGTGTGGGTAAACAATGTGTTGACACACGGCAACAGTTCTGTAATGGCAATATGATGAGATGAGTCACACAATCCATATGATATATTGCACAATGATTCCTAGTTAACACATCCTTGAGACTATTCCTGTTATCTGACTGAGAATGCTTTTACCAGCATTCGCTGACAAAGAACAGGGGACATCCCCTCTTTGCATCACATGAGGTACATTTATTATGGTTTACAATATGCTGGTATGTTCATATATCCAGATTGCTAGGAATTGCATTGACCTCCATGGGATGTGGAATAGCATGATCAGACAATGTGAACGTTACTGTTCTGGGCAGATGTTTTCAAATACGATTGTGAGGCCTATATCCATTGACATTGTGGAATACATCAGACCATCCATTTAGCTTAGCTTCTTGAGGTTGGCAGATATCAATATATATGATGTGTATGGGAATGTGTGCATACTTACCATTAACGGATATCAGAGCAGGCTGTATTTGATCCAGTATGAAGAATGCGTCACGAGACATATGTTACATCACAAAGCTATCCTCTACTGTGGACTGTTGGATATTCTGGAAGACAATGGGGAAGGAGAAAAGCGATGTATTAGTAACCATAATCAAGGTACATTATAGTTGGTTGTTATTAGTTTCAGACTTACATGGGAAGTACTCCCGAATGACGTGGGCACGTCGTTGTGACCCCTGAACGTTATCCTCACCAGGGGGAGGTACTGGACGCTCCGCCGGTTCCAGCATCAATGTTCCCCAGACAGTTTGCCTGTACTGCTATATTGTGCAGAATACAGCAGGCCATGATGATGTGACAAACCTTCCCTGGTGTATACTGTAGCGCCCCGCCAGTGGAATGTAAACATCTGAAGCGCATCTTCAGGAGTCCAAAGGTGCGCTCTATTACATTCCGGGTTCTGTCATGGGCCGCATTGTACCTCTCCTCCCCCTCTGTGCGTGGATTGTTCACAGGGGTCAACAACCACGGCAAACACCTATATCCTGCATCACCTGAAGGAAACAAAAATGGGAGATGTAGATATGAATGTGAGTTTGTGCTGCTCGTTAAAGCATCTGTAAATATACGCAATGATTAATGTGATGTTAGTTTAGGGATCTATGGCTTGGAACTTCATACTCCTATGACCACGTCACATCGGGTTAGGCACAGCAACAAGCTACGATGCAATGGCTCAGTCGGCACACCTTCTTTATGGCGCACGGCAAATGAGCGCGGACAATACGGCGCTGACAGAAGCCGGCGACAGTAGCGCACTGTTGGAAATTGTGTGCCAAAATGTGCGTCCATCAAAAAAGCGCAAGTTGTAGAATCTATTGACTAATGGGCCAAAACCCTCTAACCCAAACCACTGAGACCCCATGCCTAACACTTACACTCATAATCCAAAGCCTTAGCCCAAAGACCCCTAAGCCTAAAACCCCTAAGTCCACCCTTAAATCCTTATCTCAACTCCTGCGCGCAGATGTTGTGCGCGCTATTGAGGGACTCGATTTTGTCTGTTGGCGCATGCGTCGTTGCGCATTTTTCACGCAACAATGGAATAGCATTACAGTGGAACATGATGTATATTTTAGGGGATCCTTTATGGGTACTCACCCAGTAGCCACCCAGGTGGAGCTTCTCCAGACTCAAAATAAAGATCAGTGGATGACTGACGCAGGATATGGGCATCATGAGTACTTCCCGGGAAGCCGGAAACCACATTTTGTATGCGCATGTCTGCATCACAAACAGCCTGTACATTGATGGAATGATAGTGTTTGCGATTTCTGAACAGCGCTTCTTGCTCTCTAGGAGGTATCAATGCTACATGTGTACAATCTATAGCACCGAGCACATTGGGGATACCTCCCATTCGAAAGAAATCTGCTTTCACCTTCAAGATCTCTTCCCCAGTGTGGGGAAAACTGATGTATCTGGCAGTTTTCGGAACGATAGCATGGAGGAATGTGCTCAGGCACCTTGAAAGGCTTGCCTGAGACATTCCTCCTACTATGCTAGCAGTGTTCTGAAAACTACCAGATGATAGGATGTGTATGGCGGCTAACATCCGTGTCATGCCTGGGATGGCTCTATTGGTCCGTGAGGAAGGCTCCATGTCCTCCCTCAGGACCGCATAGAGCTCCTCCAGGTTGGCACGGGTTAGCCTAAAACGCTCATACACTTCCACATCAGTTAACCCCTCTAATGTGACTCTCTCCCTGTACACCCTGGGTGCACGAATCCTCCTGGCAGGCTCCTGGGCCTGCTCACCCCCCTATGGGTCTGGCTGTGCAGGAGCCCCCACTTCATGTGCCACACCCTCTAGGGGTCTCTCATCTGGCCCCCCCATTAGCTGATCACCCACATCAAGGTCCTCCTCCCTGTCTGCAGGTGCCCTCATATCCCCATGTCCCTGTGCCACTGGAGCTCTCTCCCCTAACTGACCCCCCACCATGACCCTAGGCATATCCTGTGATGAGCCACTTGCCTGGCTTGGTTCCGGACCACCATGGATTGCATCAGCACGCTCACCCACATTCACTCCCAGCCGCCCCTCTCTGTCACGCCTCTGCACAGTCGCACGCCTGACAGCCCGGTTTCCACTCTGCAACATTCGAAACAAATATCCATTCCTACGACGCTGCGCTCACCTCACATACCTATACGCCGCACTGAGGTTGCTGCTATCCATGATGGTTCAGACTTGCTAATTCATGGATGATGATGTGGTTATATAGCTTGCTAATTACCCCAGATGTGATTACCCGGGTGGATTTCACAAATGGAAAAGCTCACTTGTGTATCTAAGCTTCATCATGTTATGAAGTTCCCTGATTATGGATTGGTTTAGCCATTTTAATTAGTAACCCCTAATATTCTGGCCCACATTTGAATTTGGGCCCATGCTCCATGATCTATGTAATGTGGCGTGGAAATATATACAATATTTGTGTTCAAAAATGTAGATGTGATAAGAGAGATGTAAATCAGATAATGTTGATATGTTTAGGGGACACATTCTAGCCTTTCTGAGTGCTAAAGGGTTAATTTGGCCATATTGAGGATGTACATGACAATAAAAAGATCTCTTTTATTAACATATTTGATCATTGGGGATTGTTTTTACAGTAATTCGAATGCCTTTTATTGCTTCCTTTACACTTTTAGGGCCCTTTCAGCCCGGTTTCATTACAATGCCGTAAGTGCATCGTGTGGACTTCAACGGATGCGGCCGTAAATTAAATCTAGCCAGGCGCGAATCGCAGCCTTCAGAATGTAGGAAGCAAGCTGGAAGGGGGACGGACTAGCTGCGCCCGGCACGAACCATCCAATAGCGGAATAACGCATCGCGCCACAGGTCGCACAGCCAATCACTTACGGGATAGACCATTTGATTGACAGTGGGAGTGAATAAATAGGAATGACACGCGCCCACGCCTCGACTGTGTTGCGATTTCTGACGAGGTAGCACGCGGTTCCAGGAGCTTGGTGGTTGAGAGTAGGTAAGTTGCTTTATTATAAAGTCGCGGTTTAAGTTCTTTTTACGGGAATCCGTTACTACATTTACGGATGCCGATGTAAAGAAGTACAATTGTGTTTTTTGCTTGTTTATAGGTGTTTGGAGGATTTTGGAGAGTTTTTGAGGTTATATCCGGCACGTAGGAGTTTGGAGGGAGGTAAGTTGCATTGTACATGCTTTTCATCCTATCAAGCTGTCTTTTATTTGTATGTTTTGCCAATTTCTATATTTACTGAATACACTGGCGAGAGGTACAATTGTGTTTTTTGCTTGTTTATAGGTGTTTGGAGGATTTTGGAGAGTTTGTGAGGTTATATCCGGCACGTAGGAGTTTGGAGGGAGGTAAGTTGCATTGTGTATGCTTTTCATCCTATCAAGCTGTCTTTTATTTGTATGTTTTGCCAATTTCTATATTTACTGAATACACTGGCAAGAAGTAAAATTGTTTTCTTTGCTTGTTTATAGGTGTTTGGAGGATTTGGGATCTTTGATCCAGCCCTTAGGGGTTTGGAGGGAGGTAAGTTGTGTTTTTCTTGCTGTTGGCCTATAGGTTTGGAGAGTTTTTGGTTGTGGGGAGAGGAGTTTTGTGGAGGGAGGTAAGTTATTTATATTTTTCTGTTTCGTATTATATCTGGATCTCTCTCTCTCTCTCTCTCAATCTCTCTCTCTCTCTCTATATATATATATATATATATATATATATATATATATATAGAGAGAGAGAGAGAGAGAGAGAGAGAGAGAGAGATTGATTTTGAGTTTGATTGAGTTTGATTTTGAGTTTGATTGAGTTTGATTTTGAGTTTGAGTTTGATTGAGTTTGAGTTTGATTGATTTTGATTTTGAGTTTGATTGAATTTGATTTTGAGTTTGATTGAGTTTGATTTTGAGTTTGAGTTTGATTGAGTTTGATTTTGAGTTTGATTGAGTTTGATTTTGAGTTTGAGTTTGATTGAGTTTGATTTTGATTTTGAGTTTGATTGAGTTTGATTTTGAGTTTGAGTTTGATTGAGTTTGATTTTGAGTTTGAGTTTGATTGAGTTTGATTGAGTTTGATTTTGAGTTTGATTTTGGGTTTGCGTTTGATTAAGTTTGATTAAGTTTGATTTTGAGTTTGATTGAGTTTGATTTTGATTTTGAGTTTGATTGAGTTTGATTTTGACTTTTATTGAGTTTGATTTTGAGCTTGAGTTTGAGTTTGATTGAGTTTGATTTTGAGTTTGAGTTTGATTGAGTTTGATTTTGAGTTTGATTGAGTTTGATTTTGAGTTTGAGTTTGATTGAGTTTGATTTTGAGTTTGATTGAGTTTGATTTTGAGTTTGAGTTTGATTGAGTTTGATTTTGAGTTTCAGTTTGAGTTTGATTGAGTTTGATTTTGAGTTTGATTGAGTTTGATTTTGAGTTTGATTGAGTTTGATTTTGAGTTTGATTGAGTTTGATTTTGAGTTTGAGTTTGATTGAGTTTACGTTTGATTGAGTTTGATTTTGAGTTTGAGTTTGATTGAGTTTGATTTTGAGTTTGAGTTTGATTGAGTTTGATTTTGAGTTTGAGTTTGATTGTTTTATTTTGAGTTTGAGTTTGATTTAGTTTGATTTTGAGTTTGATTGAGTTTGATTTTGAGTTTGAGTTTGATTGAGTTTGAGTTTGATTGAGTTTGATTTTGAGTTTGAGTAGAGGAAGGAGGGAGGAGAGTAGAGGAAGGAGGGAGGAGAGGAGAGGAGGAGGGAGAAGGGAGGAGAGTAGAGGAAGGAGGGAGGAGAGGAGAGGAAGGAGGAAGGAGAGGAGAGTAGGAGGAGGAAGGAGGAGGAGGAGGGAGGAGGAGAGTGGAGATGGTCCTCATCCCCAATCTGAAGAGCAAGAATACACTCGGGGGGTAGGGAAGTCAAGGCTGGGCCCCATGCTAATGCTTGGCAGCAGGTGGTGGATCTGGTGAACGGTGTGGCGGCCCGTGGACGGAGTCTGCGGTCCATAAAGCATCGGTTCGACGACATCAGGGCTGTGGTGAGGAAGAAGATGGCGCAGGAGGCTGAGGGGCGGAGGGTCAAGTACCTTGCCCATGAAGGTATTGCAAGAGCCATGCTTGCACCCTCCGACGCAGCTGGAGCATCAGGCCCGGTGGAGCAGCAGGACCCAGCCTCCATGGCAGGTGAATATGACATACAGCAACATGCCACCACATGTGCATCACACACACTACACATGGACATGACACTGACATGTCAGCTCCATGAAATAACAATGGATAGATGGATGCATCATTAAATTCATGAAGCTGACATATCACTGTCATTCCTGGTCACCACAACAGTAATCAAGAAATAGAGCAGGTGTGTCCAAACTCGGTCCTGGTGGGCCACACACATGGCTGGATTTGATAACCTTGCTGCGCACAGGTGAGTCAATCGCTTCTTCAGTCATCCTGATTGTCTCACCTGTGCACAGAAAGGATATCTTCCAATCCAGGAAAGAGTTTGGACACCCCTGTAATAGAGAGTCCATGTATTGGTGTGCCCGTTCGGCCTATGCAGTTACAGACAGCAGCCGTAATACAGATAGAGTTGTGAGCCGAGAACCATCAAGAACAGAAACCTAAGAATAGATAACAGCTAGTATAAGATAGCTAATCAGAGAATCATCCATATTCAAGGCTAGATGTCAGATAATTAAAAATGAACACATATCAATGCGCTAATCAACATACTAATGACATGTACCTTTCTTCTCTATCTCTCAGCATCCAGGAGGAGCTCTGGGTCCTGTGACCAGGGAGAGGAGGCGGGGCCATCAGCCCCGTACCAGGATCCTCCAGCACAGTGGGAGGAGGAAGGAAGATCAGAGGGCTCTGGGTCAGAGGATGGGCTGGTCATTGACCTTGCAGGGTCACCTGCCACAAGCCCTGGGCTTATGCCCATCCTCAAAAGGCTTGCTCTGGGGCCCTCATCCGCCCAAGGGACAGCACCTCCTTCCCCACACAGTGTGCTGGCCTGGTCACCACCGGGCACATTGTCACCACAGGCTCCAGCTGTGGACCTCCCCGCATCACCTCACCACGCCCACCCAGCGGTGTCGTCGCCGCAGAGCCAGGCTGAGCAGGTGGAGATGCTGGCCGTCCTGAAGGAGCTGCTGGCAAGCTCCCAGAGGATCGAGGCCAGCATTCAGGAGTCTATGGCAAGCCAGCTCCGGATGGAGGCCAGCATCTCTGCCCTCCGGTCACATATGACCCACAGCCTGGCCAGGCTGTCTAGGGAGGTGAGGAGGCACCACATGACCACCGAACACCTTCAGGTCAGGCTGCTCAGACAGGCAATGGTCCCCAGCCCAACATCAACAGGGATCTCCCAATCCCCCAGCCAAGAGCAGCCTGGCCCCTCCTCTACTCCCATGTGTCCGCCACCACCCAGACCACCACTGCCTAGCACCGCCCCCCCCCCCCCCCCCCCCACCATCACCACCAGAGGGGAGACGGAGGATGGGCACAGGTGATGTGGGTCCTGGGCCCAAGCGGAGGAGGACATAGGGACTCATTCAATTGCAATGTGGCCGATTGCTAAGGGATCAATTTGAGCAGAGAGCATATTTTCTACAGATGTTTGTAGTTAGTGAACTTCTCTCCAAAAGCAAGGTCTTCACTAATTACAAACGTCTGTAACTAAATATATGCTCTGTGCTTATATAGAGCCCTTTTCAATCGGCCATATCGCAATTGAATGACGCCCATAGGGTCTGCAGACATGTTTTAGCCTTCTCAACAGCACTCCTCAGTGACCATCAATTGGTCACAGGTTAAACAGAACACAAAGGGCCTCATTAAAATGTGATTTGGGCAATTGAATAGGGCTCCGTATAAGCACATAGGATATTTGTTTTACAGAAGTTTTTAGTTAGTGAAAACCTGGCTTTTGCATAGAAGTTCCCTAACTAAAAACTTGCTTTCAAAAAGATGCTGTGTGCTTATATAGAGCCCTATTCAATTTGTTACATAGCAATTTAATGAGGCTGTTAATTAGTAGTGTGACCAATACATTGTCACTAAGGAGTGCTGTTGAGAAGAGATGCTGCAGGCCCTATGATGTTTTCAAGCCTTATTTGTTAGGTTTTGTCTTTTTTTTTTTTTTAGGTCCATGAAGGCATCTCCTACATCTGCAAGCATTGTGGAGGAATTATGAGGTGGAGGGTTTTCCCAGTGCCTCTCAGGTAGACATGCCTTCAATGGCAGCCCCCTTAACATCCCACAATCTTACAGCTATCATATAGCCAGATATCTCCGACATGATTGTTGGTAGCTTAAATGTAGACTAATACCGCTATGGCGGTGGACTTGCAAAGTCTCACAATGGCATGTTAATGACAGCCAGCATTAATATATGCACTAGTGAAGCATGTGATCCTGACCTCAATATCGGTCTGAGAACAGATCTTTGGGTCTGATGTAAGAAACAGTGAATCTGGCTGCTGACCTTTGTGTCCTCTCCATAATAATGGCTATTTGCCCATATTTCTGATTATCCACAGACCTAGCTAATGGTTAGTAATGCTTGCAGATGGGAATCAGGTGAGTTGGTATATTGGTACAGTATTTAGAACGGTACTGTACATACATTGTGATTCTAAATTGTTTTGGATCCTCCTCCGCATTTTTTGATTTGAACACTTCTTTCAGATTTTTGTTTGGTCAACACACTGTATGTGTGAAACTGGATTGGGTTACACAGTCCAAAGGTTGAATCATCTGTTTCATTGAGCAGATCTAGTTACAAGTTGTAAGTGCTATGCACATAAATGGTTTCTTCAGTTAAATGGAGAGATTTCTGGTTCCGGTTGCAGCATGTGACCCTGGTAGGTGCTATGCATCATGCTTATTCTAGACTATTAGATTGACCCCTGTAGGTTTCCCCTTTTTTCCAGCCACTTGCTCTTCAAGGACCCGCCCACACCACACCCATGATATTAATGCAGTTTTGAACACTGCTGATTGTGGTCTGTCTATCAAATAAAGCTTTGTTATACTGTTATGTGAATGCACAATCTTGACCACTGCTGATTGTGGTCTGTCTATCAAATAAAGCTTTGTTATACTGTTATGTGAATGCACAATCTTGACCACTGCTGATTGTGGTCTGTCTATCAAATAAAGCTTTGTTATACTGTTATGTGAATGCACAATCTTGACCACTGCTGATTGTGGTCTGTGTAAAAAATAAAGCTTTGTTAGACCTTTCTGACTGCGTCCATGTGTTATGAATATATTTTGTTCTGTGAAATCCACATGCATTACATTAGTGTCACATTGCTATAAATGTAAACTGATGAGCAATAGTTAACATGCAATAGATCAATACATGTAAAACTGTTGAGGAGTCAGAATAGCTTTAGATATCATCTGATCCCAAATATCATATCTACTACTAATATAGGGTTAATACCCATGACAAGTCTGATTAGCGATACTGTGGAGTAGGAACATTCCCCTGAGGGCCTACAATGAATAGGACAGGTGACACTGGAGTGCTTTTCCAGTTTCTTCTCTAGTTGATTGGGATTAGTCTGACCTCTCTGATAAGACATACCCCCCCCTACACTGGCCCTATGTAGACTAGCTCACAGCTTCATTGAAGTACACAAACTCCTTCACCCACATCAGTTAGCATATGTGTGAATACAGTTAGTTGCCCAATAATGAACATGCATTGGCTAAATATCCTTTGGTTATCATATGTTGTAATGGTCATGCACATGCCAATATGACAAACCATGCTGCAACTTGCATAATATGATTAAAGCCACACTACCCAATTCAATATCAAGAGTAAAACATGAGTCAGGTCATATGAACCCTTTGCCACGCACATGAGCTCTATTGGGATCCCTTAAATCTCTATCTAATTGCATATACATCTAGCTCATCTCATCTACATTAGAGAATACAAATAGTGGCCAAATCAGACCGCCACTTGGCATATATCAAGTACCAGGGGAATATTTCATTATATGTGGTTAAGTTCTTCAGTTGTGTCCGACTCTCCGTGACCCTATGGACTGCAGCACATTCAGCTAGGTCTCTGCCTGTGCTGTTATCCAAAGTTTCAAGGCCAAAGAGATTGGAGTGGGTTGTCAGTTCCTACTCTAGTGGATTGGGATTTGTCTGATCTCTCTGCTATGACCTGCCCACCTACAGTAGCTCCCAGCTTCATTCAGGTACACAAGCCCCTAGGTTCCCAAGGTTCAGGAACACAAAGAGTTAACTAACTGCCATAGAAACTATGGAACAATAAAGAGTTACCTAATTGCCATAGAAACTATAAATAGCTCCACAGAGAAGGCAGCACTGTGCCCCTGATGAGTGAGAGACTGATAGAGCCTCACGAAATGCACGTCGGGAGATTGTGACGTCATCAGTAAGCGCGATCACAGCGCAGTCCACGCCAATATAGCGAGGAGCATGATAGATCCAGCTTAAAAGCTCCAGGTCCACTACTAACTTAAAAGAAAGATAGAAAGCCAATTCCTTCACCACAAAGTCTCAATATAGTAACAATAGAGTAATATACAAGAATAAGGAAAAAGAAAAGCAAGAAAAAGGAAAAAGGAGTAAAAGCATAATTAAAGCAAAAAAACGGATGAAAAAGGAGGACACAACCTCCTTCTAAAAAACAATTGACAGAAGCATTAAGGAAATATATAGTTTAAGAAACAGCATAATCAGGAGTGTATACATTTTTAAAAAATAGCACAGCATTAGCACTATAAATGAATAAGGTAAAGTAGTGACTGTGATAGACTAACAGTCACGAGGTAAAAGGGTAATATAAGAAGAAATAAGCACTAAGTCAAACAGCACAAGCACTTTAAGATAAGATTTTTGAATAACACAACTTGAATTATAATGCACTTTAAGTAATAGAATTCCGAATTAACATAAATAAACAGGATAAAAGATTAACACAAAAGAAATGCAAAGGCACTTAAAACAGATACTCCAGTGAAGTGCTGTATGAATAAACAAAAGTATACAACAGACAAAAGGATTATAAAACCTTATCTTAATCTTATGTAAAAAATGTAATCTTATGTAAATTAAAATCCAGGGTACCTGATAAGGATTTGACTAAGGAAACATAACCAAAAATACACAAATACAATTGAATTGAAAAACCAAATCTTTTATTGACTTGAGCATAATAAAGTAATTAAATAAAAAAGCTGTGATCAAGCAAAGAATATAATAACAACAAAAATAAAACTTAAATAAACCTCTAATAATTTGCTGGACGTCAAAATACCCAAATGATTAAACACCTTGGCCCTCATTCAATTGCAATGTTGCAAATTGAATAGGGGTCTAAATAAGCACATCACATATATTTTTTAAAGAAGTTTTTAGTTATTAAGCATCTATCCAAAAGCACGGTTTTCACTAACTAAAAACTTCTTTAAAAAATATATATTATGTACTTATTTAGAGCCGTATTCAATTTGCAAAATCGCAATAGAATGAGGGCCCTTGGGTTTAACATGATTTTTTTAATCGTTGCATTTTTAACAACATTTTAAATGTACATATAAAGATTGAATTTTTTAAAATTAGTATGTGGCAATAATAATTAAAATAAAGGCTGCATAAAAGGTGTTTCTGTACAACCTTGGTTGGTTGTTCAAGGATTCCTAATAGAATCCACAGGACAATATTTTGGTACACATTTAAGTAATAACACCTAGGCCTAAAAAATAAACAAAGATCATTTTTTTGAGTATTATAAGTAACTGCAGGGAGAAAATACAATTTTTGATCTATAAGATATAAAATGAATTCAGAAGGAATGTTTGACTTTGGCCTACTAACTGCAGAGGCAGAAGAGGTATTTCAAATGAACTTAACAAGAGAATATAGAATAAAAGATTTAACATTTAAAGAAATACAAAGCCAATTATTATATAAACAAAAAATACAGTTACAAAAGTGGTGGGAAATTACAAGTTTAAGTAACTACATAAAAAATGCAATAGTACCAAGAGGATTGAGAGTAAGGCTAAACCCACCTAATTATATATAAGATAGTGAATTCACACAACAATGGGAAAAAATAATGACAACATGCTCTTTAGAGCTTATGAGGCTGATTATAACCAAAGAAAAAGTACTGTTGGAAGAAACTAATAACAACATTCTAAAATTAAAAGAACAATGTAGAAAATATGAGACACAAAAAGAATTTATAGAGTTACAAGAAAAGCTCACAAGAGAAATCAATGCATTTAAGGATGAGTTAAAAGAGAGAAAAAGAAAAAACGTTATAAGAGACACAAAAGACTTTGAAAATGGTAAAGCTTACCAAACAGTGCAAAAAAAGATTTATTCACAACAAAGATACTCACGTCAGAGTAGTGCAACTGACAAAGAACCTTCTGACAATGAAATAAGTGATACCTCCTCTAAAAAAGAACTAATGCCAATAGAAATGAGAGAAGTTTTTTATCCATAGGAACCAAAAGAAAGAACAATCAAATGCCACTCAGAGAACCAAAAGACAAGAGAGTTTGGAATCATCAACAACCACAATAAAGACTAATCAATATGATAACTTACAAGTATATAATTTATCCAAATCTCCCTTAAATAAAGAACAAACTAGTCTAGGCCTAACATTCTCACCAACAGCGAGATTTCAACTGTTTGAACAAGTAAAAGATCTTAATTTATTTGCCAGAAAGTTGGCAATTCACAAATATCACAATTCAACAAGACAGAAATACCTAAGTCAAATAGGTTTAACAAACAGAGAACAAGAATGCCTAAAAGACTTTGAAAAACAACAAAGAGAAAACGAAGAGAAAAAAGGGAGAGTGTATATACCTAGTAAGTTTACACCAAACTTCTCACTCTGTCCACCACTAGAAATCTTTGTGGAACTAGTAACAAAAGAACTTAAAGAATTGGATAAAAATACTCCTAAATATACATCAAGTAATAATTTGAGTAGAAAAGAACAACAAGCATTAAAAGAATTACAGAAAAATGAAAATATCATTATAAAGCCTTCAGATAAAGGAGGCAATATAGTGGTATTAAATACCACAGACTATATAGCAACAACTCAAAAATTACTAGATGATAAAGAATGTTATCTGAAACTTAAGGAGGATCCAACAGATGAATGTATAAAAAGGTTAGAAAGAATAGTGGAAGAAGCAAAAGAAATGGAATTAATAACAACAATAGAAAATAAATTCCTTATAAACAGAAGACCAACTATACCCACATTCTATTCTATACCAAAAATACATAAAAGCCTAACAAATCCCCCCGGAAGACCCATTATGTCAGGGATAAACAGCATAACCCAAAATCCAAGTGTATATATAGATGAAGTTCTAAAGCAATATGTAACAACTCTGCCATCATTTGTCAAAGACACAAAAGACACATTGAGGAGAATAGATGGAATAACAATACAAAACAATTCCCTACTGGTAACAATGGATGTAGAATCACTCTACACAAGCATTAAACATGAACATGGATTACAAGCGGTGAAAGCATACCTAGATTCTAAAGGAGTGGATTATGAAAATCAAAATATATTTACCATAAAATTATTGGAATTTGTTTTGGATAACAATTATTTTATCTTCAACAAACAATGGTATAAACAGATTAGGGGCACGACAATGGGGACGCCGTGTGCCCCTAACTATGCAAATTTATATTTAGGCCACTGGGAAAATAATATAGTATTCTCAGAAAACAATGAATCTTATACACAAGAAATAGAACTATGGATAAGATTCATTTACGATATATTGGTCATATGGTCAGGCTCTGAAGAAGAACTCAAAGAGTTCATAAAAAAATTGAATAATAATGAACAAAATTTAAAATTAACATATGAGTTCAATAAAGAAATAGTGACATTCCTTGATTTAAGCATCTATGTAAATTCCAAAAAAGAACTAGCAACAAGAACTTATAGAAAAACAACAGCAACAAACTCGTTGTTACATTGGAAGAGTCACCATCCAATTTCAACAAAGAAAGCCATACCAACAGGACAATATTTACATATAAAATGAAACTGTAGCAGTCAACAAGAATTCAAAATACAAGCTAAAGAACTACAGGAAAGATTCATTCAAAGAGGATACACAAAAAAAGTGTTGAAGAAAGCATACCATAGGGCCTTGACACAGGATAGAAATCAACTATTGGTTGAAAATAAAAGAGACAAAAAACAACAACCTATACCATTCATCACAAACTTCTCAAGTCAATCCCAACAAATAAGATCTATATTGCAAAAACACTGGAACATCTTGAAATTAGACAGAGATCTGGATGAAGTACTTAAAGAACAAAGTACAATTACATACAGAAGAGCAAAAAACCTAAAAGATCTACTGGTACATAGCCACTATGAAGAAAAGAAAAATAAGAGGAACTGGCTAATAGAAGGCCAAAAAGGATGAAAAGCATGCGGCAAATGTAAAGCATGTCCTTTTTTATTAAAAACCACAGAATTTCAAGATTCAACAGGATTAAAGAATTATAAGATAAGGCACAACATAAATTGTCTAACTGAAGGCGTTATCTACCAAATAATTTGCTCATGTAATAAAAAATACACAGGCAAAACCAAAAGACAGTTAAGACGCTGTGTATTAGAACATGTCAATGATGTTTTAAATTTAAAAGATACCTCAATAGCAAAACATGTACGTCATCATCCCAACAATAATCCATACTGTTTGAAATTCATAGGTATTGACCACATACCAAAAACAGCAAGAAGAGGAGATTGGGATAAACACCTACTGTGTCAAGAGGCAAAATGGATATTTCAATTGGATACAAAAAAAACACAGGGTTTAAATGAAGAATTTACATATACAGCATTTATTTGAAAAAAACCTCTTATGAAAAATACCTAGATTTAATATATGAATAGGATACAAAAGTTTAACAGAAGAATCTATATATATAGTATTCATTTGAAAGAATTACTAATAAAACAAAGATAAGAAAACTTAAAAGATAAGAAAACTTAAAAGAAGTAATTAGAATACCATCTTTATCTATAAAAGTCATTAATATAATAATAATAAATATAAAACATAAATAAAATAAACACATATAAATAAATAAGTGAATAAATAACATATACAAACAAATAAGGAAATATAAATAAACAATAAAGAATATAGCAAAATAAAAAATAAAAATAAGTATCCGGATTAGATAAAAAATAAATAAACATGGTATGCAAAATAATTATAATTTAAAATCAAATAATATGTTTAGCCAATAAAGTTTTAATAAAATAATACAAAGGCATACTAATGCTAGCAAGTTAAAAGTATTACTTTGAAAGTAATTTCCTTATTCAAAATCATTATACTTATTTAAATAATATAAAGATAATATAGTAAAAAAGAAAGTCAAAAGCAACATATGAAAATAAAGCATGCACAAAAACATTCAGGAACACAAAGAGTTAACTAACTGCCATAGAAACTATGGAACACAAAGAGTTAACTAATTGCCATAGAAACTATAAATAGCTCCACAGAGAAGGCAGCACTGTGCCCCTGATGAGTGAGAGACTGATAGAGCCTCACGAAATGCACGTCGGGAGATTGTGACGTCATCAGTAAGCGCGATCACAGCGCAGACCACGCCAATATAGCGTGGAGCATGATAGATACAGCTTAAAAGCTCCAGGTCCACTACTAACTTAAAAGAAAGATAGAAAGCCAATTCCTGCACCACAAAGTCTCAATATAGTAACAATAGAGTAATATACAAGAATAAGGAAAAAGAAAAGCAAGAAAAAGGAAAAAGGAGTAAAAGCATAATTAAAGCAAAAAAATGGATGAAAAAGGAGGACACAACCTCCCTTTAAAAAACAATTGACAGAAGCATTAAGGAAATATATAGTTTAAGAAACAGCATAATCAGGAGTGTATACATTTTTAAAAAATAGCACAGCATTAGCACTATAAATGAATAAGGTAAAGTAGTGACTGTGATAGACTAACAGTCACGAGGTAAAAGGGTAATATAAGAAGAAATAAGCACTAAGTCAAACAGCACAAGCACTTTAAGATAAGATTTTTGAATAACACAACTTGAATTATAATGCACTTTAAGTAATAGAATTCCGAATTAACATAAATAAACAGGATAAAAGATTAACACAAAAGAAATGCAAAGGCACTTAAAACAGATACTCCAGTGAAGTGCTGTATGAATAAACAAAAGTATACAACAGACAAAAGGATTATAAAACCTTATCTTAATCTTATGTAAAAAATGTAATCTTATGTACATTAAAATCCAGGGTACCTGATAAGGATTTGACTAAGGAAACATAACCAAAAATACACAAATACAATTGAATTGAAAAACCAAATCTTTTATTGACTTGAGCATAATAAAGTAATTAAATAAAAAAGCTGTGATCAAGCAAAGAATATAATAACAACAAAAATAAAACTTAAATAAACCTCTAATAATTTGCTGGACGTCAAAAAACCCAAATGATTAAACACCTTGGCCCTCATTCAATTGCAATGTTGCAAATTGAATAGGGGTCTAAATAAGCACATCACATATATTTTTTAAAGAAGTTTTTAGTTATTAAGCATCTATCCAAAAGCACGGTTTTTACTAACTAAAAACTTCTTTAAAAAATATATATTATGTGCTTATTTAGAGCCGTATTCAGGGCCCTATTAAATTCTCCCTCGTAGTTCTCTCGGTGCTCGCAAAAGGCAGTTTTCCTGCTGTTTGCGAGAACCGAATCTCTTGCAGCCTGCTTTACGATATGACTGCGAGAAAATGGCAGAGAATAGGCTCCGAGAGAGCTACGTAGCCTTAAATCTATGCACGAGTCTCGCATATCGTAAGAATCGCTACGTGGACAAAAAGTCCACGCAAGGGATCCGAAAGCCTCTACGTGCTGCCTCGGAACAGCCCGAGACAGCAGTGTGAGGCTCCCCCCTGCACCCTATACACATCCCCATGCTGCAGGGGTCTCTATCGGGACCCCTGCAGCACCCCCACATTAACCCCTTGCAGCGGGGGTCCCCGATCTGCATAGATCAGGCCCCCCGCTGCATTTAAAACTTTTAAATTCCCCGCCGCGGCTCCTTAAAGGGACCGCGGCACACTATTACCCAATGCCGGCCGCGGCACTTAAAATAACCCCCCTCTATGCTGGGGGTCCCCATCGGGACCCCCGAAGTGTCCCCACATAAACCCATTGCAGGGGGGGGCCCCGATCTGCATAGATCAGGCCCCCCGCTGCATTTAAAACTTTTAAATTCCCCGCCGCGGCTCCTTAAAGGGACCGCGGCACACTATTACCCAATGCCGGCCGCGGCACTTAAAATTAACCCCCCTCTATGCTGGGGGTCCCCATCGGGACCCCCGAAGTGTCCCCACATAAACCCATTGCAGGGGGGGGCCCCGATCTGCATAGATCAGGCCCCCCGCTGCATTTAAAACTTTTAAATTCCCCGCCGCGGCTCCTTAAAGGGACCGCGGCACACTATTACCCAATCCCGGCCGCGGCACTTAAAATTAACCCCCCTCTATGCTGGGGGTCCCCATCGGGACCCCCGAAGTGTCCCCACATAAACCCCCTGCAGCGGGGGGCCCCGATCTGCACCGATCGTGACCCTGCTGCAATTCAATTTTAAATTTCCTGCCTCGCGGGTCCTCAAAGGACCGTAAAGGTCCTGAAAGGACTCGCACTAAAAATATTAACCCCAGGCAACTATAATTACCCCATTAACTCATGGTGGTCAATCCAGACCACCATAAGGCTCTAATTAACCCATTAACTCATGGTGGTCAATCGAGACCACCATAAGGCTCTAATTAACCCATTAACTCATGGTGGTCAATACAGACCACCATAAGGCCTAAATTAACCCATTAACTCATGATGGTCAATCCAGACCACCATAAGGCTCTATTTAACCCATTAACTCATGGTGGTCAATCCAGACCACCATAAGGCTCTAATTAACCCATTAACTCATGGTGGTCAATCCAGACCACCATAAGGCTCTAATTAACCCATTAACTCATGGTGGTCAATCCAGACCACCATAAGGCCTAAATTAACCCATTAACTCATGATGGTCAATCCAGACCACCATAAGGCTCTATTTAACCCATTAACTCATGGTGGTCAATCCAGACCACCATAAGGCTCTATTTAACCCATTAACTCATGGTGGTCAATCCAGACCACCATAAGGCTCTAATTAACCCATTAACTCATGGTGGTCAATCCAGACCACCATAAGGCTCTAATTAACCCATTAACTCATGGTGGTCAATACAGACCACCATAAGGCCTAAATTAACCCATTAACTCATGATGGTCAATCCAGACCACCATAAGGCTCTATTTAACCCATTAACTCATGGTGGTCTATACAGACCACTATAAGGCTCTAATTAACCCATTAACTCATGGTGGTCAATCCAGACCACCATAAGGCTCTAATTAACCCATTAACTCATGGTGGTCAATACAGACCACCATAAGGCCTAAATTAACCCATTAACTCATGATGGTCAATCCAGACCACCATAAGGCTCTATTTAACCCATTAACTCATGGTGGTCAATCCAGACCACCATAAGGCTCTATTTAACCCATTAACTCATGATGGTCAATCCAGACCACCATAAGGCTCTATTTAACCCATTAACTCATGGTGGTCAATCCAGACCACCATAAGGCTCTAATTAACCCATTAACTCATGGTGGTCAATACAGACCACCATAAGGCCTAAATTAACCCATTAACTCATGATGGTCAATCCAGACCACCATAAGGCTCTAATTAACCCATTAACTCATGGTGGTCAATACAGACCACCATAAGGCCTAAATTAACTTATTAACTCATGATGGTCAATCCAGACCACCATAAGGCTCTATTTAACCCATTAACTCATGGTGGTCAATCCAGACCACCATAAGGCTCTAATTAACCCATTAACTCATGGTGTTCAATCCAGACCACCATAAGGCTCTAATTAACCCATTAACTCATGGTGGTCAATACAGACCACCATAAGGCCTAAATTAACCCATTAACTCATGATGGTCAATCCAGACCACCATAAGGCTCTAATTAACCCATTAACTCATGGTGGTCAATCCAGACCACCATAAGGCTCTAATTAACCCATTAACTCATGGTGGTCAATACAGACCACCATAAGGCCTAAATTAACCCATTAACTCATGATGGTCAATCCAGACCACCATAAGGCTCTATTTAACCCCATCAGTCCCATAAGGGTATATTATTACCATTATGGGCCTGTTACAACCCAACATTAACCACATAAGTGCCATGATGGTCCTCAAGGACCATCATGACACTAACTACAAACACTACACTATAACCCCCAATAAACCATTTAATCTAAACTAACCCCCCTCTACACTAATCTATTAACACTTACACTACCTACCTACACTACCTACCCCCTAATAAACCTCCCCAACACTCTAATTACAAAAAACAAAAAACCTACAGCACAGAAAACAAAAAACCTACAGTACAAAAAACAAAAAAACCTACAGTACAGAAAACAAAAAACAATTACAACCCCACCCCCCACTACAGAAAACAAAAAAATACATTACAACCCCACCCCCCACTACAGAAAATAAAAAAATTACACACCTGAAAAGGAAAGACAGATAAACACAATACAATACATACATATAATACATTACATACATTATATACAATACATGACATTACATATAATATATTACATATAATATATTACATATAATACATTACATACATTACATACAATACATGACATTACATATAATATATTACATATAATATATTACATATAATATATTACATATAATACATTACATACATTACATACAATACATGACATTACATACATTACATATAATATATTAAATATAATATATTACATATAATATATTACATATAATACATTACATACATTACATACAATACATGACATTACATACATTACATATAATATATTAAATATAATATATTACATATAATATATTACATATAATATATTACATATAATATATTACATATAGTCCTAATCAAATACCCCCTATCTATCTAACATACAATCTATTTAATTTAAAATAAATCCTAACTATATCAAATACATCCCCCTATCTATCTAATATACAAAGAATCCTAACTACATACACAGACCATTATTCTAAACTAAAATAAAATAATTACAGTCCTAACTACATACACAGACCCTAATTCTAAGCTAAAATCAATAAATTAAGACCACTTACCTTTAAGATGTTGCTTCAGATCACTAACCTATGGGTCAAACAAAAAATAAAAATTAGTACAAAACATTAACATCAAATAAATAAACATTCTATACATTCTAAATATTCAACTCACCTTTACAGCATGTCCAGTCACTGTTTAGCTCTTCCGGCGCGGCCCTGTTAAAAAAAAAACACAATACATGAATACATGAATACAATATATAAACAATAAATAAAATACACAAATAAACATCTAAATATACATTTAACTTACCTACCCGCGATGTCCCCGGCCTTCTCTCCTTCAGCCCCGGCTGGGCCGCGGAACCATTCGCGCTCTAAAAAAAAAAAAGAAAAAAAACTAACGGAGGTCTGCACTGGCAGACCTCCCCGACGCTACTGAACCTCCCGGAGTCGTTTCCGGGAGGAAATTGGCATTGGCGGCTTGTGATTGGCTGAAAAAGCTGTCTATCAATTTCAGCCAATCAAAAGTCGTCAATGTGTGAGCCAATCAGGATGGGATACACCCCAATATCCCACCCTGATTGGCTTAAACACTTGTCTATCTTTCTGGGAACCAATCACAACGCTCAGATGCCTTCAGCCAATCACTATGGGATACACCCCCACGGAGTGATTGGTAGAAGACATCTGCGCATCCTGATTAGCTCCTACATTGACGACTTTTGATTGGCTGACAGCTTTTTCAGCCAATCACAAGCCGACAATGCCAATTTCCTCCCGGAAACGACTTTGGGAGGTTCAGTAGCGTCGGGGAGGTCTGCACTGGCAGACCTCCGTTAGTTTTTTTTTTTTTTTTTTTTTTAGAGCGCGGATGGTTCCGCGGCCCAGCCGGGGCTGAAGGAGAGAAGGCCGGGGACATCGCGGGGAGGTAAGTTAAATGTATATTTAGATGTTTATTTGTGTATTTTATTTATTGTTTATATATTGTATTCATGTATTCATGTATTGTGTTTTTTTTTTTTAACAGGGCCGCGCCGGAAGAGCTAAACAGTGACTGGACATGCTGTAAAGGTGAGTTGAATATTTAGAATGTATAGAATGTTTATTTATTTGATGTTAATGTTTTGTACTAATTTTTATTTTTTGTTTGACCCATAGGTTAGTGATCTGAAGCAACATCTTAAAGGTAAGTGGTCTTAATTTATTGATTTTAGCTTAGAATTAGGGTCTGTGTATGTAGTTAGGATTTTTTGTATATTAGATAGATAGGGGGATGTATTTGATATAGTTAGGATTTATTTTAAATTAAATAGATTGTATGTTAGATAGATAGGGGGTATTTGATTAGGACTATATGTAATATATTATATGTAATATATTATATGTAATATATTATATGTAATACATTATATGTAATGTATGTAATGTCATGTATTGTATGTAATGTATGTAATGTATTATATGTAATATATTATATGTAATATATTATATTTAATATATTATATTTAATGTATGTAATGTCATGTATTGTATGTAATGTATGTAATGTATTATATGTAATATATTATATGTAATATATTATATTTAATATATTATATTTAATGTATGTAATGTCATGTATTGTATGTAATGTATGTAATGTATTATATGTAATATATTATATGTAATATATTATATGTAATGTCATGTATTGTATGTAATGTATTATATGTAATATATTATATGTAATATATTATATGTAATGTCATGTATTGTATGTAATGTATGTAATGTATTATATGTATGTATTGTGTTTATCTGTCTTTCCTTTTCAGGTGTGTAATTTTTTTATTTTCTGTAGTGGGGGGTGGGGTTGTAATGTATTTTTTTGTTTTCTGTAGTGGGGGGTGGGGTTGTAATTTTTATTTTTTCTGTACTGTAGGTTTTTTTGTTTTTTGTACTGTAGGTTTTTTGTTTTCTGTGCTGTAGGTTTATTGTTTTTTGTAATTAGAGTGTTGGGGAGGTTTATTAGGGGGTAGGTAGTGTAGGTAGGTAGTGTAAGTGTTAATAGATTAGTGTAGAGGGGGGTTAGTTTAGATTAAATGGTTTATTGGGGGTTATAGTGTAGTGTTTGTAGTTAGTGTCATGATGGTCCTTGAGGACCATCATGGCACTTATGTGGTTAATGTTGGGTTGTAACAGGCCCATAATGGTAATAATATACCCTTATGGGACTGATGGGGTTAAATAGAGCCTTATGGTGGTCTGTATTGACCACCATGAGTTAATGGGTTAATTAGAGCCTTATGGTGGTCTGTATTGACCACCATGAGTTAATGGGTTAATTAGAGCCTTATGGTGGTCTGTATTGACCACCATGAGTTAATGGGTTAATTAAGGCCTTATGGTGGTCTGTATTGACCACCATGAGTTAATGGGTTAATTTAGGCCTTATGGTGCTCTGTATTGACCATTATGAGTTAATGGGTTAATTTAGGCCTTATGGTGGTCTGTATTGACCACCATGAGTTAATGGGTTAATTTAGGCCTTATGGTGGTCTGTATTGACCACCATGAGTTAATGGGTTAATTTAGGCCTTATGGTGGTCTGTATTGACCACCATGAGTTAATGGGTTAATTTAGGCCTTATGGTGGTCTGGATTGACCATCATGAGTTAATGGGGTAATTATAGTTGCCTGGGGTTAATATTTTTAGTGCGAGTCCTTTCAGGACCTTTACGGTCCTTTGAAGACCCGCGAGGCGGGAAATTTAAAATTGAATTGCAGCAGGGTCACGATCGGTGCCGATCGGGGCCCCCCGCAGCAGGGGGTTTATATGGGGACACTTCGGGGGTCCCGATGGGGACCCCCAGCATAGAGGGGGGTTAATTTTAAGTGCCGCGGCCGGGATTGGGTAATAGTTTGCCGCGGTCCCTTTAAGGAGCTGCGGCGGGGAATTTAAAAGTTTTAAATGCAGCGGAGGGCCTGATCTATGCAGATCGGGGACCCCCCCTGCAATGGGTTTATGTGGGGACACTTCAGGGGTCCCGATGGGGACCCCCAGCATAGAGGGGGGTTAATTTTAAGTGCCACGGCCGGGATTGGGTAATAGTGTGCCGCGGCCCCTTTAAGGAGCCGCGGCGGGGAATTTAAAAGTTTTAAATGCAGCGGGGGCCTGATCGGTGCCGATCGGGGACCCCCGCTGCAAGGGGTTAATGTGTGGGGGCTGCAGGGGTTCCTATGGACCCCTGCAGCAAGGTGTTCATGTGAGGACCCTTCGGGGGTCCCGACAGGGACCCCCGCATTGAGGGGGGGTTCATTTTAGGTGCCTGGGGGGGGGTTTGGAGTACCCCCCACGGCAGGGCTTATGTGGGGGACTGCCGCGGAGGTCCCTTTTAGGACCCCCGCAGCACTTGATGAGGAGTGGGAGCCTGCGATATCATCTCGCAGGCTGTCACTCCTCATGTACATTTACGCAGTGTAGATACGTACGGCCCTGCTGCGTAGCTCATACGTTGCTCGCAGCAGGGCTAATTTAATAGCATTGTAAGTTAGAGAAACTTTGCAGTACGTAGGGCTTAAGTAGAAGCCTCTTATTTACGAGGCTGGAATTTAATAGGGCCCTCAATTTGCAAAATCGCAATAGAATGAGGGCCCTTGGGTTTAACATGATTTTTTTAATCGTTGCATTTTTAACAACATTTTAAATGTACATATAAAGATTGAATTTTTTAAAATTAGTATGTGGCAATAATAATTAAAATAAAGGCTGCATAAAAGGTGTTTCTGTACAACCTTGGTTGGTTGTTCAAGGATTTCTAATAGAATCCACAGGACAATATTTTGGTACACATTTAAGTAATAACACCTAGGCCTAAAAAATAAACAAAGATCATTTTTTTGAGTATTATAAGTAACTGCAGGGAGAAAATACAATTTTTGATCTATAAGATATAAAATGAATTCAGAAGGAATGTTTGACTTTGGCCTACTAACTGCAGAGGCAGAAGAGGTATTTCAAATGAACTTAACACGAGAATATAGAATAAAAGATTTAACATTTAAAGAAATACAAAGCCAATTATTATATAAACAAAAAATACAGTTACAAAAGTGGTGGGAAATTACAAGTTTAAGTAACTACATAAAAAATGCAATAGTACCAAGAGGATTGAGAGTAAGGCTAAACCCACCTAATTATATATAAGATAGTGAATTCACACAACAATGGGAAAAAATAATGACAACATGCTCTTTAGAGCTTATGAGGCTGATTATAACCAAAGAAAAAGTACTGTTGGAAGAAACTAATAACAACATTCTAAAATTAAAAGAACAATGTAGAAAATATGAGACACAAAAAGAATTTATAGAGTTACAAGAAAAGCTCACAAGAGAAATCAATGCATTTAAGGATGAGTTAAAAGAGAGAAAAAGAAAAAACGTTATAAGAGACACAAAAGACTTTGAAAATGGTAAAGCTTACCAAACAGTGCAAAAAAAGATTTATTCACAACAAAGATACTCACGTCAGAGTAGTGCAACTGACACAGAACCTTCTGACAATGAAATAAGTGATACCTCCTCTAAAAAAGAACTAATGCCAATAGAAATGAGAGAAGTTTTTTATCCATAGGAACCAAAAGAAAGAACAATCAAATGCCACTCAGAGAACCAAAAGACAAGAGAGTTTGGAATCATCAACAACCACAATAAAGACTAATCAATATGATAACTTACAAGTATATAATTTATCCAAATCTCCCTTAAATAAAGAACAAACAAGAGTATTAAGTCTAGGCCTAACATTCTCACCAACAGCGAGATTTCAACTGTTTGAACAAGTAAAAGATCTTAATTTATTTGCCCGAAAGTTGGCAATTCACAAATATCACAATTCAACAAGACAGAAATACCTAAGTCAAATAGGTTTAACAAACAGAGAACAAGAATGCCTAAAAGACTTTGAAAAACAACAAAGAGAAAACGAAGAGAAAAAAGGGAGAGTGTATATACCTAGTAAGTTTACACCAAACTTCTCACTCTGTCCACCACTAGAAATCTTTGTGGAACTAGTAACAAAAGAACTTAAAGAATTGGATAAAAATACTCCTAAATATACATCAAGTAATAATTTGAGTAGAAAAGAACAACAAGCATTAAAAGAATTACAGAAAAATGAAAATATCATTATAAAGCCTTCAGATAAAGGAGGCAATATAGTGGTATTAAATACCACAGACTATATAGCAACAACTCAAAAATTACTAGATGATAAAGAATGTTATCTGAAATTTAAGGAGGATCCAACAGATGAATGTATAAAAAGGTTAGAAAGAATAGTGGAAGAAGCAAAAGAAATGGAATTAATAACAACAATAGAAAATAAATTCCTTATAAACAGAAGACCAACTATACCCACATTCTATTCTATACCAAAAATACATAAAAGCCTAACAAATCCCCCCGGAAGACCCATTGTGTCAGGGATAAACAGCATAACCCAAAATCCAAGTGTATTTATAGATGAAGTTCTAAAGCAATATGTAACAACTCTGCCATCATTTGTCAAAGACACAAAAGACACATTGAGGAGAATAGATGGAATAACAATACAAAACAATTCCCTACTGGTAACAATGGATGTAGAATCACTCTACACAAGCATTAAACATGAACATGGATTACAAGCGGTGAAAGCATACCTAGATTCTAAAGGAGTGGATTATGAAAATCAAAATATATTTACCATAAAATTATTGGAATTTGTTTTGGATAACAATTATTTTATCTTCAACAAACAATGGTATAAACAGATTAGGGGCACGACAATGGGGACGCCGTGTGCCCCTAACTATGCAAATTTATATTTAGGCCACTGGGAAAATAATATAGTATTTGAAGGGGTTAACATATTCTGCCAATGAAGGGGTTAACATATTTTGCTGACACATAGCCTAACCATAATATCATGTGCCTATCCTTGAGATGTTTGTCGACCTTACTAAAACACAAAACATTTCTAGTTGTTCTAAGAAACAGAAAACACCTGATTATATGTCCTTGTACCGACTAACGTGAACTGTGAAAATCGCTCTAATATCCGCCTTCTTTTGCAAGTATAAAGTCTATGCAATGACGTAGCAATAAACGGAATTAGTACTGAGACTGATTGTGTGTGTGTCTTACATCCAGTACGGTTCCACAGAATTCTGGTTGGGCCTGTGTTTCCAAGCTGCCAACTACCGATTAGGAAGCCCCAACAAACTGGTGTCAGAAGTGGGATACAGAGATCGAAGTACGACGGAGTGGGTGAGTAGAGTGAATTGTGTCTATTTGCACCTTCCTTTGCTCCCACTCTCGTCGTCCTTTGTAAACTGTATATAAGTATATAAGTTGGGCACACACTCCCTGTGGTAGGGAGAATTAAGAATTAAGTCTTTGGTAGACTGTAGGTATAATCCCTAAAGGTAGGGAGACTCTCTAAGGAAGAGAGTGTAAAATTAGGCCTCTGGAAGGCCATATATATATCAAGGAGAGATATATATATATATTATTCCTAAAGTGGGAATAGAAAGGATAAAATTGATATAAATATATACTTGACGGCTTGGTTTACAGTGCCCAAAATCCGCTTTTGCTTGCTCATTAATTTTGCTGTATTGCTATGCTGTTTAAGATAAGAAATGTTTTTTTATTCTGTGTAAAAAACAGGAAGTAAGTAAGGTCTCTGGACACTGTAAGACGCACCGTCTCTCTGTCTAGGTGCAACCCGTTAACTCGAGAATATCTTTCGGTACTGTCCGTGCTATTTCAGCTCAGTACAGACGAATCCTGTTCTCGGATTAAAAAACTGTGATAGCAAATAAGGTTACGTTGTCTATTGAGACAACCACCTAAAGTTTTTTTTTAGAAGGATAGTTGTAAATGGTTACTTCCCAGTCTAAACCTCCCAAAGCTGTCATATGTAATTATATACACAGCGTAACATCAGTTCCTGTGAAAGAGCAAATGAGATAAGAACACAGAAATATAAAGGAACTTTTTCTTCTCTTTACATACATTTATATAATATTCTGATTGCTTTTGTTTATAAGTAGATGGATTGTCTTGTGTTTTGCTGCAAATAAATTTGTGTTTGCTGTACTTTCTTTTCTTGCAATACAATTGAGAAATGCAGGTTAGAGAATTTTTGTCTGTGTCTTTAAAGGCTGTAGAGATCGTGTCCACCACTGAAATATATTTCTAAAGCCGGCATATATGTAAAAAAAGGAAATCTTTTTCCAGAAATATGTAACAGTGGAGGATTTATGGTCTATCTTGTTTGTAAGTGTAAGACAGTGTGTTTATTCTATTTTAAAGCTTGCTAAAACTTATCTCTGCATCCCGGAAAAAAAAAAAAAAAAAAAGGCTGTGAATTTCTGTCTCCTTGCAGAAAATTCTTAAGGTCGTATTTAGTTTGGATAAGATGTGTATGGAATGTTGTTGCTGAACTTTTTAAGGTGGATTTCAGTATTGGTAGTTATATGTTTGTGGAGAGGTCTCAGGAAGAAGTGGAGTGTTAGTTGGGAATTATTGTAAGTTAAGTATGGGACTGAAGCGAATAGTTCCTAGAATGTTATAGTAAGTGATTTGGAAGAGAGATTTTGTATGTGATTTTGATCCAAAATGGAGTTTGTTTTTGAATAGATTGCAAATAGTAAATACGGAAAGAGAAAACAGGCAGCCCTTAACGCCCAAATTAATCCTTCTACATATCTGATGTATCTGAAGTGAATGTGTCAAGCTCAGACTGACATCAGACTTTTTATACAGACTTTTAGACTCTGATACAGAGTCAGGATGGAATTGGGCTAACATCCCTTCCATTACGTGACAATGACTTTAGATTTGTCCAGGATTTAAGGGCAATTAATTACTTAATCATCCCAATTGCCCCGATTGTCCCTGATATCACTGCTCTCATTATGGCCATTTCCCATGACGCCACTATATTTATTATTATTGATTTATCAAACGCATTATTTTTGGTCCCATTGGACCTTGAGACACAACTACTTATGGTTTTCACTTTTTGATGGGTGCCAATTAATATGGGCCCGTCTTCCCCTAAGGCTACGTGGATTCACCAGCTGCTTACTCACTGGTGCTCCAATACCTTGCAGTCATGGACCTGTGTCATGGTTCTGTCCCCATTCAGTACGTCAAAAGGACCTACTGTTTGGTATGTACTCCTAACGGGGAAGCCAAAAAGACAGGATTCACTCAGTCTGCTACAGCACCTAGCAGCTGAAGGTCACAAGGTAACTAAAAACAAAATACAAATGGGGGCAACACATGTTTATGATTAATTATTGCAGGCAATGGATCCTTGAATGCTCACACTATGACTCCATTTTACGTACGGCTGCTAAGGGGGACAGCCCAGAGCATATTCAGTGGACTCCAGGGATGACTAAAGCTTTTGTGACCTTAAAAGTTAGCATTATGCAGGCTCCCATTTTAGGACTACCTGATTATTGTAAACTTTTTCATTTGTATGCAAGGGACAACTGTAAAACCATGGCCGCGGTCTGTGCCCAAGATCACGGAGGTAGTATGTGTCCCGTTGCATTATTTTCCAAAGTAGTATCTACTCAGGTCCAGGGGATGCTGGCGTGTCTCCAAAAACATTTGGTTCAGTGTGATGTGGCCGTACAGAAAGCATTCCCCCCCCCCTTTCCCCCGCTCAAGAGCAGGGACAGAGAGAAGCTGCAGCTGCAACCCAAACCCCCCCCCCCCCTGCTGCATCCAGTAGTACACACTGAAAACGAAACTAGTAATAACTGATAAAACATAGCAAGTACAAGAATTGCAATGATTTTATATCTAGAGGTAATGCTTTAGCTGACCGGGTAGCAACAGTTGCAAGTGTCATTTTTGCATCAGAATCTTAAAATCACACTGCCAGACATACATACAAAGATATATACAGTGTCTACAGAATAACTCTACAGTACCTAACAAAGCATTACATGATCATTTGCCTCCACCCACAAATTGATTTTACTCATATCCCAGACAGGATCAAAGCAATTGTACCTGTTGGTGATAGTAGACCAGTTCTCACGGTAGCCTGAGGCCTTTGTAACACAAAGAGAGGATGCTAAGACGGTAGCTAAAATATTAACTACCGAGATAATACTGAGATATGGATGCCCATTGCAAATTAATTCTGATAATGGACCAGCCTTTATTAGTGCGGTAATTAAGGAACTGGTACAATGGCTGCAGATAACCTGGAAATTCCATATCCCTTACCATCCTCAGAGTTCAGGCATAGTGCAAAGAATAAACCGCACTATTAAGGAGAAACTTACAAAGGCCACTGCAGGTACATGGGTGAACTGGCAGAAATACTTATCTGCCATTCTAGCAGAAATTAAGATGACTCCTAATAAGTCTACTAAATTGTCCCCTTTTTGAGATTCTAATGGGAAGACCATTTCCAACTCCTTGGGTAAAAGGCCCACTTGTAATGATGTCTGGTGATCTTGATCTTATAAGAGAACAATATGTGCAACAATTGATTGATAAATTGAATGGCATCTATGGTGATGTGTCTTCTCGCTTTTCCTTCACCCTCACAGGAACCAACACATCCGTTCCAGCCAGATGACCTCGTCTGTGTCCTTCCAGCCAGGTGACCTCGTCTGTGTCCGACAACTGAACAGAGCAAAGAAGGGAGGCTTCCCATTCGGACCACCGACTACCTATGTAGCAGTAACCAGGACTGCCGTCCTCACTGACTCACAGGACATCTGGATCCACGCATCACGTCTGAAGCTGTGTCCAAAGAGGGGTGAAGCAGGTGACAAAGTCCCCGTGAAAGCGATTGAAGACAGCGATAATAAAAATTTCAAACCTACTCCTGCATCCACAGAATGCATGGAAGAACTTTCTCCTGTTGATGTGCTTTATGCTCCTGATTTATTTGCCCTTATGGACATTTCTTAATTGCCATTATGACCCAGACGAACTGGGACCACTAAAGTCTGTTTGTGGTAAACACAATAACACTCACACCAATACTAGTTCACCTCATAGGCACAAGAGATCCACAAGTGATAACACAATTATAAAAAATCATCCCTGGGAACGTAATACATTACAAGGATATGCTCACTCCTTTAACATTTCCAATTGCTGGGTAAGTGCACACGTCTCTACACATGGGGAAATGGGTATGCCTCTATTTGGCCTTCCAGCAGAAAACTTCACCCAGAATCATATATATTATAATGGTAGTACACAACCCCTCAAATGGAATTTCTTTACTTATGTACAATCAGCCACACCACTTAACTCTATATGGATGCAACACCTCATACGCACGTACTTCCCATCAAAATATAATAAGAGTGTATCATTTATGTTAACCCACACTAACCCAGGGTATAACTGTTTTAGGGCCCTAGGAAAATGTAAATCTGTTGGTTGGTCCACTTGCTCCAATACCACGCTTATTTTTATAGGACCTCCTCCCTTTCTGACCTGTACAAGAGTTGTTCACCTTAAAGCTGTAGTGGTCCCGGATGTCCCTACTTATTTTCTCTTTTACATAATATATCAATTAATGGTACTGGTTGTAGCAACAGTAATGGGTCCGTGTCTAATATCTTCCACCTTATGCCGCCTTCTCCAGCCATGAATGTATACTTTATCTGTGGCAGGTACGCCTATCGACGGCTGCCCCCTAATTGGGTGGGCATTTGTTATTTAGGTCAAGTAATCCCATATATATACACAAACACAACACTTCCACAAGGCTGCATCAGAACCATGATGGATATAGAGCAGAAGTGCGGGTGGAAAATATTTTTAGACACCCTAGGTATAACCTTCCCACATGCAGGCGTAGAGAGACTACAGGTAGAACTATCCATCCTTTCTCTACTAGTACAGAGGGCCTTGATTAACTCTGCTGAAGCAATTGGGAAACTAAACTAGCAGCAGGTGCAACTTTAGAATGGTCACTTTGTAGAATAAAATGGCTTTAGATTATGTTTTAGCTTCCAAAGGCGGTGTGTGTGCTTTAATAGGTAAAGAATGTTGTTCTTATATTGATGATAATTCTGTTTACTGTCATTACTTGTATTCCTTTGTGCTTTTATTACATACTGCAAGGCATTATTCCTAAGAATTTCCAGCTAAATACTGTGACTTAACACCACCCGGTCACAGGTATATCTCATGTACTGATACCCTGGAGGGTCTATCACCTTGCAGTGTCTCAGTTCGCTTCCTATCATATATATACACCACTGCTTACATCCCAAATAAAGATCACGTTGTGATCTAAGAGGGGAAATGAAGGGGTTAACATATTCTGCCAATGAAGGGGTTAACATATTTTGCTGACACATAGCCTAACCATAATATCATGTGCCTATCCTTGAGATGTTTGTCGACCTTACTAAAACACAAAACATTTCTAGTTGTTCTAAGAAACAGAAAACACCTGATTATATGTCCTTGTACCGACTAACGTGAACTGTGAAAATCGCTCTAATATCCGCCTTCTTTTGCAAGTATAAAGTCTATGCAATGACGTAGCAATAAACGGAATTAGTACTGAGACTGATTGTGTGTGTGTCTTACATCCAGTACGGTTCCACAGAATTCTGGTTGGGCCTGTGTTTCCAAGCTGCCAACTACCGATTAGGAAGCCCCAACAAACTGGTGTCAGAAGAGTGGGATACAGAGATCGAAGTACGACGGAGTGGGTGAGTAGAGTGAATTGTGTCTATTTGCACCTTCCTTTGCTCCCACTCTCGTCGTCCTTTGTAAACTGTATATAAGTATATAAGTTGGGCACACACTCCCTGTGGTAGGGAGAATTAAGAATTAAGTCTTTGGTAGACTGTAGGTATAATCCCTAAAGGTAGGGAGACTCTCTAAGGAAGAGAGTGTAAAATTAGGCCTCTGGAAGGCCATATATATATCAAGGAGATATATATATATATTATTCCTAAAGTGGGAATAGAAAGGATAAAATTGATATAAATATATACTTGACGGCTTGGTTTACAGTGCCCAAAATCCGCTTTTGCTTGCTCATTAATTTTGCTGTATTGCTATGCTGTTTAAGATAAGAAATGTTTTTTTATTCTGTGTAAAAACCAGGAAGTAAGTAAGGTCTCTGGACACTGTAAGACGAACCGTCTCTCTGTCTAGGTGCAACCCGTTAACTCGAGAATATCTTTCGGTACTGTCCGTGCTATTTCAGCTCAGTACAGACGAATCCTGTTCTCGGATTAAAAAACTGTGATAGCAAATAAGGTTACGTTGTCTATTGAGACAACCACCTAAAGTTTTTTTTTAGAAGGATAGTTGTAAATGGTTACTTCCCAGTCTAAACCTCCCAAAGCTCCAGGTCCACTACTAACTTAAAAGAAAGATAGAAAGCCAATTCCTGCACCACAAAGTCTCAATATAGTAACAATAGAGTAATATACAAGAATAAGGAAAAAGAAAAGCAAGAAAAAGGAAAAAGGAGTAAAAGCATAATTAAAGCAAAAAAATGGATGAAAAAGGAGGACACAACCTCCCTTTAAAAAACAATTGACAGAAGCATTAAGGAAATATATAGTTTAAGAAACAGCATAATCAGGAGTGTATACATTTTTAAAAAATAGCACAGCATTAGCACTATAAATGAATAAGGTAAAGTAGTGACTGTGATAGACTAACAGTCACGAGGTAAAAGGGTAATATAAGAAGAAATAAGTACTAAGTCAAACAGCACAAGCACTTTAAGATAAGATTTTTGAATAACACAACTTGAATTATAATGCACTTTAAGTAATAGAATTCCGAATTAACATAAATAAACAGGATAAAAGATTAACACAAAAGAAATGCAAAGGCACTTAAAACAGATACTCCAGTGAAGTGCTGTATGAATAAACAAAAGTATACAACAGACAAAAGGATTATAAAACCTTATCTTAATCTTATGTAAAAAATGTAATCTTATGTAAATTAAAATCCAGGGTACCTGATAAGGATTTGACTAAGGAAACATAACCAAAAATACACAAATACAATTGAATTGAAAAACCAAATCTTTTATTGACTTGAGCATAATAAAGTAATTAAATAAAAAAGCTGTGATCAAGCAAAGAATATAATAACAACAAAAATAAAACTTAAATAAACCTCTAATAATTTGCTGGACGTCAAAAAACCCAAATGATTAAACACCTTGGCCCTCATTCAATTGCAATGTTGCAAATTGAATAGGGGTCTAAATAAGCACATCACATATATTTTTTAAAGAAGTTTTTAGTTATTAAGCATCTATCCAAAAGCACGGTTTTCACTAACTAAAAACTTCTTTAAAAAATATATATTATGTGCTTATTTAGAGCCGTATTCAATTTGCAAAATCGCAATAGAATGAGGGCCCTTGGGTTTAACATGATTTTTTTAATCGTTGCATTTTTAACAACATTTTAAATGTACATATAAAGATTGAATTTTTTAAAATTAGTATGTGGCAATAATAATTAAAATAAAGGCTGCATAAAAGGTGTTTCTGTACAACCTTGGTTGGTTGTTCAAGGATTTCTAATAGAATCCACAGGACAATATTTTGGTACACATTTAAGTAATAACACCTAGGCCTAAAAAATAAACAAAGATCATTTTTTTGAGTATTATAAGTAACTGCAGGGAGAAAATACCATTTTTGATCTATAAGATATAAAATGAATTCAGAAGGAATGTTTGACTTTGGCCTACTAACTGCAGAGGCAGAAGAGGTATTTCAAATGAACTTAACACGAGAATATAGAATAAAAGATTTAACATTTAAAGAAATACAAAGCCAATTATTATATAAACAAAAAATACAGTTACAAAAGTGGTGGGAAATTACAAGTTTAAGTAACTACATAAAAAATGCAATAGTACCAAGAGGATTGAGAGTAAGGCTAAACCCACCTAATTATATATAAGATAGTGAATTCACACAACAATGGGAAAAAATAATGACAACATGCTCTTTAGAGCTTATGAGGCTGATTATAACCAAAGAAAAAGTACTGTTGGAAGAAACTAATAACAACATTCTAAAATTAAAAGAACAATGTAGAAAATATGAGACACAAAAAGAATTTATAGAGTTACAAGAAAAGCTCACAAGAGAAATCAATGCATTTAAGGATGAGTTAAAAGAGAGAAAAATAAAAAACGTTATAAGAGACACAAAAGACTTTGAAAATGGTAAAGCTTACCAAACAGTGCAAAAAAAGATTTATTCACAACAAAGATACTCACGTCAGAGTAGTGCAACTGACAGAGATCCTTCTGACAATGAAATAAGTGATACCTCCTCTAAAAAAGAACTAATGCCAATAGAAATGAGAGAAGTTTTTTATCCATAGGAACCAAAAGAAAGAACAATCAAATGCCACTCAGAGAACCAAAAGACAAGAGAGTTTGGAATCATCAACAACCACAATAAAGACTAATCAATATGATAACTTACAAGTATATAATTTATCCAAATCTCCCTTAAATAAAGAACAAACAAGAGTATTAAGTCTAGGCCTAACATTCTCACCAACAGCGAGATTTCAACTGTTTGAACAAGTAAAAGATCTTAATTTATTTGCCCGAAAGTTGGCAATTCACAAATATCACAATTCAACAAGACAGAAATACCTAAGTCAAATAGGTTTAACAAACAGAGAACAAGAATGCCTAAAAGACTTTGAAAAACAACAAAGAGAAAACGAAGAGAAAAAAGGGAGAGTGTATATACCTAGTAAGTTTACACCAAACTTCTCACTCTGTCCACCACTAGAAATCTTTGTGGAACTAGTAACAAAAGAACTTCAAGAATTGGATAAAAATACTCCTAAATATAAATCAAGTAATAATTTGAGTAGAAAAGAACAACAAGCATTAAAAGAATTACAGAAAAATGAAAATATCATTATAAAGCCTTCAGATAAAGGAGGCAATATAGTGGTATTAAATACCACAGACTATATAGCAACAACTCAAAAATTACTAGATGATAAAGAATGTTATCTGAAACTTAAGGAGGATCCAACAGATGAATGTATAAAAAGGTTAGAAAGAATAGTGGAAGAAGCAAAAGAAATGGAATTAATAACAACAATAGAAAATAAATTCCTTATAAACAGAAGACCAACTATACCCACATTCTATTCTATACCAAAAATACATAAAAGCCTAACAAATCCCCCCGGAAGACCCATTGTGTCAGGGATAAACAGCATAACCCAAAATCCAAGTGTATATATAGATGAAGTTCTAAAGCAATATGTAACAACTCTGCCATTATTTGTCAAAGACACAAAAGACACATTGAGGAGAATAGATGGAATAACAATACAAAACAATTCCCTACTGGTAACAATGGATGTAGAATCACTCTACACAAGCATTAAACATGAACATGGATTACAAGCGGTGAAAGCATACCTAGATTCTAAAGGAGTGGATTATGAAAATCAAAATATATTTACCATAAAATTATTGGAATTTGTTTTGGATAACAATTATTTTATCTTCAACAAACAATGGTATAAACAGATTAGGGGCACGACAATGGGGACGCCGTGTGCCCCTAACTATGCAAATTTATATTTAGGCCACTGGGAAAATAATATAGTATTCTCAGAAAACAATTAATCTTATACACAAGAAATAGAACTATGGATAAGATTCATTGACGATATATTGGTCATATGGTCAGGCTCTGAAGAAGAACTCAAAGAGTTCATAAAAAAATTGAATAATAATGAACAAAATTTAAAATTAACATATGAGTTCAATAAAGAAATAGTGACATTCCTTGATTTAAGCATCTATGTAAATTCCAAAAAAGAACTAGCAACAAGAACTTATAGAAAAACAACAGCAACAAACTCGTTGTTACATTGGAAGAGTCACCATCCAATTTCAACAAAGAAAGCCATACCAACAGGACAATATTTACGTATAAAATGAAACTGTAGCAGTCAACAAGAATTCAAAATACAAGCTAAAGAACTACAGGAAAGATTCATTCAAAGAGGATACACAAAAAAAGTGTTGAAGAAAGCATACCATAGGGCCTTAACACAGGATAGAAATCAACTATTGGTTGAAAATAAAAGAGACAAAAAACAACAACCTATACGATTCATCACAAACTTCTCAAGTCAATCCCAACAAATAAGCTCTATATTGCAAAAACACTGGAACATCTTGAAATTAGACAGAGATCTGGATGAAGTACTTACAGAACAAAGTACAATTACATACAGAAGAGCAAAAAACCTAAAAGATCTCCTGGTACATAGCCACTATGAAGGAAAAAAAAATAAGAGGAACTGGCTAATAGAAGGCCAAAAAGGATGAAAAGCATGCGGCAAATGTAAAGCATGTCCATTTTTATTAAAAACCACAGAATTTCAAGATGCAACAGGATTAAAGAATTATAAGATAAGACACAACATAAATTGTCTAACTGAAGGCGTTATCTACCAAATAATTTGCTCATGTAATAAAAAATACACAGGCAAAACCAAAAGACAGTTAAGACGCTGTGTATTAGAACATGTCAATGATGTTTTAAATTTAAAAGATACCTCAATAGCAAAACATGTACGTCATCATCCCAACAATAATCCATACTGTTTGAAATTCATAGGTATTGACCACATACCAAAAACAGCAAGAAGAGGAGATTGGGATAAACACCTACTGTGTCAAGAGGCAAAATGGATATTTCAATTGGATACAAAAAAAACACAGGGTTTAAATAAAGAATTTACATATACAGCATTCATTTGAAAAAAACCTCTTATGAAAAATACCTAGATTTAATATATGAATAGGATACAAAAGTTTAACAGAAGAATCTATATATATAGTATTCATTTGAAAGAATTACTAATAAAACAAAGATAAGAAAACTTAAAAGATAAGAAAACTTAAAAGAAGTAATTAGAATACCATCTTTATCTATAAAAGTCATTAATATAATAATAATAAATATAAAACATAAATAAAATAAACACATATAAATAAATAAGTGAATAAATAACATATACAAACAAATAATGAAATATAAATAAACAATAAAGAATATAGCAAAATAAAAAATAAAAATAAGTGTCCGGATTAGATAAAAAATAAATAAACATGGTATGCAAAATAATTATAATTTAAAATCAAATAATATGTTTAGCCAATAAAGTTTTAATAAAATAATACAAAGGCATACTAATGCTAGCAAGTTAAAAGTATTAGTTTGAAAGTAATTTCCTTATTCAAAATCATTATACTTATTTAAATAATATAAAGATAATATAGTAAAAAAGAAAGTCAAAAGCAACATATGAAAATAAAGCATGCACAAAAACATTCAGGAACACAAAGAGTTAACTAACTGCCATAGAAACTATGGAACACAAAGAGTTAACTAATTGCCATAGAAACTATAAATAGCTCCACAGAGAAGGCAGCACTGTGCCCCTGATGAGTGAGAGACTGATAGAGCCTCACGAAATGCACGTCGGGAGATTGTGACGTCATCAGTAAGCGCGATCACAGCGCAGACCACGCCAATATAGCGTGGAGCATGATAGATACAGCTTAAAAGCTCCAGGTCCACTACTAACTTAAAAGAAAGATAGAAAGCCAATTCCTGCACCACAAAGTCTCAATATAGTAACAATAGAGTAATATACAAGAATAAGGAAAAAGAAAAGCAAGAAAAAGGAAAAAGGAGTAAAAGCATAATTAAAGCAAAAAAATGGATGAAAAAGGAGGACACAACCTCCCTTTAAAAAACAATTGACAGAAGCATTAAGGAAATATATAGTTTAAGAAACAGCATAATCAGGAGTGTATACATTTTTAAAAAATAGCACAGCATTAGCACTATAAATGAATAAGGTAAAGTAGTGACTGTGATAGACTAACAGTCACGAGGTAAAAGGGTAATATAAGAAGAAATAAGCACTAAGTCAAACAGCACAAGCACTTTAAGATAAGATTTTTGAATAACACAACTTGAATTATAATGCACTTTAAGTAATAGAATTCCGAATTAACATAAATAAACAGGATAAAAGATTAACACAAAAGAAATGCAAAGGCACTTAAAACAGATACTCCAGTGAAGTGCTGTATGAATAAACAAAAGTATACAACAGACAAAAGGATTATAAAACCTTATCTTAATCTTATGTAAAAAATGTAATCTTATGTAAATTAAAATCCAGGGTACCTGATAAGGATTTGACTAAGGAAACATAACCAAAAATACACAAATACAATTGAATTGAAAAACCAAATCTTTTCTTGACTTGAGCATAATAAAGTAATTAAATAAAAAAGCTGTGATCAAGCAAAGAATATAATAACAACAAAAATAAAACTTAAATAAACCTCTAATAATTTGCTGGACGTCAAAAAACCCAAATGATTAAACACCT
The DNA here is from genome assembly GCA_027410445.1 of Discoglossus pictus. Taxonomy (NCBI): domain Eukaryota; kingdom Metazoa; phylum Chordata; class Amphibia; order Anura; family Alytidae; genus Discoglossus; species Discoglossus pictus. The sequence goes on from CM050166.1 coordinate 257,009,259, forward strand.
TGGCCCTCATTCAATTGCAATGTTGCAAATTGAATAGGGGTCTAAATAAGCACATCACATATATTTTTTAAAGAAGTTTTTAGTTATTAAGCATCTATCCAAAAGCACGGTTTTCACTAACTAAAAACTTCTTTAAAAAATATATATTATGTGCTTATTTAGAGCCGTATTCAATTTGCAAAATCGCAATAGAATGAGGGCCCTTGGGTTTAACATGATTTTTTTAATCGTTGCATTTTTAACAACATTTTAAATGTACATATAAAGATTGAATTTTTTAAAATTAGTATGTGGCAATAATAATTAAAATAAAGGCTGCATAAAAGGTGTTTCTGTACAACCTTGGTTGGTTGTTCAAGGATTTCTAATAGAATCCACAGGACAATATTTTGGTACACATTTAAGTAATAACACCTAGGCCTAAAAAATAAACAAAGATCATTTTTTTGAGTATTATAAGTAACTGCAGGGAGAAAATACCATTTTTGATCTATAAGATATAAAATGAATTCAGAAGGAATGTTTGACTTTGGCCTACTAACTGCAGAGGCAGAAGAGGTATTTCAAATGAACTTAACACGAGAATATAGAATAAAAGATTTAACATTTAAAGAAATACAAAGCCAATTATTATATAAACAAAAAATACAGTTACAAAAGTGGTGGGAAATTACAAGTTTAAGTAACTACATAAAAAATGCAATAGTACCAAGAGGATTGAGAGTAAGGCTAAACCCACCTAATTATATATAAGATAGTGAATTCACACAACAATGGGAAAAAATAATGACAACATGCTCTTTAGAGCTTATGAGGCTGATTATAACCAAAGAAAAAGTACTGTTGGAAGAAACTAATAACAACATTCTAAAATTAAAAGAACAATGTAGAAAATATGAGACACAAAAAGAATTTATAGAGTTACAAGAAAAGCTCACAAGAGAAATCAATGCATTTAAGGATGAGTTAAAAGAGAAAAAAAGAAAAAATGTTATAAGAGACACAAAAGACTTTGAAAATGGTAAAGCTTACCAAACAGTGCAAAAAAAGATTTATTCACAACAAAGATACTCACGTCCGAGTAGTGCAACTGACACAGAACCTTCTGACAATGAAATAAGTGATACCTCCTCTAAAAAAGAACTAATGCCAATAGAAATGAGAGAAGTTTTTTATCCATAGGAACCAAAAGAAAGAACAATCAAATGCCACTCAGAGAACCAAAAGACAAGAGAGTTTGGAATCATCAACAACCACAATAAAGACTAATCAATATGATAACTTACAAGTATATAATTTATCCAAATCTCCCTTAAATAAAGAACAAACAAGAGTATTAAGTCTAGGCCTAACATTCTCACCAACAGCGAGATTTCAACTGTTTGAACAAGTAAAAGATCTTAATTTATTTGCCCGAAAGTTGGCAATTCACAAATATCACAATTCAACAAGACAGAAATACCTAAGTCAAATAGGTTTAACAAACAGAGAACAAGAATGCCTAAAAGACTTTGAAAAACAACAAAGAGAAAACAAAGAGAAAAAAGGGGAGTGTATATACCTAGTAAGTTTACACCAAACTTCTCACTCTGTCCACCACTAGAAATCTTTGTGGAACTAGTAACAAAAGAACTTAAAGAATTGGATAAAAATACTCCTAAATATACATCAAGTAATAATTTGAGTAGAAAAGAACAACAAGCATTAAAAGAATTACAGAAAAATGAAAATATCATTATAAAGCCTTCAGATAAAGGAGGCAATATAGTGGTATTAAATACCACAGACTATATAGCAACAACTCAAAAATTACTAGATGATAAAGAATGTTATCTGAAACTTAAGGAGGATCCAACAGATGAATGTATAAAAAGGTTAGAAAGAATAGTGGAAGAAGCAAAAGAAATGGAATTAATAACAACAATAGAAAATAAATTCCTTATAAACAGAAGACCAACTATACCCACATTCTATTCTATACCAAAAATACATAAAAGCCTAACAAATCCCCCCGGAAGACCCATTGTGTCAGGGATAAACAGCATAACCCAAAATCCAAGTGTATATATAGATGAAGTTCTAAAGCAATATGTAACAACTCTGCCATCATTTGTCAAAGACACAAAAGACACATTGAGGAGAATAGATGGAATAACAATACAAAACAATTCCCTACTGGTAACAATGGATGTAGAATCACTCTACACAAGCATTAAACATGAACATGGATTACAAGCGGTGAAAGCATACCTAGATTCTAAAGGAGTGGATTATGAAAATCAAAATATATTTACCATAAAATTATTGGAATTTGTTTTGGATAACAATTATTTTATCTTCAACAAACAATGGTATAAACAGATTAGGGGCACGATAATGGGGACGCCGTGTGCCCCTAACTATGCAAATTTATATTTAGGCCACTGGGAAAATAATATAGTATTCTCAGAAAACAATGAATCTTATACACAAGAAATAGAACTATGCATACGATTCATTGACGATATATTGGTCATATGGTCAGGCTCTGAAGAAGAACTCAAAGAGTTCATAAAAAAATTGAATAATAATGAACAAAATTTAAAATTAACATATGAGTTCAATAAAGAAATAGTGACATTCCTTGATTTAAGCATCTATGTAAATTCCAAAAAAGAACTAGCAACAAGAACTTATAGAAAAACAACAGCAACAAACTCGTTGTTACATTGGAAGAGTCACCATCCAATTTCAACAAAGAAAGCCATACCAACAGGACAATATTTACATATAAAATGAAACTGTAGCAGTCAACAAGAATTCAAAATACAAGCTAAAGAACTACAGGAAAGATTCATTCAAAGAGGATACACAAAAAAAGTGTTGAAGAAAGCATACCATAGGGCCTTAACACAGGATAGAAATCAACTATTGGTTGAAAATAAAAGAGACAAAAAACAACAACCTATACGATTCATCACAAACTTCTCAAGTCAATCCCAACAAATAAGCTCTATATTGCAAAAACACTGGAACATCTTGAAATTAGACAGAGATCTGGATGAAGTACTTACAGAACAAAGTACAATTACATACAGAAGAGCAAAAAACCTAAAAGATCTCCTGGTACATAGCCACTATGAAGGAAAAAAAAATAAGAGGAACTGGCTAATAGAAGGCCAAAAAGGATGAAAAGCATGCGGCAAATGTAAAGCATGTCCATTTTTATTAAAAACCACAGAATTTCAAGATGCAACAGGATTAAAGAATTATAAGATAAGACACAACATAAATTGTCTAACTGAAGGCGTTATCTACCAAATAATTTGCTCATGTAATAAAAAATACACAGGCAAAACCAAAAGACAGTTAAGACGCTGTGTATTAGAACATGTCAATGATGTTTTAAATTTAAAAGATACCTCAATAGCAAAACATGTACGTCATCATCCCAACAATAATCCATACTGTTTGAAATTCATAGGTATTGACCACATACCAAAAACAGCAAGAAGAGGAGATTGGGATAAACACCTACTGTGTCAAGAGGCAAAATGGATATTTCAATTGGATACAAAAAAAACACAGGGTTTAAATAAAGAATTTACATATACAGCATTCATTTGAAAAAAACCTCTTATGAAAAATACCTAGATTTAATATATGAATAGGATACAAAAGTTTAACAGAAGAATCTATATATATAGTATTCATTTGAAAGAATTACTAATAAAACAAAGATAAGAAAACTTAAAAGATAAGAAAACTTAAAAGAAGTAATTAGAATACCATCTTTATCTATAAAAGTCATTAATATAATAATAATAAATATAAAACATAAATAAAATAAACACATATAAATAAATAAGTGAAAAATAACATATACAAACAAATAATGAAATATAAATAAACAATAAAGAATATAGCAAAATAAAAAATAAAAATAAGTGTCCGGATTAGATAAAAAATAAATAAACATGGTATGCAAAATAATTATAATTTAAAATCAAATAATATGTTTAGCCAATAAAGTTTTAATAAAATAATACAAAGGCATACTAATGCTAGCAAGTTAAAAGTATTACTTTGAAAGTAATTTCCTTATTCAAAATCATTATACTTATTTAAATAATATAAAGATAATATAGTAAAAAAAAAAGTCAAAAGCAACATATGAAAATAAAGCATGCACAAAAACATTCAGGAACACAAAGAGTTAACTAACTGCCATAGAAACTATGGAACACAAAGAGTTAACTAATTGCCATAGAAACTATAAATAGCTCCACAGAGAAGGCAGCACTGTGCCCCTGATGAGTGAGAGACTGATAGAGCCTCACGAAATGCACGTCGGGAGATTGTGACGTCATCAGTAAGCGCGATCACAGCGCAGACCACGCCAATATAGCGTGGAGCATGATAGATACAGCTTAAAAGCTCCAGGTCCACTACTAACTTAAAAGAAAGATAGAAAGCCAATTCCTGCACCACAAAGTCTCAATATAGTAACAATAGAGTAATATACAAGAATAAGGAAAAAGAAAAGCAAGAAAAAGGAAAAAGGAGTAAAAGCATAATTAAAGCAAAAAAATGGATGAAAAAGGAGGACACAACCTCCCTTTAAAAAACAATTGACAGAAGCATTAAGGAAATATATAGTTTAAGAAACAGCATAATCAGGAGTGTATACATTTTTAAAAAATAGCACAGCATTAGCACTATAAATGAATAAGGTAAAGTAGTGACTGTGATAGACTAACAGTCACGAGGTAAAAGGGTAATATAAGAAGAAATAAGCACTAAGTCAAACAGCACAAGCACTTTAAGATAAGATTTTTGAATAACACAACTTGAATTATAATGCACTTTAAGTAATAGAATTCCGAATTAACATAAATAAACAGGATAAAAGATTAACACAAAAGAAATGCAAAGGCACTTAAAACAGATACTCCAGTGAAGTGCTGTATGAATAAACAAAAGTATACAACAGACAAAAGGATTATAAAACCTTATCTTAATCTTATGTAAAAAATGTAATCTTATGTAAATTAAAATCCAGGGTACCTGATAAGGATTTGACTAAGGAAACATAACCAAAAATACACAAATACAATTGAATTAAAAAAACAAATCTTTTATTGACTTGAGCATAATAAAGTAATTAAATAAAAAAGCTGTGATCAAGCAAAGAATATAATAACAACAAAAATAAAACTTAAATAAACCTCTAATAATTTGCTGGACGTCAAAAAACCCAAATGATTAAACACCTTGGCCCTCATTCATTTGCAATGTTGCAAATTGAATAGGGGTCTAAATAAGCACATCACATATATTTTTTAAAGAAGTTTTTAGTTATTAAGCATCTATCCAAAAGCACGGTTTTCACTAACTAAAAACTTCTTTAAAAAATATATATTATGTGCTTATTTAGAGCCGTATTCAATTTTCAAAATCGCAATAGAATGAGGGCCCTTGGGTTTAACATGATTTTTTTAATCGTTGCATTTTTAACAACATTTTAAATGTACATATAAAGATTGAATTTTTTAAAATTAGTATGTGGCAATAATAATTAAAATAAAGGCTGCATAAAAGGTGTTTCTGTACAACCTTGGTTGGTTGTTCAAGGATTTCTAATAGAATCCACAGGACAATATTTTGGTACACATTTAAGTAATAACACCTAGGCCTAAAAAATAAACAAAGATCATTTTTTTGAGTATTATAAGTAACTGCAGGGAGAAAATACCATTTTTGATCTATAAGATATAAAATGAATTCAGAAGGAATGTTTGACTTTGGCCTACTAACTGCAGAGGCAGAAGAGGTATTTCAAATGAACTTAACACGAGAATATAGAATAAAAGATTTAACATTTAAAGAAATACAAAGCCAATTATTATATAAACAAAAAATACAGTTACAAAAGTGGTGGGAAATTACAAGTTTAAGTAACTACATAAAAAATGCAATAGTACCAAGAGGATTGAGAGTAAGGCTAAACCCACCTAATTATATATAAGATAGTGAATTCACACAACAATGGGAAAAAATAATGACAACATGCTCTTTAGAGCTTATGAGGCTGATTATAACCAAAGAAAAAGTACTGTTGGAAGAAACTAATAACAACATTCTAAAATTAAAAGAACAATGTAGAAAATATGAGACACAAAAAGAATTTATAGAGTTACAAGAAAAGCTCACAAGAGAAATCAATGCATTTAAGGATGAGTTAAAAGAGAGAAAAAGAAAAAACGTTATAAGAGACACAAAAGACTTTGAAAATGGTAAAGCTTACCAAACAGTGCAAAAAAAGATTTATTCACAACAAAGATACTCACGTCAGAGTAGTGCAACTGACAAAGAACCTTCTGACAATGAAATAAGTGATACCTCCTCTAAAAAAGAACTAATGCCAATAGAAATGAGAGAAGTTTTTTATCCATAGGAACCAAAAGAAAGAACAATCAAATGCCACTCAGAGAACCAAAAGACAAGAGAGTTTGGAATCATCAACAACCACAATAAAGACTAATCAATATGATAACTTACAAGTATATAATTTATCCAAATCTCCCTTAAATAAAGAACAAACAAGAGTATTAAGTCTAGGCCTAACATTCTCACCAACAGCGAGATTTCAACTGTTTGAACAAGTAAAAGATCTTAATTTATTTGCCCGAAAGTTGGCAATTCACAAATATCACAATTCAACAAGACAGAAATACCTAAGTCAAATAGGTTTAACAAACAGAGAACAAGAATGCCTAAAAGACTTTGAAAAACAACAAAGAGAAAACGAAGAGAAAAAAGGGAGAGTGTATATACCTAGGGCCTCATTCTATTTGCGGCCGCAGCCGTTGCGGGGCCGCAAGGACCGGCAGCAAGCTATTCGGCTATTCTATTCCCTTACGGCCGTTTGCTCCGGCAGGCTTGCGGCCGGTGCCTTGCTATCTCTTGCGGCCGCTCGCGCCAGAGGAAATCCTTTGTTCTAAAACGGCCGCAAGAGTTTCGGCCGTAAGAAATTCCTATTTGCAATTCAATTGCTCCGGGAAACCTCTCTGCAAGGCTAAAAGCGAGCCGCTGCTTACTTGCAGGAAAGAGGTCCCGCTAGCACCAATTAAGCACATAAAATAGCTCAAATAAAGCCATCCTGCACTTTGAGAAGACTATAAAGGGATTTTAGGTGTTAGAAAAAATAGCACATAATTATCCTATACTCAAATCCGTAAAATATTTTATTTTTAATATCCGTAAAATATCCATGTAAAAAGTCCAGAGTGCTTGGAGCACCTCAGACCCGCCCAAGCCGCAGCCGGAAAATAAACAGTTAATTTGAACTTGGGTTTGGGCTGATGTGCAAGCTTGAGAGTGGGTTCCTTTTAATCCTCATGTCCCCCAATATGATCCCTAGCATTTACAGAGCTGTACAGTGCAGGCTTGAATTTATTTTTGAGTTTTTATATTTCACAGCTTACGGCCGGTTCCAAGATATGCGGCCGGCCGTAAAAGGAGATCCTTGCGGGGCCGTATAATAGAATCGCGAGTTAACTGAACCCCCGCAAGGAATCGCAGCCTTACGGACGATTTACGGCCGCTAATAGAATGAGGCCCCTTGGGTTTAACATGATTTTTTTAATTGCTGCATTTTTAACAACATTTTAAATGTACAAATAAAGATTGATTTTTTTAAAATTAGTATGTGGCAATAATAATTAAAATAAAGGCTGCATAAAAGGTGATTCTGTACAACCTTGGTTGGTTGTTCAAGGATTCCTAATAGAATGCCGTTTCTGTCTGAATAAGCATTAACAGCATTTTCGTTCCAAGTGCATCTAGCTTTAAAATTAGCAAAATAGTTTGAATTTGTTAGCCTCTCAATAACATCGGTTTACAAGGTTTTTGTAACATGAACTACATTAGCTGCCTTGTTTTTGTCGGTGCTGATTTCAGATCTGGGCTTTAAAAAAAGACCAGCACGCCATTTTATAGGAAATGTATAGGTAATTGTTAATGTAGAGATAAATGTGTTGGTTAACAACACTGCTTACTTCTCCTGACAGGAAGTTGGGAGGAACCACATCTTTTAATCTCACTTTTGTTGCTTGTACTTTGGTGGAAATATTTGTTGTTAGTTTCACAGTAAACTTCAGTGCTAAAATGGAAAAAGGACAGCGATGTAGGTAGGCTAATTTATTTATCAGATAAATTTAGCTAAGTGTGCGGACAGTATATTATAAAATGTTGTTCTTTAACAAAGATTGTGCATGCCCACTACTTGTATTTTAGCTGCCATGTTGGTTATCAGGACAAAAAGTGGACTTGTCGTGTGTGCTGGATTATTTGCTATGTTAGCCTGACTAAATAGGAATAAATATGTGGCATTTGAAGTTGCCGTGGTTTGGCTTTTCAACTCAACAGCTCTCCAGCATTGTGGAAAAGTTCACCCAATATTATTTATATACAATTAACAAGGTTGAATTCCCTTTATATGTGGAAGCGAATTGAAACACTTAGTGTTAGTAATACATCTATTTCTACATGTAAAACTTGCTAAATTTCTTAACCCATACTCTATTATATTGTAAATAAATGTAAAATTTCAAGCAATGTATGCTAGAGAGCTTAAGATTCAATAACAGTGATTATCACCTGACTCGCCAATGTGCACAAACGCTTACACTCCTTTAGTGCACACAGACTCCGAAAAAATAGAGGGAACATAGGTCAGGGGGATATGTAATGTAGATAGGGGAAAATGTATTGTAGTTAGGGGGATAATAGTACAGTGGATATAAAACGTCTATACAACCCTGTTAAAATGTCAGGTTTCTGTGCTGTAAAAAAATTAGACAAAGATATAAAATCATTTCCAAACTTTTTCCACCTTTAATGTGACCTATAAAATGAAAAATTGAATTGAAAAACAAACTGAAATCTTTTAGGTAGAGGGAAGAAAAAATATAAAAATAAAATAATATGGTTGCATAAGTATGCACACCCTTAAACTAATACTTTGTTGAAGCACCTTTTGATTTTATTACAGCACTCAGTCTTTTTGGGTATGAGTCTATCAGCATGGCACATTTTGACTTGGCAAGATTTGCCCACTCTTCTTTGCAAAAACACTACAAATCTGTCAGACTGCGAGGGCATCTCCTGTGCACAGCCCTCTTCAGATCACCCCACAGATTTTCAGATTCAGGTCTGGGCTCTGGCTGGGCCATTCCAAAACTTTAATCTTCTTCTGGTGAAGCCATTCCTTTGTTTATTTGGATTTATGCTTTGGGTCGTTGTCATGCTGAAAGATGAAGTTCCTCTTCATGTTCAGCTTTCTAGCAGAAGCCTGAAGGTTTTGTGCCAATATTGACTGGTATTTGGAACTGTTCATAATTCCCTCTATCTTAACTAAGGCCCCAGTTCCAGCTGAAGAAAAAAAGCCCCAAAACATGATGCTGACACCACCATGCTTCACTGTGGGTATGGTGGTCTTTTGGTGATGTGCAGTGTTGTTTTTGTGCCAAACATATCTTTTGGAATTATGGCCAAAAAGTTCAACCTTGGTTTCATCAGACCATAACACCCTTTCCCACATGCTTTTGGGAGACTTCAGATATGTTTTTGCAAAATGTAGCCTGGCTTGGATGTTTTTCTTCGTAAGAAAAGGCTTTTGTCTTGCCACTCTACCCCATAGCCCAGACATATAAAGAATACGGGAAATTGTTGTCACATGTACCACACAGCCAGTACTTGCCAGATATTCCTGCAGCTCCTTTAATGTTGCTGTAGGCCTCTTGGTAGCCTCCCAGACCAGTTTTCTTCTCGTCTTTTCATCAATTTTGGAGGGAGCTCCAGTTCTTGGTAATGTCACTGTTGTGCCATATTTTCTCCACTTTATGATGACTGTCTTCACTGTGTTCCATGGTATATCCAATGCCTTGTAAATTATTTTGTACCCTTCTCCTGATTGATACCTTTTAACAATGAAATCCCTCTGATGCTTTGGAAGCTCTCTGTGGACCATGGCTTTTGCTGTGGGATGCGACTAAGAAAATTTTATGAAAGACCAACTAGAGGAGCTGAACTTTATTTGGGGTTAATCAGAGGCACTTTAAACGATGGCAGGTGTATGCTGACTCCTATTTAACACAATTTGGGATGTGATTGCTTGAATTCTGAACACAGCTAAATCCCCAGTTATACGAGGGTGTGCAGACTTATGCAACCATATTATTTTTCTTTTTTTCCCTCCACATAAAAGATTTCAGTTTGTTTTTCAATTGAGCTGTACAGTTTATAGGTCACATTAAAGGTGGAAAAGGTTCTGAAATGATTTATCTTTGTCTCATTTTTTTACAGCACAGAAACCTGACATTTTAACAGGGGTGTGTAGACTTTTTATATCCACTGTATATATTTATAATGTATATATTGCTGTATTGTAATGTTATGTATATGTGTATGTATTTTCTTTGCAGGTAATTCTTTATTTATTTTTTGTAGTGGGGGGTTGAAATTTTACATAGATTACATAGTATTTGAGGTTGAATAAAGACTGTTAGTCCATCCAGTACAACTGTGTTAGATCTCTTCTGATCCTTTTAATCAGAAGACTATTTGTTAATAATTATTATTATTATTACTTTTATTTGTAACGCGCCAACATATTCCGTAGCGCTATAAAGAGGAAATGAACAAGGAAAAATATACATTTTAACAAACTGCAAAAAGTGGAGGGCCCTGTTTTGAGCTTAGAATCTTTGTAGAAAGTGCTTTTTCCCAAAGCACTCTACAAGATTGAAAACTCTCTACTTACAATCTAAAGGGGATGGAAGAGGCAGATAACAAATAGCAAGGGTCAGGAAGAAAGTGAAGTTTCATTAGGTAGGAGGGTATTCAAAGTTAGAAGGAAAAGGAAAGCAACTGAGAAAGTAATTTGGTAAGTGATCCTAGTATGTAATATGTTATCTGCCCCTAGTGGTCAGATAGTATAATCTGCGAGTGGAAGGTGAGGGGCCTGTGTTAGGAGGTATGTCCCAAGAAGCCAGCAGAAGAAAGAGAGAGAGGGAGAGGAAGTGGGATTTGGACTTGCAGGAGTGTTTCTGCTTATCAGCTTTAGAAGGGGTAGGAGATGGTGGATGGAGGAATAAGAGTAGCTCATGGGAGCATAAAAGAGGAGAGGAAAGCATGTAAGGTGAGATGGTTACGTTGGAGACATGATGTGGCAAAGTTGAGAAGAGAAGCTTGAGGAAAGAACAGGATGTAATGAGGAAGGAAAAGGCATGAGGTAACATTGTGTAAAAGATTAATTAGGTATAGTTAGCAGATGTTGCTAATTGATCAGCTGTAGGAAATTTGAGTGACTCAATAAATCAAGAGAAACAAGGGGGGGAGGGAAGTGGTTCCAGATCCAGAGAGAGTGAGAGAAGAAACTGAGGCCCACAGATAGTGGAGAGACTGCAACAGAATGTGAGAAGGATGGACAAATGTTATTTCAGAGATAAGAAGCAATAAAAACAGGCTTTGGGGGTGGGGGAGCAGGCAAGGTAAGGGGGGTTTCAGACAAATGCAAAAGTATGGATTTGCTTAGTAAAAGTTTCTATCTCATCAAATATTATATCACAGAAACATTCATACAAATATTGATAATATTACATATAGTACAAGTTGAAATGGCTCCAAAGTGTCTTTAGATACCTTTAGCACAGGTTCAGACAGTGTGTTTGATTGTAGTTCCAGATCCAGAGAGAGTGAGAGAAGAAACTGAGGCCCACAGATAGTGGAGAGACTTTAGCACAGGTTCAGACAGTGTGTTTGATTGTAGTTCCAGATCCAGAGAGAGTGAGAGAAGAAACTGAGGCCCACAGATAGTGGAGAGACTTTAGCACAGGTTCAGACAGTGTGTTTGATTGTAGTTCCAGATCCAGAGAGAGTGAGAGAAGACACTGAGGCCCACAGATAGTGGAGAGACTTTAGCACAGGTTCAGACAGTGTGTTTGATTGTAGTTCCAGATCCAGAGAGAGTGAGAGAAGAAACTGAGGCCCACAGATAGTGGAGAGACTTTAGCACAGGTTCAGACAGTGTGTTTGATTGTAGTTACAGATCCAGAGAGAGTGAGAGAAGAAACTGAGGCCCACAGATAGTGGAGAGACTTTAGCACAGGTTCAGACAGTGTGTTTGATTGTAGTTCCAGATCCAGAGAGAGTGAGAGAAGAAACTGAGGCCCACAGATAGTGGAGAGACTTTAGCACAGGTTCAGACAGTGTTCTTTATATTTTTAGTAGGGGGGGTTGTAATGTTTTTTGCATTTTTTTGTTACTTGACTTTTTTTAATTTGTGTAATTAGTGTGGTGGGGGATTAATATGGGGTAGGTAGTGTAGGTGTTCATAGGTTGGGTTAGGGGGGGTAGTTTAGATTTAGTGGTTTATTGGGGGTGAATAGTGTAGTGTAGTGTTTGTACTTAGGGTCATCAGGGTCCTGGAGGACCCTCATGGCACTTATGGGGTTAATATTAGGGTTCTAATTGTACCATGAGGGTCTTCATAGACCCTTATGGGACTGATTGGGTTAAAGAGAAGCTTACAGGGGTCAGTATAGACCCCCATAAGTGATGGGGTTAGATGTAAGCTTTTGGGGGTCTGGTATGACCCCCATAAGTGATGGGGTTAGATGGAGGCTTATGGGGTCCGTATAGAACCCCATAAGTAATGGGGTTGAATAGGCCCAGTTAGGATTAGATAGGCCCAGTTTGGGTTAGATAGGTACAGCTAGGGTTATATATGCCCAGTTAGGGTTAAATATGGTTTAGTATGGGTTAACGGGGTATAGTTAGTGATTTTTCCCACATAATTTTTGTAGACAATAATTATGAGTCAGTCCAGTGGCAACCTCGCTCAGTGTACATCCTGCCATATGTATGCAATACTGGAACAGATGATCCATGGTCCATACTTCTGTGAGGGGTGTGAGCATATTGCCTCTCTGGAAGCTCGAATTGGAGAACTGGAGAGAATTGCTGCACTTACTGATATTGCTCCAATGGAAAAGGAGTTGGTGCTCACTGAGCACAGTTTAGCGGTGCCTAGCATGAAGGGTGGAGCTGGGGCTAGTGAGGATGTCCAGGGAGGTAGCTGGGTTACAGTTAGAAGGGGAATCAGGGGGAACAGGAGGAGGCAAGCCAGTTCTAAGTTGGTAAACACCAACAGATTTGCCAGATTGAGTGAAACTGTTGGGGATGTCTAATCAGGAATGGCAATGCCAGATAGAGCTGTTCCCTCAAACAGCCAGGAGAACAGTTCTGCTGGAGGAGTGGGAGGGCAGAATAGGCAGAGCAACAGACAGGTTTTGGCGGTAGGGGACTCTATTATTAGGAAGATAGACAGGGTTATTTGTCACCCAGATCCCAGCAAACAAACAGTTTGCCGTCTCCCGGGTGCTCAGGTTTGGCATGTTGTGGATCGGGTAGAGAAATTATTGGGAGGGGCTGGAAATGAACCGGTGGTCTTGGTACATATTGGTACCAATGACAAAGTTAGTGGAAGATGGAGTGTCCTAAAGAATGATTTTAGAGAACTAGGTAATAAGCTGAAGGCAAGTACCTCCAAGGTAGTATTTTCTGAGATACTACCAGTGCCACGTGCTAGCCCAGGGAGGCAGAAGGAGCTTAGGGAGGTTAATGCGTGGCTAAAGATGTGGTGCACTAAGGAGGGGGTTTGGGTTTTTGGAGCACTGGGCTGACTTCTCACTTGGGTACAATCTCTACAGCAGGGATGGATTGCACCTTAATGATGAGGGAGCTTTTGTGCTAGGGGAGAGGATGGTAGAATGGCTGGAGGAGTTTTTAAACTAGTAGGTGTGGGGGAGGGACTAGATATAATGGGGTAGAAAGTATAGAGGATATAAAGGGGATGAATTAACAACTCATAAGGGAGGAGATGGGGGGAGGGGTAGTATAGTCAATAGGGAGGTAGTACTAAGTAACTCAAGTACAGTGGCAGGCACCACCAAACTACAAATGCATAACCTAAGATGTATGCCATAAGCTTGCCAGGAAAAATGGGAGAGTTAGAATTATTAGCAGTTAATGAAAAATGGGATTTAATAGGCATTCCCGAAACGTGGTGGGATGAATCTCATGACTGGACTATTAATCTGGATGGTTGTAACCCATTTAGGAAAGATAGGGGCAGTGGTAAAAGAGGAGGAGGGATTTGTCTGTATGTTAAGCCTGAATAGCTAAGTAGCTTGCAGTCACCCCTTGCGGACACCAGTAGAATGAGGCCATAGGAAAGGTCCATAACCGTAAGTAGAAAGCGATATCAGTTGGGGATGAGGCAGCTTGTGACACAACACTCTCAATGTCTGATTTTATTAGAATTTGTTTATACATATGTAATCTGCCAGTGTTACTGACTGTACACTAGAAAAGCACACTATAGGTGATCTTGATGTACCATAAGAGAGGAAATCTCAACTAAAACAATGCAATTAGAGTGTGGAAAACCCAAACAACAGTAAGAGCCCTAAAAAGAAAATGCCCTAAATTCTGCTAATTCAATACAAAGGAAGAGTCTATTTAGGAGATTTATTCTAGTTGTGACCACTTTCGCCTTAGTAGGTGTATTTCCACATTATAGAGGAAGAAAAAAAGCACTGAAGGTAATAAAAACCCCAGACAAGCTCATAATTGGATCAATTAGTAAGGACATCTTTGATAACATCGGTAGGATCAGTTAAGCAAACAGAAGGTAAGGCATATTTTTACCCATGCGCCCTGTATGGACAAAGTGAGGTAACCCGTACAAATTTAAAAAGAAAAAAAAAATCCTACTCATGTTTGTTTTTACTATATACTTTAACAAAAGGGTGAGCAAGTTTGGTCCTGGAGGAGCACACACAGGCCTGGATTTGAGGATTTCCTTCCGGTGTATAGTGGAGTCAATCAGGATGAGTGAAGAAGTGATTGACTTACCTGTGCACAGCAGGGATATCTCTTCATTAATGATACGAGCTGAAGTCAAACAGAAAATTCTGTTTTGTTAAATTGTTGATCTTTCAGTACACTATAGTACAATCTACAACAGTGTTTCACCAACTAATCGGACCACTGTGGGCTACAAAAGTCTTGAAGGAAGAACAGGGACCCAAATAACTGATGTGAAGTTAAAACCCTTCCTAAAGTCAGCAATATCTTTCTTCTGAACTAAATTACACGATTCAAGAGCCCCCACATATCTTTTTAATCTCCAATCAAAATCCCCCAAATTTGCTGACTCAGTTGGAGCACTACTGAGCATTTACCATGAAAATTCAGTGTCATTCAAGTGATAGTTTGCTTTAGTAATGAAAATAATTAAATCATATAAAAAAGGGAACAGGTTTTGCATTTTCATTAAAATGTAAAAATTACATCTGGATTGCTTATTTGAATTGAAGTGCTTCTAGACATCACATCATGTATGTATTTTATTGCAGCTTGCAAATCATCGACATTGTGTTAATTTACATATATGACCATAAATCTGATCTGAAAATGCTTCAAAAGAAAAGGTTTCTCTAACTCTGGCATGCCCTAATTTTCCCATACTGTTTTTAAGACTAGGATTTTTCACAATTTTTTTCATTGCTTCAGAAAACTCCTTAGGACAAGGGGAACACAAAAATCCTGTAACATTATTTACAATAGATTCCAAAGGACCGCCTGAATTAACAGCTATCACTGGACAGTACATATACATAGCCTCAATAGGAACTATTCCAAAATGTTCATTGCTAGGAGTATATAGTACACATGTACAGTTATGAAGGAGTGAAAGCTTTTGTGCATCTGAAAAAGATCTCAGAAATGTAACATGGTCACTAATGTTATATTTCGCTGCATTATTTTTCAACTCTTGATAATGCTCAACATTCTCTAGAACTCTCTCATCGTAGCCCCCTGCTACAATGAGATGAACTTTTTCCCAATCACACAAATCTAGTTGTCTGCAAAGGTCACATAAGGCTTCAAGAGCAAGATTAAGATTTTTCTTTCTCTCAAATCTGTTGATTGAAAGAAACACATGTTTCCTTTCCGAGGGTACAATGTCACTCAGATTTTTAAAATCTTTTGTATCAAAGTTACTGACATTCAGTGACGGATACAACACATCTAGCTCAATGTGTGCTAATGAAGGGAATGTTTGTTTGAAAACACTAGATGTGAACCGGCTGTTGACAAGAATGCAGTCTGCCATGCCTGTAGTTTTCTCTTCCATCCAATCTAATGGAGTTCTGTAAATTCTTTTAATTAAAGATTTTCTCGACGTAAGAAGCTGGTCAGGAAAATGGCAATAAAACAAGACCTTCTTTCGATGTCTGGTCAGTCTAAAAAAAGGAATGCATATGGACACCTAAAAAAAAAAAAGAGGAAGCACATATTTTAGGATATTTCTAAAAATTCAACTTGAAATTCATGAGACAGAACAATTTTTTAACAAAATCAATATTGATAGTTTTTGTACAAACTAGATTCTGTCCTTTGTTTAACAAATGTTATTATCACCTCCAAAACATTGATTATATATAATTCATCATAATGAGATTACTATCTAGCATGCAGAAGGTTCCATATTAAAGGAACACAGTGTGGTCTTAATATGGCATAGTTTTAATTTACAGGTAATATCAAGTATTTTACAGTTGAAAGTTACTACAAAATAATGCATTTTGTTAAGAGTGGGATTCTGTCTGTCAAAGAACATTTCTAATTCTTCCACCTAGCTTCACATCTTACCCTTGAGTTAGATCTTAATCATTGCTAACTAGTCCTTGTAGGGTTAAACAAACATACTCAGAGTATTTGAAGAACATGATATGTTAGTTACATACTTCACAAACTTGAAGTTTTACCTTAAAAAGGTATATGGAAGCTTCTTTGTTTTTAGCTTTTTCTAATATAACATATACTGCTTATATCAGAAAATGTGTTACATAGATTAATTCTACATACAGATTTATTTTATTTAAAAAAAAAAAAAAACTTCCACACACCACAGGAGACTAGGTAGCCACCAGGTACTAATCAATAGAAAAACACTGCATCCAAGTACATTTCTGATTCCTATACTAGCCTTCAAGCCAACAGCAGCACAGTGAAAAGACTACACATTCCATGATAGTTGGCTACAGAGACTGATCCCCAAACATTTCAATGAAATTGTGGCTGACTGATTGGCCAAAACAAATTATGATATTTATGCTAATTTAGCCTGTATTTTCAGGGCTATTCTTTTCAAAATCAAGTGCCGGAAAACTGAAGAAAATTGCAAACTTTAGGGTAAGTTTACTAATATTTACTTAGGGATTTTTTTCCTTCAAACAAATGTTTGCATATACTACCGATTCTCCTCTATCAGATGCATCCATAATCCATTAAACTTCTGTATACCTTTAACTGCATTGATACTTAGATGATTAACAAGTTAAGGAGTCCCCAAGATAGGGCACAAAGTTGCAGCCTCTACAAAACAAAATCTGTATACTTAGAGAAATGTATTTTTTTATCTTTGCAATGATATCTTAATAAAATATAGAAATATAATAAACACGTGGAAACTTGTACTTTTTTCTCTCAAGGGCAATTTTCATATACATTTTAACTAAATGCATCCACCATCATATACTACTACTCCAAGTACAAAACTTCCAGAAAAGGCTGCTGTTATTAGCTGTGATAAACCCACTAGATTAAAAAAGTAGCCATCTGGTCACTGAGAGTAGGACACAATGGAACGAATAAACAACAACTACTACTACTCAAGGCTTACATAGCAGCTACGGTTTAAGTATTCAGGAACGTATTACCTGTAACTTTCGTCAATCTGTCTAGCCCATAACTAAGTAATGGCACATACTCCAGGCTTTCAATATTTTTATAACTGTACTGAATGAAAAATAATTATTGCATTAGTTAATTTAGTATGTTCAGATCTATCCAGTTATGTGCATGCAAGCCTCCTGGTGCAGAGCTCACATCCCAATGTACTCCCCTAACCCCCTACACCCCTTGTCAGCCCTAACACCCTACAGCAGTTACCGACCCTAACCCCCTACACCCCTTGCCGGGCCTAACAGTAACCCCCTCCACCAGTTAGCGACCCTAAACCCCTCCACCAGTTAGCGACCCTAAACCTAACCACAACTACTCTAAACCTAAGACGAAAACCCCTAACAACTTACCGGCGCATTGGGACGTAGGCGGGTCGCTTCCAGTTACGAGCAAATAACAAGATAGAACCATATGTTCTATACGCTATAAGTAATACAACCAGGGAAAGGCCGTATAAGAGTACACATTTGTTGTTTTTTTTTTTTTTTTTTTGTTCCTATCCTGTTTTGTGCTTGCAAGCGCCTACGTCGCCATCTAGCTACTACGCCCGGTAAGTGGTTAGGGGGTTTGGGTTAGTAAGTTATAGGCTTAGGAAGTTAGGGTGTTACAGTAGATGCAACGCGAGCGTGCCCGCGTTCCAAGAGTCGGCGACGGCGTGCTTCCAGAGAGGCGAGGAGCACACAAATAGGAAAGGTCCCCTAATATTATATGGAATGACCCTGAGCACAGTTTTACACAACAGACTCATGCCATAAATAACACCTGACTACTTATCTGAGGATACTTTGTATTGGTTATAAACCTGCCAATGTTGTTGTTTTTTTACATGTTTCACAAGCATTGTGAAGTTTTTTCTTACCAAACTACAGTGATCCTTTAATGACGTGGTTATTAGTGATATACAGCCTTATTAAATTGCAATTCGGTAAATTCTAAAGGGCTCTATATAAGCACATAGCATATTTTTTTACAGAAGTTTTTATTCAGTGGACTTCTATCCAAAAGCAAGGTCTTCACGAACTAAAAACTTCTGTAAAAAAAATATGCTATGTGCTTATATAGAGCCCTTTAGAATTTACCTAATTCCAATTTAATAAGGCTGATAGTATGGGAAAATTCACATCTTAGCAGGTGCACATACACTGACCGACATTTTGTATTGTAAAGAGTTGGGTGCCGGGAATAAATATACTGATAATAAATCCATCATGTTTTGCAGGTCAGGCTCACCTGGTCACATAATATGACATCGAATTGCTCGCCGCTAAGGAGCACTATGTACAGGGCCAGGAAGATCATACGGATATAGGCACACAGCGCCTGGCAGCGGCCTAGCACACTCCGTGGCAGCCAGTCACCGCAGCACCGGATCGGGATACCTGGATTCCGGGTTTCCGTGAAGCAGTGACCAGGATCATAGTGCGCTGTCCAGATCTGAACCTGACACCCGCGGGACTGCAGAGCCAATGCCGCGTCCACAATCAGCCGCTCCGCGCCTCCGATACCCAGATCTGGGTGAACGAACAGCACCACCGGGCTCATGTTTACTGAGACACGCGTAATACTAAGAGGCTCACGTGACGCTCATGATGTAACACCCACGACTAGTCACCATTTCCGTGCAGTGGACCTTTATGTCCCAAACAGACTAGTTCGCCGACTGCCTGAGCTGCACTTCCTGTCTGTGCACTGAACACAGTACTAGTTGTGTCGTGTCATTTAAATAAGTAGCCTGGTTGCAATGATATTTTATATATACAGTACATTTAAATTAAACCTGACAAAAATAAGTGGATTGATATGTAAAGTACATGACACTCCCACCCCAAATACAACAAACCAGTGTCATGTGTATAGTATTGGATTTGATAACATACATACATACAGCACTAACTGACGCTGACACAAATCTGAGAGGAGTAAGAGCAGTTGTGAATCCAATGATTTAACTATGCAGTTTTGTTTAAAGACTGCCACTTTATATATCCCTTCCACAGTATAACTCAAAGGAAGAGTAAGCCCCCCATATGATAACATTCCCCATCAAGCAGACTAGCAGAAAAAATTGGAATCCCCCATGAGACAATCAGAGGTCCTATCGTGTTTTGTGTGCGCTGCTGTTCGCTGGAATAGCGCGCCACTGATGACTCTAGGAACGCGAGCGCTCCAACACCCATCTAGTGCTATGAATGAGCTAATACGCCTAAGTAGGTTAAGGTTAGGTGGTTAGGGTTAAGAAGTGGGGGGTTAGGTGGTTGGGTTGTGCTACCGATTTTTCACTGATACATGGCGATGCGAGCGCGGCCGCATTTCTACAGTCGTCCATGACACGCTTCCACAAAGGCGCACATAAATAGGATAGGTCCCAATCAGTCAGCTAAATATAAGTATTTCTTCAAGAGTAACTTTAGTCTTATAAACATGCCAATGTTGGTATTTTTATTTACATATTTCACAAGTATTGTGAAGTTTTTTCTTACCAAACTACAGTGATCCTTTAATGATGTGGTTATTAGTGATATAGAATGTGAAACTTTATGGACTGGATACACTCATTAAATACATGAATACTATTTCGTCATTACCAACATTCAATAAAACATATATATCACTCACTCTTCGTGATTACATGGAAAAATATCCAACCATATTATATACAGAAATGATACATAACAGTATTTTGAATTCACGAAATTAATGTGTAAAAACAATTTTCCTAGTACAATGTAATCACTGCCTGTAACTCCATGCTAGGCTAACTGTAACATGTCATTCCAGCACTGTATCCCTATTGGTAATAACCGGAGTATATAGACACGTCAGCTTTGCGTAAATATAGGTGTCCATGACAATTGCCTGAATTTCAGTAACACAATTTGCTGGACTTAATTAATTATAAGGCGTTTGGTATTGAGAAAGACACGTTGGTATAACGTTGTTATAACGGGTGTTATAATGTGAAGTATTGGTCAGGCAGTTTATCTGTAGAACGCTGACGTGTTATAGACAGTGAGGAGAAAGGCCCCGAAACATAAAAAAAACGAAGTACAACGTAAAGCTTCTTTGTGATTGGTCAGTTAACTGCGTTGTAGTGACGTGGCTAGCTCTGGTTATGGGATAGATTGGACGAGACATCTTTCTCAGGGACAGAACCAGAGAGCAGCAGCTGCACATCCGCCAGAGCTCACCATCCAACACCATGGTAAGGAGTCGGCATAGGCCCCTACTCACATTGATACTTATACTTCCAATTTGACCCTTTCTCTAGCTACTTTACCAGCGAAGAACTTAATAGAGATTACATTATTAATTTGAAAATATGCATTATAGTTCAAACAGTATGTAAGATGCCACGTATACCTCTAGTAATAATATATCATTTTTAAATTTGTTCTAATTTAATTGATCTTCAAGATACTTTTAAAATAATTTTACTTTATAAAATATGTATAAATTACTAAGGTTTCATTACAGCTAATTGATAATGTTTTCACCATACTCCATTTCCAGTGTAAGCAGGAACATACGCGGCCAGTATACCGTGAGAATCATATATTGCGATGTAACTGAAGGGTTTAAATGACTTGTGAGGAAAAATGTTTTGATTATGCTTTTTACAGTAGTGATTGATTCCTAACTCTCCTTCTGGAGAGCTGCCCATTCCCGGTTAGATTGAAACATCCCCAAATACTTTGAATCGTATACATATGTTTTAAATGTGTTGTTCGTTGTAACAGGGGAGACCCCATCTCTCAAACATTTGTGTTGCTACTATGATTATTGCATATATAACACTTTACAAATGGTTCACTGGCTTCTACTTTTTAATAAGTCTGCCAAGCCCTTCTTTATGAAAACATCTTTTGTTATTTTCAGACTTGTTTTACTTTGTGATAAATAATGTTATGGCTCTGTCCTGCTTTTATGTGCGCATTTCTGGATGTGCTGGAAGCGTGCTGCCGACAATTCTAGGGATGGGACCGCAATTGCGTCCCCATGTAGCTGTTAAAGTCCAAGCCCCTAAAACCTCACTTCCAAGCCCCTAAAACCTCACTTCCAAGCCCCTAAAACCTCACTTCCTAACCGTAACCCCTAATTACTTACCCGGAATGCTGGGCTTGCGTCCCTTGAGTTGGCGGTGCGCTTCCAGAAATGCGCACATATAACAGGATAGGTCCAATGTTATACTCCACAACATACTATGTTCATAAAATCTCTAAAAGTATTAACATAATAATATTTTTTTTTAATTCAATGCCATCATCTATTCTTATTATCCTTTATTTGTAATGTGCCAGCATATTCCATAGTGCTATATCAAGGTTAAGTACAAATTAAAATGCAATATTAAATATACAACAAAAAGTGGAGGGCCCTGTCTTTGAGTTTAAAATCTTACCTACATAGTTCTTTTTTTTTTCCAAAGCACATTACAGGATTGAAAAATTGCAAACTTTTCACTTATCCTTACTGTCCAACTCTGCTTTTTTTTGGCATCACTGTGTTTTCATTTAGTTATAGGTTTGTGAGCTATGACTTACACTTTCAGTCGGCCTATACCTTTCTTAAAAGGGGACCTGACCATAAGCGATGAAAGACCGGTGTCCCCAAAAAATAAATTTCAATATTTTATGAAAAGTAGACTTAAAGGCAAATCTAAGTTTCATGGGTTAATACAATTCTGCAGTCTTTCCAGTAAACGCATCATTTATGTATGCAGCACATTTCATAAAACATTTTATTTGTACTAATATCTAAAAGATCACCCACATGAGGTGTCTCAAAAAGCCCCTGATCCCCACCCAATCAGCATGCAGCATTAGGGAAGCAATTTTTAATACATTACATACCTTCTCGGGCAATATAAGAGAATCGATGTCAGCCCTGAAGTCTCTGCTGGGATGTGCTTCCAGGTTCAGTGTCTGCTCTCTGTCTGTGCTGACCTGTGCTGCTGGGATGTGCTTCCAGGTTCAGTGTCTGCTCTCTGTCTGTGCTGACCTGTGCCCTTTGCCACAGGTTAGCACAGACACACTAAATATCCCAGGCTTCTTTTCAGCACAAACAGGAACCCCAGAGTAAAATTCAAATGTATCAGAGCCTTTTCATAGGGTGTTTACTCTAATTTTGAACTGTCAGAAATTACAAGACATTTTGCAAATTTCAAGGTAATTTTTTTTTTTTTTTTTTTTAAACGTTTATTTTAGTATGTTTGCATACACTACTGGATTTCTGGTCCCATTCCAGGACACTTGGATATGCCTTTAAGGCTCCGCTTCAATTTATCAGATACATTTAATAGACTTAAATGCAATGAAAGCATAACACTGAATAAAACCTATAATCTATTTAAAATGTTACAACTGTACCTTTTTTAGTAATTGATTTTTTTATATATTTTTTTCTATACTTCACATTTATATTTTTCATAGTACAAGGGGAGTTGCTCAGCTACTGTATTTATAAGTTAATTGGAAATGATCTGTTCTCCTATTGGACACATACCTAATTATAGCAGTGTGCTGTGGCATATTCTACTATAGAGTTTCAACATCTAACCACAATTCTACTATACCCTTCTGTGATAATATTGTAGATATAATTATGTTTATGTTCTTGACAACTCTGTAAGGAAACCCATTGTTTTGTGCTGTCTTCATTCAAATCTACTGTTATACAAAATGCAATCCGCAAGAACTTTAGGTGTGATCAAAGAGATTGTTCATTTATTTATATATATTTACCTCTAAATATATTTAACATGGATTATTTTCTCTTGATTGTGTGTTAGCTAATAAGTGTATATTTCACTTGGTTTAATTTCAGATCATAGCATTGCATCATTCATCCTTAAAGATAATAATTGTGTTCATTATTTTTATTATTCCAGCCAGGGCCTGCTGCAAGTGCTACCAATGTTGGTGCATCTAGTCGATCACCTAGTAAAGCTGTTGCCCCCAGAGCTGCAGGATCTACTGTTAGGCAAAGGTATGTTACTGTAAATCTTAACTATGTGTTCTTTCATGGTCCTACAGGAAGTGTAAACATGCAGAATTATATCTATTATGATAAAAGCAAAACCCCAAAAAAACTCTTTATATGATCAAGATCTTTGATACATATAATATTAACCCCAAATATAAATACTCAATTGTAATTTAACATAATACATCAGCTGAGTTGTCTATCTATAACTAACAGCAGTTGTGTCCAATATGATTAAAAATGCAGTCATGTATTTCAATTGACTGCCTGATTTGCATATATGCCACATTTCTCATCATGTTGAATGAAATCCTTGTTTGATATAAAAAATAAAAACACAGAAAGATTTTTTATTTTTATATTTTCATTTGATGTTTCCTTTTTAAAGAAAAAATGCAAGCAGTAGTACAAGGAGTTCTGGCCGTACCACTTCTGCAGGTACAGGAGGCATGTGGAGGTTCTATACTGAAGATTCACCCGGCTTAAAAGTGTAAGTTACAAAAACATATACAAACAACACTGCCATTTTAGTTAAAGGCTTAAACTATTTGCAGTCTATTTTTATTAAGTAATGGTTGTATTTTTCTTACTAGATACTTTTTTTTTCTTCTATTTAAGATCTTGTTTGCAAGGTGTGTTGTCATAACTCTTTTTAGACAAGATTTCTACGAGGTGGATGGGGTCACTTTCAGAATAGAAGAATAAACAGGCTTTTTATTAAGGTTGAAGTATTAGACTTATGAATTGTATAACTGACATCTGGTAGGCAGTTGTGAATTACTTCTGTTACATGTTATTTCCCTTTTTAAAACTGTCATTTTTTTATTTTGCTGTGGTAGAACTTGCTACTAGAAGGGATTGTGATTGTAGACTCAATAGATAACTTTGTTTAATCTAAATCTATCTAGTATAATATTTAACAAAAAACGTCTGAGCAGTGCTTACTGCACAGTCATTGATGTTAAACATAGTGAAGCACGCATGCGCTCTCTGCTGCTCAATGGCCCAGGAGGCGCAAATGCCAGGGCTTGCGCATGTGCATTGTGGGATGGGAGAGTGAGAGCACAGACAATTGAAGATAAAATTATATTATACTGTCATTTATGTCGGGCAAGTTACTAGTATGTGTGTGCATATTTCCAACCTCTCACCTCAATTATTATATAGTATTCTTCAGAAAATTAAATCCCTCTGAAAATGCAGAATTTAGTCCCTAAATTCAGCTTTTAAATTTAAACTAAAAATTTGTATGCATTCAGATGTTACAAATTTAACTAATTGGCCATATTCGTGTGCAAGGATAACATATTTATGATTATTTTTTTTTCCCTATGGTAGTTACGTGTAAAAAAAAGTGTATCTTTTGTAATAATTTCAATTGATTATTTTCTTATTTTCAGTGGTCCAGTTCCAGTGCTTGTGATGAGTCTCCTTTTCATTGCGTCAGTTTTCATGCTGCATATCTGGGGCAAATACACACGTTCCTAGATCAGAACAATCTACATTTAAATCGATCTAATGGGAATGTAAACAGGGACATTGGACCAAACATTTGGAGTTTTTTTTTTTTTTCTTTCTAAAGGACAACACTTTTAATGAAAGCAAGAAAATTTTAAAATGTCCATGGCTGTATAGACAGATTTGTGAGACCTTGCATTTTGTTTCATACAGCAATAAAGTAATCTATTTTTCCCCCCAGTTCTTATGCCTAAAGAAAATGTAAAAGACACATATGAGAGAAAAGGGTTCACATCTGGATTACCCTATAATCCTGGACAGGGATAAGTGTCACTGCATATGCAATGTTGTTGTGTAGTACAGAATTTATGATTGCAATGATCTCTACATTGCCACATTTTTGTGGAGGAAATATTTTTTTTTTATTGTTGTAAAATAAACACGCATGTAGAAAGTTGTCTTCCTCTATCCAGTGTAACTTTAAATGTATTATGTTATTTTAAGTAGGTTTCTAAGTATGTTTGGTGTTATGGTTTGGATACCTAAAGTGCTAATGCTACAGCCCAATTCTAAAAAAAAACAAAAAAACAACCTTTTTGTACTAATTTTATTCTTGACAGAGGAAAGCACACCTTAATGAAATGGTTCTAGTGTTGTAGCACCTCCCAAGTTGAAATGGTAGCAACGGTATATAATAGAGTAGATTCAAATTGCCTCCATAAAAAAAACTTCTAAAACATAGCTTTTATTACATTTTAATAATAAAAAAATATGTATACACAATATCATGGGCAATATTAAAACCATAAACAAAAAAAACATATAGATGCATAAAATTAATGATTATCGAAATTAAATCCAGTATTTTATAAAAAATCAGCCAGTTCCTCTCTAAATTAAGGTAATAGATCCCTCCTCTATTGTAGCTAAGTGCATCAATCACCAGAGCAAATGAGCTAAGCATAAAAAATGTGCAGTGAATGCTGACTACCGATGCTCTGGTCGCAGGTGTCTGATGTCACAGGCCGACGTGCAAGCTCCCCATCACATCTTCAACTAAGGCTGTGAGGCGGTCTTTCCGAGGGAGGGTTATTATAGTATGTATCTCAATGGGTTGGTAACTCCTTCATTCAGGTTGTTCTATACACAGTAAGGGTTAGATTTGTTATGGGATAAAACTGGGCAGATTTACTCCACTTTATTTTTTAACCCTTGCTATACCAATCCATGGTTTGATACTACAAAGGTCATATACATGGATATTACTGTGGTGGCTAACCGTTACACATAAAAACAAGGTCATTTATTTAATATGGTCTATACGAGTATTAACACAAAGACATATAGAGAGAGAGGATGTTAATTATTACAATATGTTACCACAGAGGTGACAAAATAATGTGTTCTCACTTCACAATATTATCTCTTTCTAAAAATAATTGCAGAGTAAAATAAATTACAAAAAGATGTCTTTCAGTGTAGATCTGTCATATTAGATAGTAACAGCATTAGGACTGATTAGGGATAATGGTGTCACGAGATTCACTGGTGTAAATTGCTCTGATGACAACTACTAAATGGCATTAACTGACTGCACTGCAACTAGCTACTCATTTCTATGGTAATGTTAGACCTTGTTGTGAAAAACTAAAAAGGTATAATTTACCCTCTCATTCAGACCATATACATTCAAAGTTGTGTGTCTGTTTTAAGTACATGAGTTTGTTTGTATGTTTTGTTTATTTCCTTCCATTCTTCACTGAATTGATTGATAAGACAAATCTCTCTCTCCCATTTGAGAAGGTTTTCTTAGGAGTAAGCAGATTTTCGCTCTCTCTGTATGGGAGGGCACAATGGTATGCTTTTTTTCAGTATATTATTACTTAATAATGAGCCCCTTTAATTTGAGTTTCTCTTAACTCTTCAGCATGTGTTTTTTTAAAGGTCTCTAAATCAGAACAATTTCTTCTTAAGCATTGAAATTCACCTTGTCTATATATCTTTGAGCCACAATTCAATCTTGTCCGTATACTATTTGTACTGGTCAGCAAAGACATGCTCGTGCTCCCATGACCCCCCAAAAAATATTTGCATAGGTGGGAGCACAGCAAGTCCCCATGGCCTTTACTCTGATTTGGAGGAAAAAAATTCCCTCAAAAACAAAAGAAATTGTGCTCTAAGATGAGCGAAAGTAGTCGTAGATGAAGAGGGAAGGGGGAGAGATAGCGCACAAAAACCTAGTGCAGGGCACTTCATATATCTTGATAAATGTTGATCAATATAAACAAATAGTAGTTCAAACTCTCACCTTGGAGAACCTCAATCATTATGAGGTATCAAATTCACATATAATTGATGGTCCTTTGTATCGGAAAGAACATGTGTTGAGTTTTTTTTCTCCCATGATAGTTCTATATTCAGCTCCTTATCATGGTCCTCGTTCCGAGACAATTATATGTGAATTTGATACCTCATAATTATTGAGGTTCTCCAAGGTTAGAGTTTGAACTACTATTTGGATATATTGATCAACATTTATCAATATGTATTTAGTGACCTGCACTAGGTTTTTTTGCGCTATCTCTTCCCCCTTCCCTCTTTTCATCTCTATTTTCTACAGACTCTCCAGTGGACAGCGTTGGTTCTGGGACAGCAGCACATCACCAAATAAGGCACACAGACAAATACTGACCTCTAAGGAACATTGGCCACCAGTAATCTTGACTAACTCACTTAGAGGAAAAAACACTAGGAGTAAAAATGGAAGATAAATGGGCCATATAACAACAAATAATACCTTTTTATAGCGCTGACTGTACAACTGAGACCTAAGAACCCCAGTCACTTTAAGTAGTTGTAGAAAAAATAGATATTTTTCTCTCCATTTTTATACCTCCATATAAAGAAATAATTTTACAGCTGTATAGCCGACATTATGTGCAATGAATGCCTAGAGGCAATCGATGACACAGATCACTAGTAGTGTGGAATTTTCCACACATACTCCTTCTGGTCTACTTAACACATCCGTTGTATCCCTCACGTGAGGGTTTGGCTGGTGACAAATATTCTTAGTTTGGCATCCACATATCTGCTTGCCTTTTCAGTTATACTTCCCACTCCCGAAATCATTGGCCTGTCTGATGACTAGATTTTGCTTTGTCTCTTGTAAAAAAAAAAAAAATTGTCCTCTTTGTTGCCTATAAGTTTAAATTATTTTTTGAAAAGTAAAGGAACTAGGATGGTTTATGGATGGAAGGTTACTCTTAGAGAGCTAGTGACAACCAATGTCCCATATTACATGCAATCTTCCCTCATATGGCAAAATTACTTTGCTAATCCTTGGGAAGCTTGAAAACATGTGTATAATTATATTTAGCTCAAAAAAGTGAGATAAAACCAATTTAGAGAAAAGCGCACCATTAGTACTCATATGGTTGTGAAAATGGGTAATTATATAGGGGGTACATATAATAAAAAATATATCTTATATACAGTTTGTTAAGTACATAACTCCATATTGCCTTAGACTACTGTGTGTCATTAATGCAGACTAGCAATTCAAAGCAGTCATCAGGAGTGAAAAAGTACATACAAAAATAGCCAAATATATGTTACCACCCTTTCTATAATAGTAAATTTAACCAGAGTACTTGCGCTTTACTGTGAATAGTCCCGACGGTCCCGTTTCGCCCCTCCTAGGGCTTACTCTGGTTTGATAACTACATCTGACCATTGAGACATTTCTCTGTGCTTCATGATCACATCTCGAGATGTTAGTTTTTTGGGGGGCTTTTAATTTGGGTACTTCCTCAGTCACCAATTGAGTGAAGACATCTACTTGGGGACATATATTAGTAAGAAGATTGAAATTGGATTTTGTTCTTAATTTGTCAATCCAGTAATATTCATTATATGGGGAATTTGTTTTCATTCAGAAGATTCATTAAGTCTATATGAGCCTGATCTTTTATTACAGATAGATCATCACTCATATCGGCTCTGTTCCTATGGTATTACTCTGCAATTCATTTCAGAAAGATAATATTTTAAAGTGAGTTACCTCTGTGGTAACATATAGTATTAATTAATCTCTTTCTATAGGTTTCTGTATTGATACTTGTATAAACCATAGTAAATCAGTGACCGACCGTTCCACATGAAAACAAGGTTAGCCATCACAGAACTAACAATGTATGTGCTGTTGGTAGTATCAAACAATGGATTGCAACAGCAAGGGTTAATTTTAATGTAGGGTGTCTCCCCCGTTTTATCCCAAACTACATTGTACTATAAACCGTAAGGGTTAATCCTGAATGAAGGCGTTACCAGCCCATTGAGATACACACTATAATAACCCTCCCTCGACATGACCGCCTCACAACCTCCGTTGGAGCTGTGACGTTAGACACCTGCAATCAGGGCAACGTTTGCTGAACATTATTTATGCTCAGCTCATTTGCTCTAGTGATTGATGCACTTAGCTACAATAGAGTAGGGATATATTACTTTAATTTTTAGAGGGGAACTGGCTGAACCTTATAAACCGCTGGATAGATTCAGATAACCATTAATTTTGTGCATCTATATTTCACTAACATGGGCAAATTGAGTCTTTCAATGCTCCTTTATCTTCTATGTGTGTGCACTAACACACCAAGTATTGGTACAGAGTGAATTTGTTTCAGCCTTACTGATGTATGGATGCACACATACATCACTATGCTGTTTTTGTTAATCTATGCATATTCTAAACTTCTGAACAGATTTGTCAAGATCAGAATGCTGTGGCATTCTTTATATATAATTTGGGCTGTACTCACTTAGGAGAAAGTTAACCCAGCAAGCTGCGTTTGTAGCAGGAGAATAGTGAGCTGTATATTTTTTTTGAACACTCCAGTATTTGGCACACACACCTTCATCTAATAATTCAACTGGAAGCAGGTACTGATGTGTCCTGTACAGTTCTTTTTTTTTTTTTTTTTTGCTTTCCCTTTTAAAAATTATCTTTGTCACTTTACAGGTTACTATTGGATACATTGTCAACAAAATTAGTGATTGTTTTGATCATTAACTAGTACTATTGTTCTTACCAATACATTATATGTAGACATTTATAAAAAATAATCCAAAATGAAAAAAAAAAAAAAAGTCAATTTTTAACAAACAATTTCTTCAGTGAATGTATCAGAGTAGTGTGTGTGTGTATAAGTCTCTTTATGACTGGCATAAATTTCTCACTGTTAATTTGCAGCGGAGATTTAATAATATAGTGTGATAACTTTTCACTGACACATTGTTCACATGTAAAGATACTTTGTAGCCTGAATATTTTAAAGGGCTGGAAGAATCTGTTTAAAAGACCACTTCACAATGAAAATACATATGTTTGAAAACTGAAATATGTTTGACTAAGCGCATAAAGACATACATCTAATTTTTAAATGGAAAATATATATTTTTTCATCTCTAGTAATCAATGAAAAATCTGTGAAAGTTGACCAATGTCCTTCATCTAGGACAGTGAGGAGAGATGGTTGTGGTGTCAATTTAATTTGTATCCAATTATCTTAACAAAGGCTCTTTGTTCTTTCCCCACTGCTGATAACCACACATAGCCATCAACCAACTCTCAGTATATTATCTAACAAACAAAATGGTCTCCTGTACTCAACCCAGTCTTTAAATTGAGGTACCCTCCAAAAGATGAAGCCCATGGCTTAACCAGCTGCCAATATTTTTAGTTGTGGACAAATTAGGATTTTTCCCTCTTCAACTGCAGTAGTCCTTTCACAGGAAATTGTTAAATATGTATTACATGTATTTGAACCTCTGTAAATGTTGTCTCATGTAAGAGCAACATCGGTATAGGCGGAAGATCCCGTTTAAACGGAATCACTACAATTTTTCGGTTCTTACTTCTATATAGATAGATAGATAGATCTAGATGGATAGATCTAGATAGATATCATACAGTGGATATAAAAAGTCTACACACCCTTGTTAAAATGTCAGGTTTCTGTGCTGTAAAAAAATTAGACAAAGATAAATCATTTCAGAACTTTTTCCACCTTTAATGTGACCTATATACTGTACAACTCAATTGAAAAACAGACTGAAATATTTTAGGTAAAGGGAAGAAAAAATATAAAAATAAAATAATATGGTTGCATTAGTATGCACACCCCTAAACTAATACTTTGTTGAAGCACCTTTTGATTTTATTACAGCACTCAGTCTTTTTGGGTATGAGTCTATCAGCATGGCACATTTTGACTTGGCAAGATTTGCCCACTCTTCTTTGCAAAAACACTCCAAATCTGTCAGATTGCGAGGGCATCTCCTGTGCACAGCCCTCTTCAGATCACCCCACAGATTTTCAATCGGATTCAGGTCTGGGCTCTGGCTGGGCCATTCCTTTGTTGATTTGGATGTATGCTTTGGGTCGTTGTCATGCTGATAGATGAAGTTCCTCTTCATGTTCAGCTTTCTAGTAGAAGCCTGAAGGTTTTGTGCCAATATTGACTGGTATTTGGAACTGTTCATAATTCCCTCTATCTTAACTAAGGCCCCAGTTCCAGCTGAAGAAAAACAGCCCCAAAGCATGATGCTGCCACCACCATGCTTCACTGTGGGTATGGTGTTCTTTTGGTGATGTGCAGTGTTGTTTTTGCGCCAAATATATATTTTGGAATTATGGCCAAAAAATTCAACCTTGGTTTCATCAGACCATAACACCTTTTCCCACATGCTTTTGGGTGTCTTCAGATGTGTTTTTGCAAAATGTAGCCTGGCTTGGATGTTTTTCTTCGTAAGAAAAGGCTTTCGTCTTGCCACTCTACCCCATAGCCCAGACATATGAAGAATACAGGAGATTGTTGTCACATGTACCACAGCCAGTACTTGCCAGGTATTCCTTCAGCTCCTTTAATGTTGCTGTAGGCGTCTTGGTAGCCTCCCAGACCAGTTTTCTTTTCGTCTTTTCATAAATTTTGGAGGAGGATCCAGTTCTTGGTAATGTCACTGTTCTGACATATTTTCTCCACTTGATGATGACTGTCTTCAGTGTGTTCCATGGTATATCTAATGCCTTGGAA
Source organism: Discoglossus pictus (assembly GCA_027410445.1). Taxonomy (NCBI): domain Eukaryota; kingdom Metazoa; phylum Chordata; class Amphibia; order Anura; family Alytidae; genus Discoglossus; species Discoglossus pictus. The sequence continues at coordinate 257,041,655 of CM050166.1, forward strand.
ATTCTTTTGTACCCTTCTCCTGACTGATACCTTTTAACAACGAGATCCCTCTGATGCTTTGGAAGCTCTCTGTGGACCATGGCTTTTACTGTGGGATGCGACTAAGAAAATGTCAATAAAGACCAACTAGAGTAGCTGAACTTTATTTGAGATTAATCAGAGGCACTTTAAATGGTGGCAGGTGTATGCTCACTCCTATTTAACACGATTTGGAATGTGATTGCTTAATTCTGAACACAGCTACATCCCCAGTTACAAGAGGGTGTGTAGACTTATGCAACCACATTATTTTTCTTTTTTTTTTTTTTCTTCCCTCTACCTAAAAGATTTCAGTTTGTTTTTCAATTGAGTTGTACAGTTTTAGGTCACATTAAAGATGGAAAAAGGTCTGAAATGATTTTTCTTTGTCTCATTTTTTTACAGCACAGAAACTTGACATTTTAATAGGGGTGTGTAGACTTTTTAAGTCCACTATATATATATATATATATATATATATATATATAATTACAAAATAAGATGGCTCAAGGTGTAGACAAGATTCTGGGTACAAAAGGGGTGCTACAAAGAATAAAAATATATAGAGCTCAAAAAAAGAAAAAGTAAGTATCCTTTTAAATTACTATAGTGCACACCCTTTGCCAAGTTTATGGAAAAAAACAAAAAAAATTAAACTTAACGTTTATTGATGCAATATAAAATGCTTGAATATAAAAACCTAATTCTCTGACGGTTTTTAATAACTCTGTGAAGTGGATGGAGGTGACCTTATATTATAGGATCCTCTGTTTAATATCCCCTTTAAATAAGTGAAAAAAATAACTCAATGTGAAGAGACCAGTGAACGTACTAAATAGTAATTGATTCTCATAAATATCATTCTGTAATCAGAATAAAGTGCTCAGTGCTGACATATAAAGGGCCTTATTCTATTATCGGCCGTAAAACGGCCCCAAAGCTGCGATTCCTTGCGGCCGTCTTACGGCCCCGTGTAGAGCTACCTTTACCTTGCAATTCAATTATACGGCGCCGCAATGATATCCCCTTCCGGCCAGCCGCATATCATGCAAACGGCCGGAAGCTTTTTCCCAGCCCCCGTAAATCTTGTTTTCCGGCCGCAATGTCCGAAAACTGAAAATGCAAATATAAAATCGAGAATGCACTGTAAAGCTCCGTAAATGCTAGGCATCATAATGGGGGACATGAGGATTAATAGCAACACCCTCTCAAGCTTGCACATCAGCCCAAATCAGATATATTATTTACGGATTACTTTACGTCCCGTAGTTCCGCGGGCTCGTCCTTGTTAAAACCCGTACGGGTTCGGAGATGGAGGGCCGCAAACCAAGCATTGTAATGGCCAATATATATTCAATCCAGCACTGTAAATGATGGGGAACATAATGGGGGGGCATGAGGATTACTAGCCAAACATTCTCAAGCTTGCACATCGACAAATTGTACTTTGATTTTAAAATCCGTACAAGTCCCACGGACTTCACTGACCAAGCCCGTAGCTCCGTATTCAAGCCCGTGCGGGCTGTCCTCCAAGCCCGCAGCTCGTTTTTAAAATCCGTACGTGCTTGGAGGTTAAAGGTATCCATTTTGTTACGGTTTTTGCAGTCTGCATGGTTTAAGCCTGTAACCCTAAAATGGAGGCCCAAGCATTACAGCCTCCAAATGAACAATAGTTCAAATTAGTTTAATATTCCTCATATGTTTGATTGGTCAGCACACATACAGGTTCCATTGTAGCCTCTAAAACAGCCCTATAATAGAATATGTCACCCCAACATTGGCGCGCACAGCAAATGTGTTTTGACAACATGTAGCTGACATGAGCGGTCCCACATCATTGCGCAGTTGTAATATTTTTGACAAGTGCGCGTCGATGAAAGGGCGCAAGTGATATGACCTAATGCCATAAACCCTTCTAACCCTTGTAGCCGCAGCCTAATCCTAACCCTTACACCCCACAGCCTAATCCTAATCATTAGATCCGCTAGCCTCCTGTCGGGCCTGCTGTTGTTGATGCGCGCATGTGTCGGTGCGCAGATGACAGCGCACATTCGATGCACGCTATAAGGTTGATCAACGATAGAATACACATCTCGCTCATCACATCTACATTAGAGAATACAAATAGTGGCCAAATCAGACCGCCACTTGGCATATATCAAGTACCAGGGGAATATTTCATTATATGTGGTTAAGTTCTTCAGTTGTGTCCAACTCTCCGTGACCTTATGGACTGCAGCACATTCAGCTAGGTCTCTGCCTGTGCTGTTCTTCAAAGTTTGAAGGCCAAAGAGATTAGAGTGGGTTGTTAGTTCCTCCTCTAGTGGATTGGGATTTGTCTGATCTTTCTGCTATGACCTGCCCACCTACAGTAGCTCACAGCTTCATTCAGGTACACAAGCTGCTTCACCACCACCACCACTTAGCAACCCTCACCCATGTAAATTGATAAATAGCAGAACAGTTTGGAAGTTCACCAAATGGGAATAACTAGACACCTGGCCCATGGCTCCCACCAGGATGGGCGTAGCAGAGATTATGCCTGATGGCGGTGAGTTTGCTGTCGATCCCGGAGCTTGCGGCCTTTCCTGATGGGTCAGAGTAGATATGTGTGGTGTATGTTCCCCTGGTCCCCTTCAGCATTGCTAAGTGGTGTGAAGGGGCTTGTGTACCTGAATGAAGCTGTGAGCTATAACATGTAGGGCCACTGTAGGTGGGCACATCATAGCAGAGAGATCAGACAAGGTCCAATCCACTTGAGAAGGAACTGACAAACCACACCAGTATATTTAGCTTGGAAACCGTGGATAACAGCACAGGCAGAGACCTAGCTGAATGTGCTGCAGCTCATAGGGTCACAGAGTGTCAGACACAACTGAAGAACTGAACAACATACATTACAATGTTTCCCTGCTACTTGATATATGCCATGTTGCGGTGTAATTTTGAAAAATAATTGTGTTACCAAATGAAAATGTGATGAGTGAGATGTATATGCAATTAGATAGAGATTTAAGGGATCACAATAGAGCTCATGTGCGTGGCAAAGGGTTCATATGACCTGACTCATGTTTTACTCTTGCTATTGAATTGGGTAGTGTGCCTTCAATCATATTATGCATGTTGCAGCATGGTTTGTCATATTGGCATGTGCATGACCATTACAACATATGATAACCAAAGAATATTTAGCCAATGCATGTTCATTATTGGGCAACTAACTGTATTCACACATATGCTAAGTGATGTGGGTGAAGGAGTTTGTGTACTTCAATGAAGCTGTGAGCTATCCTACATAGGGCCAGTGTAGGGGGGTACGTCTTATCAGAGAGGTCAGACTAATCCAAATCAACTAGAGAAGGAACTGGAATAGCACTCCAGTGTCACCTGTCCTATTCATTGTAGGCCCTCAGGGGAATGTTCCTACTCCACAGTATCGCTAATCAGACTTGTCATGGGTATTAACCCTATATTAGTAGTAGATATGGGATCTAGTAGATTTGGGATCATATGATATCTAAAGCTATTCTGACTCCTCAACAGTTTTAGATGTGTTGATCTATTGCATGTTAACTGTGGCTCATCAGTTTACATTTATAGGAATTTGACACTAATGTAATGCATGTGGATTTCACAGAACCAAACATTCATAAAACATGGACTCAGTCATAAAGGTCTATCAAAGCTTTATTTTTTACACAGACCACAATCAGCAGTGGTCAAGATTGTGCATTCACATAACAGTATAACAAAGCTTTATTTGATAGACAGACCACAATCAGCAGTGGTCAAGATTGTGCATTAACATAACAGTATAACAAAGCTTTATTTGATAGACAGACCACAATCAGCAGTGGTCAAAACTGCATTAATATCATGGGTGTGGTGTGGGCGGGTCCTTGAAGAGCAAGAGGCTGGAAAAAAGGGGAAACCTACAGGGGTCAATCTAATAGTCTAGAATAAGCATGATGCATAGCACCTACCAGGGTGACATGCTGCAACCGGAACCAGAAATCTCTCCATTTAACTGAAGAAACCATTTATGTGCATAGCACTTACAACTTGTAACTAGATCTGCTCAATGAAACAGATGATTCAACCTTTGGACTGTGTAACCCAATCCAGTTTCACACATACAGTGTGTTGACCAAACAAAAATCTGAAAGAAGTGTTCAAATCAAAAAATGCGGAGGAGGATCCAAAACAATTTAGAATCACGATGTAGGTACAGTACAGTTCTAAATACTGTACCAATATACCAACTCACCTGATTCCCATCTGCAAGCATTACTAACTATTAGCTAGGTCTGTGGATAATCAGAAATATGGGCAAATAGCCATTATTATGGAGAGGACACAAAGGTCAGCAGCCAGATTCACTGTTTCTTACATCAGACCCAAAGATCTGTTCTCAGACCGATATTGAGGTCAGGATCACATGCTTCACTAGTGCATATATTAATGCTGGCTGTTATTAACATGCCATTGTGAGACTTTGCAAGTCCACCGCCATAGCGGTATTAGTTTACATTTAAGCTACCAACAATCATGTCGGAGATATCTGGCTATATGATAGCTGTAAGATTGTGGGAGCTACATGTTAAGGGGGCTGCCATGGAAGGCATGTCTACCTGAGAGGCACTCGGAAAACCCTACACCTCATAATTCCTCCACAATGCTTGCAGATGCAGGAGATGCCTTCATGGACCTAAAAAAAAAGAAAAAAGAAAGAAGCAAAAAAAGACAAAACCTAAGAAATAAGGCCTGAAAACATCATAGGGCCTGCAGCATCTCTTCTCAACAGCACTCTTTAGTGACAATGTATTGGTCACACTACTTATTAACAGCCTCATTAAATTGCTATGTAACAAATTGAATAGGACTCTATATAAGCACACAGCATATTTTTGAAAGGAAGGTTTTAGTTAGGGAACTTCTATGCAAAAGCCAGGTCTTCACTAACTAAAAACTTCTGTAAACAAAATATCCTATGTGCTTATATAGAGCCCTATTCAATTGACCAAATCACATTTTAATGGGGCCCTTTGTGTTCTGTTTAACCTGTCACCAATTGATGGTCACTGAGGAGTGCTGTTGAGAAGGCTAAAACATGTCTGCAGACCCTATGGGCGTCATTCAATTGCGATTTGGCCAATTGAAAAGGGCTCTATATAAGCACAGAGCATATATTTAGTTACAGACGTTTGTAGTTAGTGAAGACCTTACTTTTGGATAGAAGTTCACTAACTACAAACATCTGTAGAAAATATGCTCTGTGCTAAAATTGAGCCCTTAGCAATCGGCCACATTGCTATTGAATGAGGCCCTATGTCCTCCTCCGCTTGGGCCTAGGACCCACATCACCTGTGCCCATCCTCAGTCTCCCCTCTGGTAGTGATGGTGTGGGGGGGGGGGGGGGCGGTGCCAGGCAGCGGTAGTCTTGGTGGTGGCGGACACATGGGAGGAGAGGAGGGGCCAGGCTGCTCTTGGCTGGGGGATTGGGAGATCCCCGTTGATGTTGGGGAGGGGACCATCGCCTGTCTGAGCAGCCTGACTTGAAGGTGTTCGCTGGTCATGTGGTGCCTCCTCACCTCCCTGGACAGCCTGGCCAGGCTGTGGGTCATATGTGACTGGAGGGCAGAGATGCTGGCCTCCATCCGGAGCTGGCTGGCCGTAGACTCCAGAATGCTGGCCTCTACCCTCTGGGAGATGGCCAGCTGCTCCTTCATGACGGCCAGCATCTCCACCTGCACAGCCTGGCTCTGCGGCGACGACACCGCTGGGTTGGCCTGGTGAGGTGTAGCGGGGAGGTCCACAGCAATGTGCCCGGTGGTGACCAGGCCAGCACACTGTGTGGGGAAGGAGGTGCTGTCCCTTGGGCGTGGGAGGACCCCAGAGCAAGTATTTCGAGGATGGGCATAGGCCCAGGGCTTGTGGCAGGTGACCCTGCAAGGTCAATGACCAGCCCATCCTCTGACCCAGGGCCCTCCGATCTTCCTTCCTCCTCCCCCTGTGCTGGAAGATCCTGGTACGGGGCCGATGGCCCCACCTCCTCTGCCTGGTCACAGGACCCAGAGCTCCTCCTGGATGCTGAGAGATAGAGAAGAAAGGTATATGTCATTAGTATGTTGATTAGCGCATTGATATGTGTTCATTTCTAATTATCTGACATCTAGCCTTGAATATGGATGATTTTCTGATTAGCTATCTTATACTAGCTGTTATCTATTCTTAGGTTTCTGTTCTTGATGGTTCTCGGCTCACAACGCTATCTGTATTACGGCTGCTGTCTGTAACTGCATAGGCTTAAAGGGCACACCAATACATGGACTCTCTATTACAGGGGTGTCCAAACTCTTTCCTGGATTAGAAGATATCCTTTCTGTGCACAGGTGAGTCAATCAGGATGACTGAAGAAGCGATTGACTCACCTGTGCGCAGCAGGGTTATCAAATCCAGGCATGTGTGTGGCCCACCAGGACCGAGGTTGGACACACCTGCTCTATTGCTTGATTACTGTTGTGTTGACCAGGAATGACAGTGATTTGTCAGCTTCATGAATTTAATGATGCATCCATCTATCCCTTGTTATTTCATGGAGCTGACATGTCAGTGTCATGTCCATGTGTAGTGTGTGTGATGCACATGTGGTGGCATGTTGCTGTATGTCATATTCACCTGCCATGGAGGCTGGGTCCTGATGCTCCAGCTGCGTCGGAGGGTGCAAGTATGGCCCTTGCAATCCCCTCATGTGCAAGGTACTTGACCCTCAGCGCCTCGGCCTCCTGCGCCATCTTCTTTCTCACCACGGCCCTGATGTCGTCAAACCGGTGCTTAATGGACGGCAGACTCCGTCCACGGCCCGCCACACCATTGACCAGATCCACCACCTGCTGCCAAGCATTAGCCCGGGGCCCAGCCTTGACTTCCCTACCCCCCGAGGTGATGACGGGGCGGGCACAGATGGCCTCCAGGAGGACCCTGTTCTCCTCCCGGCTATAATTGTGGGCCCTGGACCTGCCGCCAGCCTCTTCCTCTCCAGACTGGGGATGAGGACCCTCTCCACTCCTCCTCCTCCTCCTCCTCCTTCTCCTTCTCCTTCCTCCCTCCTTCCTCCTTCCCTCCTCTCCTACCTCCTTCCTCCTTCTCCTCCTCCTCCTTCTCCTCCTCCTCCCTCCTTCCTCCTCCTCTCCTCCCTCCTTCCTCCTCCTCTCCTCCCTCCTCCTCTTCCCCACCTCCACGCCCCGGGACTTTCTGCCACTCCTCTCCCCTCTGCTCCTCTCCCTCCATCATCACCTGAAAAGAAAAGAAAGAGAAATAAAGAAATGTTTTAGTGGGTTTGCCTGCTCCACCCTCTTCCCCTATTTTGATCGCCTCTAACACTATTTCTGTTCCACAAGTAGATACCATACCACAAGCACCAGTTATTGTTTCAGAATTATTTAATGCAAGGCAAACACCTACAGGATTTTCTATGCAGACTCGACCGATGTCTATGGCAGATAAAGACAATTTCCAGAAATGGTGGGGAAGTATGCCAACTAACAACTTTAATACGTTTACACATTGGTTTATGAGGGGAGCAGATAGAGCTAAAAAAGGAGGTCTTAACTTAGAGGAATGGACAGAACTGTTAGAATACGCTATGGGTCCTTTGGCTAGTAGACTATTGGGATTTAATAACAGTGTGTCTGATCAGGCAGGAAGAATTGCTGCAACTAATTTCTATCTACTTAGCATAGAGAAAGAAATAGCAAATATTACCATGAGGCCAACAGATGGTCCTAGAGAGGTAGCTCAAAGGATATTTTTTTGGTATACTCTACGACAACCTCAACAGCCTCTAGTGCTGGGCTCACCAGAACATATAGCAAAAGTAATGGAAGCCCTTCCCCGGGAGTGTCAAGAATTTGTCAGGCTTTTTGATCCAACACCAACAGACTTGGAAATGGTACTAACTAGAGCTGATAAGTGGTGGATCAAGCATCCTTTCACAGAACAGGCCTGCTCTGTTTCAGCTGTAAGAACATTTAAGGTCGAGTCTGGTAGAGATATAGATGGTAAATGGAGAAACCAGACGTGGGATGTACCCCAGAACAAGAAGGATGATCAAAACAGAACTTTGACAAAAGATGGAGAGATCCACCTAGGGACTATAGGAATAGGGATGGCAGCAACTGGAGGGCTAATCAGGAGGGAGAGAGAAACGGTAACATGGGCTATTGGGAACTCAGGAGACAGAAGGATAGGATAGAAGAGGAAAATCACATACTTAAAAACAAGGTAGCTGAGTCAGAGAGGAAATTGAAGGAAAGTGAGGCAAAGATGCAATATAGTGGTATAAAAGAGGGACAGAGTAGAAGTGAGTCACAATGACAAATCCCAACCCCTGCGCCTCAGCATCTCATTCACTCAGCTAATTTAACCATGGATGAGGCAGGTCGGCCTACCATTTATACAGTCATCGCAGGGGTAGGGAAAAATATGTTGGTAGATACAGGAGCAGCAGTTACAATGACCAACAGTGTCAAAAATGGGGATTCTTCAGTAAGTATTATGGGAGTTACTGGGAATCCACAGGAGGTTAGAGCAGGTCCAATTGATGTAGCAGTTGGAGGAAAAACAATACAAGTAGAAGCAATAGTGGGTTGGCCAGAGGAAATATTGGGAATAGAAGCTTTAAAAAAAGGAAATTTCATTGTAGATCTTGCCAATTTTTGTTTGTGGAAGACAGAAAAGGTGAATCAGGTAAGTACAGAGTTGACGAAAGGGGTTGTGCTCCCAATGGCATATATTGTCTCTCCGATAAAAAGTCTGAAAAAAAACAAACTGAAACTAGACGGACAGCCAGAATGGCTGCAGAAGCTAATCCAAGACATACATGTTTGGGCTACAGATAAATTAGACTGTGGAAGAATGAAAGGAATGGTCTTGTTGGAAGGAGGAGACCCACAATGGCAAAAGCAATATCCAGTCCCAAGAGAATCAGTGGCATCAATCACCGAGATGATAGAAATGCTGGAGAGACGTGGAATAATTAAATCTGGAAATGGGTATGCATGTAACTCACCATGTTGGCCTGTGAGAAAAGCTGTGTTAAAAGGGAATGGTGATGAAAAAGCAGCCTCATCATGGAGACTTACCATTGATTACAGGGCCGTGAACAAACTTGCAAAAAGAATGGCCCCTGTTGTTTCTGTTTATTGTGAAATGATGTCCAAAATTTCACCAGAAATGAAAGTATTCAGTGCCCTAATGCTGTTTTTATTTTATTTATTTTTGTTTGGGTATGTATATGTTTCTAATGATGGAATCTAGTGTTCCCACAGAGCAAGGCTGTATAAGAATGAAGATGCGTGTCAACAGAAGATTGTGGTGGATCCTTGTTAAAGGATGGATAAGTATAAGCTGTATCACAGTAGGAATGGGGAGACAGGCAATAAGGCCAGAAGATACCGCAAATAAGGGAGAGAGTTTGAAAAGATTGGAGTTACATTACGTTCAAGCAGATAGATTTATTTGGCCCAGGGAATTGGAAGTAAAAGAGGGTGGAGGGTTACAAGTAAACATTATTTTGCCACATAATAGTACCAGGGGATTAGCTCTTAGAGCTCCAATAAAAAGTATAGAGGGACATAACTGGGAATGGGTTATAAGATATGGACAGATAATGAATACAGGAAACTTTAAAGGAAGGACTAAAATAACAACAAAGGTACAAGGGAGGTTTACAAATACTACAGTAGTAGTGAGTAACTTAACATTAGAAGAAGGTGGAGAATGGGACGCTGCAGTTATAGCTGCCCAGCCTGACCTAGAGGAATTCTGCAATTTTGATACTGGAAAGGGATGTGTTCTAACAATAGATGAAGTATTTGTCTCTGTAAAGGAGCTGCAACGTTGTAAAGATCAGAAGAAGGTACCATGGCCAATAGGCGGATTGGTGGTGGTACCAACACATGAAACAGTTGTGCAAGGGGTTGGGTGGACTTACTACCCAATAATTCTAAATTTTAATGATTTCTCTATTCCTCCAAAGTGCCCGGAATCACAGCGGCAGTGGTTTAAGCAAAGTATACAAGAGACCATCATTGAGTGGACCGGAGCAGGGAGTCGAGAAAAATGGGACACACTTGCAGCCCTTTTAGGAGGAGTCGGAACTGGATTGGGAGTATGGAATTCAGCAGACATCATTGGACTGAACAGCAGGATAAACTCTCTTACTGATGGCATGGGACATGCTATGAAAATAGGTGGAGTAGCTGACTCCCTTATAGTGAGTAGACTGACAGACAATGTTGATGACATACACACCATTGCCAACAACCTGCATCTAGTTGAGGAAAATATTGCTTCCATTGCTAACAGCATTAAGAATGAAATAGTGGGAACTGCCATTTTCTGTTCTATGATTGGAGGAAAGCTGTTGGCAGATTTAAAGGAAACTATTAAAGACATCCAGGAAAACAAGTGGGCAAGACAAATCAATGCAACAAGGATTATCACGTCATTGAAAAGAAAAGGAGTGGACATCACTGAGGACAATCTTAAATACAGCTATATTGAAGGCCCAGATCAATGGATGCCACATGGACTACAATCTGGGACAATAGGACTAATCCTGGCAATTCCCCGTTGGGAGGGGCAGGCAGAGCAACTGAACTTTATACATAGCATTGGCACGTTAAGTGATGGAATCTACAAGCAACACTTCCCATCAAAAAGACTGGCCACTATTACAGGATTGGAGATGGATGAAAGCTGTTGCAGGAAATCTCAACACCGATGGCTGTGCAGTTGTGTTTGGGAGAAAGGAGCTGAGGAGGATGGCTGGGTGCAGTTGATAAAAGAAAACCTGGTGCAAGAGGTGATCCGCATATGGGACATTGGATGCTTTATCGGCCACTCTGAATATAGGACAGTTGATGAAATATGTTTGGTGGAAGAAGGGTCTTGTATCATGGTAACCACTACTATACATGTAGGAACTCATACACTATTTCCATCAAGAAACCTTACCACTGAAATGATCAATTTTACTGCAAATGCAGATTGGACGAATTTGACAATGAAGCTTTTTCCCCCAATTCCAAAGCTTACCTTGAGTTAGTAAAACGTACCAAACAACAACTACACCCCATCAGCTTACTGCTGGAACAACAGAAAAAGGAAATAGAAATTACTACAAAAAACGTTGAGCATCCCTGGTGGGGAATTCTTACCAATGCAGAGACACATCCAGTCCTACGAACACTGTCGCTGGTACTCATGTTCATTCAAGTATTAACGACAATTATAATAATATACTTTTGTGTGGAAATGAAACAAATGAGGAAGAAACTTGCAAGGAGGATATATAATAATGACATTTAAATGTTTTTATTTTTTTAATTTGTGTCTTTTTTCTCTTCTTTCTCTCTCTCATACATTCTTCAATAAAGTTTTACATTGCACATACATAAACATTTATCACACACTCTCACCTAAATTCTATAAGTTCTGTTTTTGTGTAATATGTGGATTGACAGCCATAGGAAAGTACAGGAGAACTTATGTCGCTGAGGGAACTATTCCGGAGGGACGGTGGGTTAAATTTCTCCTGTATATCAGGTTTTTGCTCCCACTAGGTTCTCCTGTACTAGAGGGATAACTAGAAAACTGAGCAACATAGAAGAAGAAAAAGTGAGGGAATGTGGTAACTTGTCTTCCTTGCATGGTGGTTTATCTTCCTTTCGGGACCTCCTTTCGGCAGGTCTAGGTGGGAGGGCTGGGAGTCTTTGCTTCCCTCCCACAATTGCTGGAGGAAGTGATGCATGGACAGGATGTGATGTAAATCACATCATCTCAACTAAGGGTATATAACATGGGGCCAGGCAGGAAATCGTTCTGTTGCTTCCTTTTCTTCCTTGGACAGGATGTGATGTCGAACTTGCAGCAGTGAGCCATTACTAGATGTGAAGGCCTAACCGTGGGTGAGATCAAGCGTGTGGGGAAGGGGATTACTATATAGATAGTTAGATTTAAAAAGGGTTGTTGCTCCGTGGGTCTGGGCTGTGTGTTTGTGATACATTTATAGTATTGTGTTGTTGCCTTTTAATAAATACGTTTTAATGTAGACGAACCTTGTGTAATATATATATATATTAATTTGGTGATACACCACACAGGGTGTACAGGGAGAGAGTCACATTAGAGGGGTTAACTGATGTGGAAGTGTATGAGCGTTTTAGGCTAACCCGTGCCAGCCTGGAGGAGCTCTATGCGGTCCTGAGGGAGGACATGGAGCCTTCCTCACGGACCAATAGAGCCATCCCAGGCATGACACGGATGTTAGCCGCCATACACATCCTATCATCTGGTAGTTTTCAGAACACTGCTAGCATAGTAGGAGGAATGTCTCAGGCAAGCCTTTCAAGGTGCCTGAGCACATTCCTCCATGCTATCGTTCCGGAAGCTGCCAGATACATCAGTTTTCCCCACACTGGGGAAGAGATCTTGAAGGTGAAAGCAGATTTATTTTGAATGGGAGGTATCCCCAATGTGCTCGGTGCTATAGATTGTACACATGTAGCATTGATACTTCCTAGAGAGCAAGAAGCGCTGTTCCAAAATCGCAAACACTATCATTCCATCAATGTACAGGTTGTTTGTGATGCAGACATGCGCATACAAAATGTGGTTGCAGGCTTCCCGGGAAGTACTCATGATGCCCATATCCTGCGTCAGTCATCCACCCATCTTTATTTTGAGTCTGGACAAGCTCCACCTGGGTGGCTACTGGGTGAGTACCCATAAAGGATCTCCTAACATATACATCATGTTCCACTGTAATGCTATTCCATTGTTGCGTGAAAAATGCGCAACTACACATGCGCCAACAGGCAAAATAGAGTCCCTCAATAGCGCGCAGGAGTTGAGATAAGGATTTAAGGGTGGACTTAGGGGTTTTAGGGTTAGGGGTCTTTGGGCTAAGGCTTTGGATTATGAGTGTTAGTGTTAGGCATGGGGTCTCAGTGGTTTGGGTTAGAGGGTTTTGACCCATTAGTCAATAGATTCTACAACTTGCGCTCTTTGATGGACGCACATTTTGGCACACAATTTCCAACAGTGCGCTACTGTCGCCGGCTTCTGGCAGCGCCGTATTGTCCGCGCTCATTTGCCGTGCGCCATAAAGAAGGTGTGCCGACTGAGCCATTGCATCGTAGCTTGTTGCTGTGCCTAATCCGATGTGACGTGGTCATAGGAGTATGAAGTTCCAAGCCATAGATCCCTAAACTAACATCACATTAATCATTGCGTATATTTACAGATGCTTTAACGAGCAGCACAACCTCACATTCATATCTACATCTCCCATTTTTATTTCCTTCAGGTGATGCAGGATATAGGTTTTTGCCGTGGTTGTTGACCCCTGTGAACAATCCATGCACAGAGGGGGAGGAGAGGAACAATGCGGCCCATGCCAGAAGCCGGAATGTAATAGAGCGCACCTTTGGCCTCCTGAAGATGCGCTTCAGATGTTTACATTCCACTGGCGGGGCGCTACAGTATACACCAGTGAAGGTTTGTCACATCATCATGGCCTGCTGTTGTCTGCACAATATAGCAGTACAGGCAAACTGTCTGGGTAACATTGATGATGCTCCGCTTGAACCAGCGGAGCATCCAGTACCTCCCCCTGGTGAGGATAACGTTCAGGGGTCACAACTACGTGCCCACATCATTCGGGAGTACTTCCCATGTAAGTCTGAAAATAATAACAACCAACTATAATGTACCTTGATTATGGTTACTAATACATCTCTTTTCTCCTTCCCCATTGTCTTACAGAATATCCAACAGTCCACAGTAGAGGAGCGCTTTGTGATGTAACATATGTCTCGTGACGCATTCTTCATACTGGATCAAATACAGCCTGCTCTGATATCCGTTAATGGTAAGTATGCGCACATTCCCATACACATCATATATATTGATATCTGCCAACCTCAAGAAGCTAAGCTAAATGGATGGTCTGATGTATTCCACAATGTCAATGGATATAGGCCTCACAATCGTATTTGAAAACATCTTCACAGAACAGTAATGTTACCATTGTCTGATCATGCTATTCCACATCCCATGGAGGTCAATGCAATTCCTAGCAATCTGGATATATGAACATACTAGCATATTGTAAACCATAATACATGTACCTCATGGGATGCAAAGAGGGGATCTCTCCAGTTCTTTGTCAGCGAATGCTGGTAAAAGCATTCTCAGTCAGATAACAGGAATAGTCTCAAGGATGTGTGCAATATATCATATGGATTGTGTGACTCATCTCATCATATTGCCATTACAGAACTGTTGCCGTGTGTCAACACATTGTTTACCCACACAGACATAAGAAACGACCTGTACAGCAACAGAACATCAGCTACATCAATGTTGTCTACATTGTAAGTGAGTATTTGCGGGAAATGTATGCATGAGAGGAAATGACTAATAACTCCATTAATGTAGGCCTAACTTTCTTTTCCCCAAGACATCCCCTATGTATTGCTGAAGCGGTCCAAAATGTTGATCGGACCATGCAGACGTGTCCTGGGGGAACAGATCTCTTCGTTGAATACTCCACTTGATCTATCCAAGGTAGAGAACCACATGTGGATGTCCGAACATGTATCAATGTGTGATAGTTGTGATCTTCCCTTTCTATTACAGGCTGCACTGGTCTCTCTCTCTCTCTCTCTCTCTCTCTCTCTCTCTCTGTCTGTCTGTCTCTTTCCTCATCCCACCCACCCCTGTTTATCCTTAATTTATTGAGTCACACAAGTCTTCGACACATGACCAATTAGCAACTTCTGCTAACTATCCCAATTAACCCTTTACACTATGTTTTCTCTTGTCTTCTTCCTCACATCCCCTGCCTTTTCCTCAGACTCTTCTTTACTTCTCCCCTTTTTGTCTCCAACATTTTCATTTCAACTCTCATGCCCACCTCTCTCCTTTTATTCGCCCATCAGCTAATCTTACTCAAGCTGGGGTTAAACTATGTGTCTCCTGACTGTCCCATCTGCAGATTACATTATCTGTCCACATGGGGCAGATACCTTATTACATAATAGTGCATCGCACTTTACATCTGATCCCTTTCCTCTCCGACTAATGCATATCTTTATACTTGAAACAACTTCCTTCCTATGTATCTCTCACTTACTTATTAACCTTGCTATTCCTTATCTACCATGTCCATTACCTTCAGCTTGGAAGTGGTGATTTTCGAATCTTGTGGGGGCCTTTGGGAACAAATCAGTTATCAACAGACTTTACGCTCAAAACAGGGCCCTCCATTTTCTTGCGTTGGCAATATTACATACTGTATATTTTCGTGTTCTTCTCCCCTGTACAGCGCCACAGAATATGTTTGCACAATACAAATAAATGAGAATTAGACTAATCCTAATATTCCCACATCAGGACAAATTAGTCTGGGCCATCATTATCATCGGACAGAGGGTTAGCTTGTACGAGATCCCAATGCATAACATGTGTGCCGACATACCTACATCTGTTGGTGACTGCTCATATGGCATATGTAAGGTTTCCACTAATATATTATTTGTGTGTTTGTATTCCAGATCCCGGTCAGAACAAGGCATGACGATAAACATCCTGACATTCCATGGCCATGTCAATGTCCTCATGTATGTGCATGTGTCCGTTTCATTGCTTTGTTGGATCCAGTTTGATATCTGATGACCTTGACTGAATAGCCGATATGTGTCACGAGACAATTTCAATATACAATGCAGATGTGATGTGACATCTGTCAGCTGATGTTCCTGGTATATCCACAGCATGTGTATGCTCATATAGTCTATCTAGATTCATATGTACCTATTGGTTTAGACATTCTATCCTCTCCTCTACTTGGACTGTTGTGAAGCCTGCAGCACCAACCCTTCAAGATCTTTTCTTCAGTGCTGATGTGACCCTCCCTGTGCATATGGGGAAGAGTAAATCCAGGCTTGGGACTTAACAGTTAAGGAGGTTACGTTAGTCTTCAGTTATGCATATGCAACAACAGTGAGTATAGATGCTCAATCAGAGAACAAACTATCCTTGATATTGCCTGGTTTGTTGTGAGTTCTCTGCAATAAATAACATCTGACTGATATGGTCCTGGTCAGGTCACCATCTTTTTGACCAAGGTTATCTATGTGCTGCTTATTGTTGCGTGAGAACTGACGTTATGGGCTCATAGCATTCACTGATTGAGCACTTATACTTCTGATGTGGCATCAGAGTGTCCGTTTAACACACAAGCATACATTTTGCTCTCCCCATATGTATATCACCTTATTCTGGATTATTATGGTGTTTCCTTATTGACTGTTAAATATATGTCGTAACAATAATGAGATATATTATATTGCTTAATGTTGGTTGATACACTGTACATCCCATGATCATCTATATCAATGTAATTTTCCCTGCCTGCATTCTGCTCTCATATCCCTATTTCCCTGTGTTACTTGGATTTTGTATCCTACCCCCCTCCACCATGATCCTTTGCATACCTGTGTTTATTAGTCAACCTGTGGCTTTGTGGCAAGCTTGCTTTGTTAATTTCTGTAAATAGTAAATATGATTTATCCGAGATGTTGTTTGTGTCTGCCTCGTCAATGTTGATCCCATAGCATTTTTGTAACATCAATGAAAGGACCTTCAGACTCCACAACTGTGCTCTGCACCATCAGTTAGGGGTGTCAATAGAATTCTCACAGTGTGTTTGCATTACTGATTTCAACCATGAGGGAAGGTTGGTATTAACAATCTGTATGACACAAAGCCAGACAAATGAGACAGGTGTCTGTAAGTGGCTCACATCCTAATAGTGAACATACAGGGTCTCATTCAATTGCGATTTGTCCAATTGAATAGGGCTCAAACTAAGCACAGAACATATATTGTTTTCAAAAGATTTTAGTTAGTGAAAACCTTGCTTTTGGATAGATGTTTACTAACTAAAACATTTTTCCAAGAATATATGTTATGTGCTTATTTTAAGCCCTATTCAACTGGCCAAATTGCAATTGCATGAGGGCCACAGTATCTAACAGAAGTGAGTACACCCGTCACATTGTTGTTAATATTTTAGTATATCTTTTCATGTGACAACACTGAAGAAATGACACTCTGCTACAATGTAAAATAAGTTTGCTGACCCATCAATAACTCAATACACAGCCATTAATGTCTAAACCATTGGCAACAAAAGTGAGTACACCCCTAATTTGAAATGTCCAAATTGACACGAAATGTCAATTATGTGTGGCCACCATTATTTGCCAGAACTGCCTTAACCCTCATGGCCAGGAAGTTCACCCGAGCTTCCCAGGTTGCCACTGGAGTCCTCTTCCACTCCTTAATGATACATCAGAGCTGGTTGATGCTAGAGACCTTGCACTCCCCCACCGTCAGTTTGAGGATGCCCCACAGATGCTCAATATGGTTTAGGTCTGGCGACAAGCTTGGCCAGTCCATCACCTTTACCTTCTTTAGCAAGGCAGTGTCGTCTTGGCGGTGTGTTTAGGGTCGTTATGTTATGTTGCCCTGCGGCCCAGTCTCCTAAGGGAGGGGATCATGTTCTGCTTCAGTATGTCACAGTACATGTCTGCATTCATGGTTCCCTCAATGAACTGTAGCTCCCCAGTGCCAGAGATAAATGGATAAGTCACAACGAACACAAAAATATTGATATGAGATGAACCCATCATTTTGAACCGAAACAGTGATGCAGAGAGAGGGGAGGCAGCATCTGACATCATTAGGTAAATGCATATAGGGGGAATCCACACAACATATTAGCGAAAACATATATACACATGCATATATGTTTGGTCTGGGCCTGCATGCATGCTGCCAGCACTGAGGAGCTACAGTTCTTTGAGGGAACCCATGAATGCCAACATGTACCGTGACAAACTGAGAAAGAGCATGATCCCTCCCATAGGAGAACGGGCCACAGGGCAGTATTCCAACATGCTAACGACCACAAACACACCTCCAAGCCGACCACTGCCTGGCTAAAGAAGCTGAAGGTCAAAAGTTGATGAACTGGCCAATTATGTCACCAGACCTAAACCCTATTGAGCATCTGTGGGGGCATCCTCAAATGGAAGGTGGGGAGTGTAACGGAACCCATCACTGTTTTACCCTGTTTTATGGTTATGGTTAAAATATGATCATACTGTTATACTGTATGTATGTTGGTTTATGCTCTGCAAAATCTTAGCCCAGACTATTGCAGACCTTGGCATAATAGATAATCCTAGTACAGAGACTCCTCATAGGATAAGGAAGTCTATTGTATAAAGTGTTTTCATTATCAGACATAACAAAGAAGGATGATCTAAGCAATGTCTGATTGTATCAAAGTAGCCAGGTAGCCTCCGGGAGGTGTGACCCACCTATTGTCCCTCTATGTGTATTGTGTGGCCAACTATGGGGGATGTGTGTATTGCCTGTGGGAAGAGATGTGTATATATATATTTCTGCCCAACAAAATAAAGTCAGTATTCATTTGACTCCCAATTGAGTGTCGTCCAATATGTGAGGTTGGGAATGGGGAGACTGTAGTGCTTCTTGGATATTGTACCGTATACCAGCGGAGATATTGGACTGCGTGTTCCAACTCCGTTACAGGGAGTGCAAGGTCTCTAACATCCACCAGCTCCATGATATCATCATGAAGGAGTGGAAGAGGACTCCAGTGGCAACCTGTGAAACTCTGGGGAACTCCATCCCCATGAGGGTAAAGTCAGTGCAGAAAAATAATGGTGGCCCCACAAAATATCGACTATTTCACTTAGGGGTGGACTCACTTTTGATATTTACCCTGAATTAATCTCTCCATGTGTCAGAAACACGAATATCATGCATCACCGTTACTCGAATCAAACTCAGGAATATTACCTCCACCCTCAGCTGCACTAGTGGCTGTTACCCCAACCCTACATTAACACAGGGCTGGTATATTGAAGGAAGATGTATGTACTAATCCAATAACGTTGGTGTGTAGCATTCATGTAGTGTTTACCAATCATGGTACAACACAAACGAAAACAAACAATGATAATGTGAGCATAATGTTTAATCTTATGCTTTCAAATGATATAAAAAAGAAAAGAAAACTGAAGGCATAAATTCCGGAAATTCCATAAATTGGAACCTAAAGAGATAAGAACAAGACATCAATTAGAACAATATACGCATTGACTGCAACACCTCAACGTCAATAGATCTTTGGACATCAATTGCTTCTATATGCAACATGAACATGTTCTCACCTATTTCTGCTTTCGCTTGTGTGTTTCCTGGCTCTCCTGGCTTTTGGCAAACATTGCTCTAGGCAGGCCCCGACCTCGGCGAACGGTTGGCGGCTCTTCCGGCCTGGATGCTGGTGACAAGGTCTGGGAGGTTGAAGGGGTAGCCCGGTCTTGGGGATGGCCTTCTCGGGCCATTTCAGCCCTTCGGGCATACTCCTCCATCCCAAGGTTATGCCGCCTCACCTCTTCGAACATCCTTTCATTGTGGCTGCTCATCTCCTCGAACATCCCTTCATTGTGGCGTCTCATCTCCTCGAACATCCTGTCATTGTGGCATCTCATCTCCAGCATGAACTGTTGATTTTGCTCACGCTCATGCTGGAGATGAGCCAGGAAATCCTGGCACTGGGCCGCTGACAGCGCCGGAATAACTGGCGGCGACCCAGACCACTGTGTCCTCTGGGTGGAGGCACGGCTGAGTGGTGTGTCCTGCCTGACCGGAGTCGCCTGCTGGGCCTGCGGGGCCGGAGTGGCCAGAGTCGCCTGCTGGGCCTGCGGGGCCGGAGTGGCCAGAGTCGCCTGCGGGGCCGGAGTGGCCAGAGTCGCCTGCTGGGCCGGAGTCCCCAGAGTCGCCTTCTGGGCCTGCAGGGCCGGAGTGGCCAGAGTCGCATGCTGGGCCTGCGGGCCGGAGTGGCCAGAGTCGCCTGCTGGGCCTGCTGGGCCTGCGGGGCCGGAGTGGCCAGAGTCACCTGCGGGGCCGGAGTGGCCAAAGTCGCCTGCTGGGCCTGCGGGGCCAGAGTCGCCTGCTGGGCCTGCGGGGCTGAAGTGGCCAGTCGCCTGCTGGGCCTGCCGGGCCGGAGTGGCCAGAGTCGCCTGCTGGGCCTGCGGGGCCGGAGTGGCCAGAGTCGCCTGCTGGGCCTGCGGAGGCCACATGCCCTGCCGTGGGCCCATGCTCCAGGGCACCATTCCTTGGGGATCCATACTGTGGGCCCAACTGGGATGGGACCACATTGGGTGGCCTCACATTTGTCCAGCCCACATTGGCTGGGAGCCAGGCGGTGCCATTATCCTGGCTGGAGGGGCCATTGCTGGCGGCAATTGGTGGCATCTCGTGGATGGCCCAGGTGGACTTTGGTATGACGGTCCTGTGTCAGGTGATGTTCCTGCAGGTGGTCCTGCATCTTCGCATGGTGCAGGAACCTGAGGAGGCAGGGGACGCCTGGCTGGTACTGAAATGAGACAAGATTTGGATTTGAGTATTATTGTTTCCATATCTCTGAGATCAGAGTGACTTGTAATTGGCTGTGAATGTTTGACGAAAATCAAAATTGATCTGCATCATTAGTATTGTGGATCCTGGCTGGGATCTTTCCTGTTATGTGACAGCGAGTGCTGGCAGCAGCAGTTGGACCAAGGGGCTGATAGATGGCGCTGCCGCTGTTATATACATAATTTTCACCTTACACAGAAGCCCAAAAGCACTAGCCTTCAAATTAATCCGAACCCCTTACCTTAACACCACCATAACCCACTAAATATGCATGATTATATAATCTCCAGGAAAATGCTGTGACATGTAGAGGCTGCTCACTGCTGCTACCAGCAGTCACGGTCAGATAACAGGAAAGGGCCCATGGCTCATATGACTATATGTAATGCTGGTGCGGTGTGCCAACTGCAGTTAATTAGGACACGTGCTCATCTGAATCTGTTGGCCAGTGTGTGAGACAGACCAATCTGTGACCAATCCTCAGCAATGCGAGTTAACATATTAATGTAACATGGTCCAGATTATGCTGTTACACGACACAAACTTGCAGTCTATCAGAGTCTGTATCCGCATATGCTGCAGTATGCACATCCATACATGTAGTCTCATGGGGGTGTACCAGCTAGACCGGACCTATCCTGTTGTATGTGCGCATCTCTGGAAGTGCACCGCCAACGACTCTAGCTTCGCCAGCCCAGCAGGCCAGGTAAGTGGTTATGGGTTTCGGGTTCTGGCTACAGTTAGGGGGTATGGGTTATAGTTAGAAAGTGGGGTTTAGGGGGTTAGGGTTAGAGGGTTAGGGGCTTTGGGTGTACCAACTATTTTTGACGGCTATATGGGGACGCAAGCGCAGCCGCATCCTTAGAGTCGGCGGCGGCACTCTTCCAGCACATACTGAAATGCCCACATAAAACAGGATACATCCGCTATACCTAGTTTCAAAATGTACATAAATTCTAAGCAGTAGGAGGGTTAAGCCAAACAGCTATGGATGGGCCAGTTTAACATGGAGTAGAGTGTGACAGGGGAACTCATGACAATAAACAAACAATTGCAATGGAGTTGTCATGTATGCTTTATATGCACTGGGAACCAACAGCAAACATAACAGTAACATCAATAGATTTGCAAAACGGTATCATAATCAGTTGTGGGAGGAGGGATTGGACATATATTTCATTGCTAACAATTCTGACGAGTATATTTCTTTACACTGGATTTACATGATTTTTGCGGCCTCATATATCTGTAGTCACAACCAGATATCTTACAGTGCAATTCAACGTCAGTTATCTATCTGTGTGGGGTACATGTGCGTACATATGAGGGTGTTACGGTGGACATGGTACTCACATTGCAGGCTTTGTGACTGACCCGAGTCCACCAGGCCAAGGAGGCCCACGACTGACGCTGGCTGGATCATGTCGCGGACTGTGGCCTCCCAACCGGGGTATGTGAAGGTTTCTGGCGGCCCACCACCGGTTCCACGTGCCGCATTGGCCTCATTCGCCATCTTCTTTTTGATGTCAATGCGGCAGTCTTGGTACCGGTGCTGGACAGACTGCCAGGTACGATTCACATACCCCAGCGAGGAGACCTCAGCCGCGATCTTCTTCCAGGCATCTGTCCTCTGCCTGGGCCTCACTTCGCTCCCACCGGTTAGGATGGAGTGTCGGGCTTGTACTCCTCTAACCAGTGTTTCTATTTCCTGGATGGTGAAATTTGCTGCCCTTTTTCGTGCAGCAGCTGGCTGGCCAGCCTGTGGCTGGGGGGCCTGCTCTCCATGACCTTCACTGCCTTCTCCCTCCTTCTCTCCTCCTCTGACAGCATACAACACAGTCACAGATTTACGAATTTCCCTCCCTTTTAAACTATTTGTGCCCTTGATTGTCATCTTCCTATTGGTGAATTGGTTCAGGTTTGATTTCAGGATTACGGGCTTGAGACTTGGCCGTAGCTTCTTAGTGAAGCACGTACAGGTTTGGCGGATGATTGCCCTCCAAGCCCGTAGCTCGTTATTCAAACCTGTGCGTGCTTGCATGATAGATGAAGTTAAATATCTTTATTTGTGGATTTGAGAGTAGGGGAATGTTGAGCTATTAATTCTGAAACCAAACATCACTTTCACTTTTAATAAAAGTACAGGATGGCTTTTCTATGCTACGACTTTTAAGTTAGCCCTTTACGACCCGTAGGTCTATTTTACCCATTTACGGACTTGACGGAGGCTAATCCCGCAGCCTTTGCGGGTCTGAGGTGCTCCAAGCCCTCGGGACTTTGTCCACGGATATTTGACAAGAATTTTAAAATACAAAAATTACGGATTTGAGTGTAGGGGAATGTTGTGCTATTTTTGCTAACACCTACAATCACTTTATAGTCTCCTCAGAGTGCAGGATGGCTTTATTATGTGCTTATTTGTGTGCCTGCGGGACCTTTTTGGTGCAAGTAAGCTGCGGCTCGGTTTTAGCCTTGCAGAGAGGTTTCCCGTAGCAATTGAATAGCAACCGGGGCTTTCTTGCGGCCGAAACTCTTGCGGCCGTTTAAGATCAAAGGCTTTCCTCCGGCGCGAGCTGCCGCAAGGGATAGCAAGGCGCCGGCAGCAAGCCTGCCAGAGCCCCCGGCCGGAAGGGAATAGAATAGCCGAATAGCTTGCGGCCCCGCATCTCCTACGGCCGTTAATAGAATGAGGCCCAAAATGTTTAGTCTCAGTAGGTAGAGAGTAATATAAGTGCCAATGATATAAAGTGCCAGTGCTTAATATGGCGATGACAGGGTCCTATAAGTAGATTGATAAATGTTAGATAAACTTCAATAAAGAGTTATACTATTTATAACCACTTCCTCTTTATAGACTGAGCCCTGGTACCTATTATCGTTTTTCCAGTGTATATTACACAAAGCTAAATAGCAAATTAGATATTGGGAATCACGACCGCGCTAAAGTGAATAGGTGGTGAGTAGAGATGTCGCGAATAGTTCGCCAGTGGATTGTTCCCGGAGAACATAGCATGTTCGCGTTCGCGGCAAACAGCGAACATATGCGAGATTCGACCCGCCCCCAATACTTTATCATTGAGCAAACTTTGACCCTGCATGTCACAGTCAGCAGACACATTCCAGCCAATCAGCAGCATACACTCCCTTCCACACCCTTCTACCTCATGGACAGCAGCCATTTTGGAATCAGAACTAACTTGCAGTCTTACTGAGAGGAGGTAGAGTGTAGGTGATACTGCATCAATAGGGAAAACCATAGCTAGGCAAGTTTATTCAGTGTCCAGAGCAGTGCTGAAGGACTCATCAGATCTCTGCTGTAAACACAGCACCCCAAAAAGCCCTTTTTAGGGCTATAACATCATTTTTTTCCCGTTTTTTTTTCTGTGTAATCTAACTTCATTTGCCTGTCTCCCTGCTAGCCCCTGCTTGTAAGTGTGTGTGTCAGGCTCACAGCTTATACTGTGTGTGCACAACGCATACAATATAATATTGTTTACTAGTTGTCTACTTTTAAAAAACACAAACTTTTATTTTCTTAAATCTAAGTGCATTTGCATAACCGTCAATCAAAGTTCATTTGCTTGACCGCTACCCATAGTGTGTGTCCTGCTTACAAGTGCTGTGCCAAGTTCAACCAATCCAGTCTAGTTGTGGTACCAACAGTCCACATTTAAAAAACCCAAACTTTTATTTTCTTAAATCTAAGTGCATTTGCATAACCGTCAATCAAAGTTCATTTGCTTGACCGCTACCCATAGTGTGTGTCCTGCTTACAAGTACTGTGCCAAGTTCAACCAATCCAGTCTAGTTGGGGTACCAACAGTCCACATTTAAAAAACCCAAACTTTTATTTTTTAAATCTAAGTGCATTTGCATAACCGTCAATCAAAGTTCATTTGCTTGACCGCTACCCATAGTGTGTGTCCTGCTTACAAGTACTGTGCAAGAGAGCATGTTGTGTGCATGCTTGAGCTCCAAACAAAAGGCTTTTTAGGGTCTTAGTCCCTCAAATACAAGTTTTATTTTAACACCTTTCTGTTTATAAGCACTTTGTGCACGGTGTTGTTCTTTTTTGGGGAGTTTTTGTGGTGTTTTTCTTAGTTTAATTTTAAGTTTTAGTTTTCTGGGAGTCAGGCTCAAGTCTCTATCCCAGGAGAGTGAGCTGTCTCCTGGATACTTTGCCACACCCCTCCCTTAGCACTACACCTTCACTCCTGGAGCTTTGTTACTTAGATTTTTTTTTTTTTCTTTTAAAAAGTTTATTAGGTTTTGTTGAAGTTTTGTTTGTTTGGTGTTGGGTTTTATGTTTTGGGGGAGAGAAGACAAGTAACATCTTTGTAGGCAGTGGGGGGGAAAACAATTTGAAGTTTTGTTTAAAAGGCTTTTTTAACATCTGACACAGAGACACAGAGGGGTTAAAAAGCCACTGTGTTCTCTGTGTTGTTGCATTTAGTAACACCTTGCAACAGGCCATTAACCCTTCCACTGCCAAACATCATCTCTCTCTCTCCCTTAGTTTTTGTCTCCCTTAGTTTTGTCTTTTTGTTTCTTTTTCACACTTTTATATTTAAAAAAAAAAAAGAAAACAGTAGAAAATCATAAAACAAAAAATAAAAATAAATAAAACAAATAAACTAAAAAAAAAAAAAGGGTCTAAACATGAGGGATAAGACCATTAAGAAGCCTCAGGGGTCAAAAGGGGGAATAATGGCCCCTGAAAATTCTAGCTGCAGCACTGCACAGCATAGGCCCCAGGCAGATAAGGCAGCCCCAGCTCCTGGTGGTTCTGCCAGCAGACCTACCCCTGTGGCTAATACCTGGTCACAGGTGGTTTCTGCTGGCCCCAGTAATACCACCGCTGGGGCTGAGGGGCAGATCACCAGGAAGCATGGGGTTAAATGTCAGATGTCTGGGGTCTACAGCATTGATATCTATCTGCGTGCTGCAGCTAATCTCATCAGCCCCTCTGTCATAGTAGCAGCCAGCAAAATGTACGGGAAAGCAGGTTTTTTTACCCGTACTCTGGCTGCTGCACACATTCTTATACAGAGAGGCATCACAGTGGGGGGATTATATGTCCCAATAGAACCCCTGGAAGGGTTGGGCACAAAAGTAACACTCTCTAATGTGCCCCCCTTCCTACCAGACTCCCTCCTGCGCCCCCACCTGCTAACCCTAGGGGAAGTAAAAACACCATTTATAAAAATTCCCCTGGGGTGCAGAGAGAGAGCACTTCGTCATGTGCTCTCTTTCAAGAGGCAGGTACAAATGTGCCTGCCTCAGGGCGCAGAAAACATAGAGGGGTCTTTTGGGGTTCCATTTGAGGGGGTGCTGTACAGGATTTTTTACAGCACTACGGAGGTGCAGTGCTATCATTGCAAAGGGTTGGGGCATACACGTAGGAATTGTCCTAATGTAAAGCATCATGCCCCAGCCCCAGCAAATGGCACCTCCGTCAGTACGGCACCCATCCCCGCTGAGCCCATAACAGCGGGGACCTCAAGGGTCATAGCCCCCCCACAGAGCTCAGGCAAGGAGGCCGTTCCTCAAGCCACCACCACGGCCTCCAAACCCCCTTCTTCCCCAAAAAAGCCATCTGTGTCTGTGGTCTCCAGCAAGACTGCAGACACGGGGAAAAAGGGGAAGAATGTCACCGGTCCTCCCAGTGTCACAGCTGCATCTCCCAAGTCCCAATCTGCCCCCCCCATAATTACATCAGTTAGTGTGGGGGCACAGTGTAAGCAGAGGGATAATAAGCCCTCTGCAGGGGAGGCAGCTAGTGGCAGCTCCTCTTCCAGGAGTGACGTCCCCAGGAAGAGGAAGCATAAAACCAACAGGGAGGTTGCTGATAAGTGGGAAGTGCTCTATAGTGGAGCACCTCCCTCTAAAAGCAAGAAGAGGAACAAAACATCTCCTCCTCATCCGGTGACATTGTCTGGCCCGGTTATTAAGCTCAGCCAGCCGGTGCCAGACCACACATCTCTCTCTCCAGACCCTATAGGGGTTAATGTGGAAAAGGGTCTGGAGGAAAAGCAGGGGCAAGAGGGTCTCCCAAGTGAGGCAGGGGTAGACAAGAAAGATCAGGTTCTGCCTCTGGCCTTTGAGGGGGGACCCAACAAAGCCCCTGCTGAATGGGTAGTCAGTGTCCCTGAGGTGCTGAGCTTCAAGGGCACCAGTCAGTCTCCTCCTCCAGTGTCACTCTCTAGTGACGTACCTCGGGCTTTGTTAGAGCCCCAGGCCGAGTCACTACTGGAGGGGGGGAATATAGGCATGACCCCCATTCAGGACCCCATGGATTTGTCTGTCAGGGGGGATGTGGCACAGGGGGAAGTGGAAATGGGGGAGGGTGATAAAACAGGTTTTCCTGTTAACATCATGGGAGAGCCTGTCTACCCTCCTCAGCCGTCCACTGACCCTAACATCGGTGCCATCCAAGCTGAGCAAGCAGCGGTGGAACTGGCAGAGGAGGCATATAAAGCCTCCAAGGCTTCCATTAAGGAAGCCATGCCAGCCACTGCTGTCCAGCCAGCTACCCCTGAATGCACTCCTGAAGCTACAGGGGTGCAACAGCAATCCAAGGGTCCATTATTTACCTTGAAGGGTGCTAAAGGGACTCCTTCTGTATCATCTAAGAGGGGGTCCCTGAGAATAAAGCTGAGGAAACTGACTCCAGCCGGGGAGGATGGAGTAAAAGCCCTCAGCCAAGAGGAGCCCAGGGGTGACCCACTAGAAGGAACATCAGATTCTGGGTGGGTTATCCCTGTCAAGGAAATAGATCTATTCCTTGAGAGCACCCTTCATGGACAAAAGAAAAGGAAGGTGCGGCTGGCCTTGGAGAGGTGGAAGAATATGTCGTTTATTCTCCACTCTCTCCAGCAATATCTAGTGGTCAGCACTAGGGCCAAGAATTCTGGGACTGCGGAGCATCTCCGCGTCCGGAAATTCTATAAAATGTGCGTGTCCTATCAGCAGTCTCAAGGGTCTGAGGAACGCACAATTCCTGACACGCAGTAATGGCTTTGCACATCAGCACGCTAAATACCAATGGCTGTCAAGACAGTTTCCGCAGGTTCCAGGTACTCTCCTATTTATATCAGGGAGGGTACTCTGTGAGCTTCCTGCAGGAAACTCACACCACTCCAGAGGCTGAGGCCTCGTGGCAACTGGAGTGGAGAGGCAGGGTCTTCTTCAGCCACTTCACATCGGCGTCATGTGGAGTGGTGACCCTGTTCTCAGAGTCTTTTCAGCCAGAGCTGCTGCTTGTGAAAGCTGTTATCCCAGGCCGTCTAATCCACCTCCGGGTCCGAGAGCAGAGTAGCATCATTAACCTAGTTAATATATATGCCCCTGCTGGAGGGCTCGAGAGAGTGAGGTTCCTCGCCAGACTGTCCCAGTTTTTGGAGATGGTTGACGCAGATGAGTGTTTGGTACTCGGGGGTGATTTTAACTGCACCCTCGACGCTCTGGACCGGAATAGACCAGAGCCGTACCCGCCTTCTGCGTCAGCCCTGCGGGAGATCATCGCCCGCTTCTCCCTGGAGGACATCTGGCGAGAGCAGAACCCAGGGGCATCAGACGGTTTCACCTACGTCAGGGTGAGAGCCAGTCTGGTGTCCCACTCCCGGATCGACAGACTATATATATCTAGTCACTATATGTCACGAGTCGGTTCTTGTGCCATTAGGCTGGCTCCGTTCACAGACCACAACTGTGTGTCTGTGACAGTGGCGCTAACGCCAACAGCGCCACGAGCCGCCTATTGGCACTTCAACAATGCTTTGTTGAAGGACCAGGGGCTCGTGACATTGATCCGGGAGTTTTGGACGGACTGGAGGGGTTGCAAGGGGGACTTTGCCACGTTAAAACTGTGGTGGGACGTGGGCAAGGTTCATTTGCGACTTCTGTGTCAGGAATATACCAAGGGTGCGAGTGGGCAGCGCGAAGCTGAGTTGGAGTCACTCCGGGGGGAGGTACTCCATCTGGAGCAGAGGCTGTTCACTTGTAGGGACCAATCCCTGCAGAGTGAGTATGTAGAGAGGAAGGGTGTCCTCTGTGACCTGGAACGACACCAGGCCAAGGGGGCATACGTGCGCAGCCGCTTAGGTTTTCTCAAAGATCTAGACCGCGGCTCGCGCCTCTTCTACTCACTGGAGAAAAAGGGGGGTAACAGTAGGCACATCACCTGTCTTCTAGATGAAGACGGTGCCCCCCTTACAGATCCGGAGAGTATCCGGGATAGAGCCCGGAACTTTTATAAAGATCTTTACTCTCCGGATCCCATTTCTCCAGACGCCTGCAGGGTGCTATGGGAGGGGCTCCCCACAGTCAGTGAGGGTGTAAGAGAGCGGCTTGATATACCACTATCTTTTCAAGAGCTCTCTGAAGCCCTCCGTGCCATGTCCTGTGAAAAGTCTCCAGGACTGGACGGACTGACTGTAGAGTTTTTCCAATTTTTCTGGGAGACTCTGGGACCTGATTTCCATCTGGTCCTTGGGGAAGCCCTGGAGACCGGGGAGATGCCCCTGTCTTGTCGCAGGGCAGTACTTGCCCTGCTGCCCAAAAAGGGGGATCTCCGGCTTATTAAGAACTGGCGACCGGTCTCTCTGCTCAGCACGGACTACAAGATTGTAGCTAAAGCCATCTCGCTTAGACTTGGGTCTGTGCTGGCAGAATTGGTTCACCCTGACCAGTCCTATGCGATCCCGGGCCGGACTATCTTTGATAGTATCTTTCTGGTCCGGGATCTATTGCATTATTCTCGCAGGACTGGTCTGTCACTCGCCTTTCTCTCTTTAGATCAAGAGAAGGCGTTTGACAGGGTGGACCATGGTTACCTCATAGCCACTCTGCAAGCGTACGGCTTTGGCCCACAGTTTGTGGGCTTTATAAGAACGCTGTACGCCTCTGCAGAGTGTTTACTTAAAATCAATTGGTCCCTAACAGCACCTTTGGTATTTGGACGAGGGGTGCGTCAAGGATGTCCCTTGTCTGGACAGTTATATGCACTGGCCATTGAGCCTTTCCTCTGCCTACTGAGGAAAAGGCTCACAGGGCTGGTGCTAAAAGATCCAGACATGCGGATTGTCCTTTCAGCTTATGCTGACGATGTGCTCCTCGTGGCCCAGGATCCAGTTGATCTTGAGCTGGCAAAACAGTGCCAGGAGGTATATTCAGCTGCCTCCTCCGCTCAGATCAACTGGTCCAAATGCACAGGCCTTTTAGAGGGTAATTTACAGGTGGACTCTTTGCCTCCCACGTTTCGTGACATCACGTGGGAGGCAGATGTCATTAAATATCTGGGGGTCTACCTGTCCGCTGCGGACGCTTCCGTCCCAGACAACTGGAGGGAGTTAGAGGGCAGTGTCCTCTCTCGTCTGGGACGATGGAGGGGTCTAGCAAAAATGCTTTCCCTTAGGGGGCGGACTCTAGTGGTGAATCAGCTGGTGGCTTCTCAGATCTGGCACCGGCTGATTTGTCTGAGTCCGACCCCCGAGTTTGTCACCAATATCCAGAGGAATTTGTTAGATTTCCTCTGGATGGGAAGGCATTGGGTCTCTGCAGGGGTGGCAAGTCTGCCTTTGGTGGAGGGTGGACAGGGAGTAGTTTGTGTTTGCTCCCAGTTGTCCACCTTCCGCCTTCAGTACCTGCAGAGATACCTATATGCAGATCCCTCTCCGCAGTGGTGCGCACTGGCATCCAGCTTTTATCGCCAGTTGCGCAACCTGGGGTATGACCGGCAATTATTTCTGATCAGGCCCGAGGGGTTTGGGAGAGACCTCTCTGTGTTGCCGGCATACTACCAGGAAACCCTCAAGGCCTGGAGCATGGTCTCCGTGACCAGGCAGGGCGTGCCTTTGGGGGATGAAATATTCACAGAGCCCCTGCTATTTAATGCAGCAGTGGGGGCTCCAATGTTACAGTCCCCCAGTATCATCCGCCGCCTTAGTCATGCACGGATGACCCGAGTCGGGGATCTCCTGGAATACGGGCGTTCTGATTGGGTGTCACCCCAGGAGCTTGCGCTCCGTTTGGGATATGTGACGCCCAAAGTCTCAGGGCGCTTGCTCCAGGAGATTAGAGATGCCATCTCCCCCGACTCGCGCACCTTCCTTCGCGGGGCTTTGCAGGCCGGAGTGCCACATGCACCTTTCAACACCCCTTCTCCGGCTGTTTGCATTGGACACAAGCCCCGTGTTTCCCCTCAGGCTCCTCCTGTCCCCAACCTCTCGAGGTTGAGGGACATACCCTCGGCATGCTTTTGCGGCATGCCGAGGAAGAGCTTATATTCTCTCGTGCTCCATACAGTGCACTTCCTTGCCCTCGTGACCCGTCCCGATACCATCTGGAGGCGGGTCCTACCAGCTGACGAGGGCAAGAGGCCCCGGTGGAGGGAACTTTATTCTGATTTAGTTCCACGACCCACCGGGGACTTGAGTTGGAGAGTGCTCCATGGTGCACTGAGCACGGGAGAGTACTTAGCTAAATTCACGGACTCTCCCTCCACTTGTCCATTCTGTGGCAAGGGAGAGTCCGTGTATCATGTTTATTTTAGTTGCGCCAGACTGCAGCCCCTCTTGTCACTCTTGAGGGGCCTCCTCCTGCAGTTCTGGCTGCATTTCTCCCCTCACATTTTTATTTTTGGGCGCCCAGTGTCCCGGGGCAATAAGGCCAGGGACCTCCTCGTCAACCTGCTCCTGGCATTAGCCAAGTTGGCTATATATAAGTCCAGGAAGCAGTGTTTGATAGGGGGGGTTCCCTTGTCACCTGAGGCCATGTTCCGGGTGCTGGTGCGCTCCCGTATCCGGGCAGAGTACCACCTGGCTTTGTCTACTGGGGGAATGGATGAGTTTGTCTCCCAGTGGGCTGTAGATGGTGTGCTCTGCTCGGTATCCCCCCATCCGGTTTCTTTTTCTTTCAACCTCCTAATATGATTTTTATTTAGTTTACAGAAAATGTTTTCTCATAATTTTAAAATACACTGTGCCAAGTTCAACCAATCCAGTCTAGTTGGGGTACCAACAGTCCACATTTAAAAAACCCAAACTTTTATTTTTTAAATCTAAGTGCATTTGCATAACCGTCAATCAAAGTTCATTTGCTTGACCGCTACCCATAGTGTGTGTCCTGCTTACAAGTACTGTGCAAGAGAGCATGTTGTGTGCATGCTTGAGCTCCAAACAAAAGGCTTTTTAGGGTCTTAGTCCCTCAAATACAAGTTTTATTTTAACACCTTTCTGTTTATAAGCACTTTGTGCACGGTGTTGTTCTTTTTTTGGGAGTTTTTGTGGTGTTTTTCTTAGTTTAATTTAAGTTTTAGTTTTCTGGGAGTCAGGCTCAAGTCTCTATCCCAGGAGAGTGAGCTGTCTCCTGGAAACTTTGCCACACCCCTCCCTTAGCACTACACCTTTACTCCTGGAGCTTTGTTACTTTGACTTTTTTTTTTTTTTCTTTTAAAAAGTTTATTAGGTTTTGTTGAAGTTTTGTTTGTTTGGTGTTGGGTTTTATGTTTTGGGGGAGAGAAGACAAGTAACATCTTTGTAGGCAGTGGGGGGGAAAACAATTTGAAGTTTTGTTTAAAAGGCTTTTTTAACATCTGACACAGAGACACAGAGGGGTTAAAAAGCCACTGTGTTCTCTGTGTTGTTGCATTTAGTAACACCTTGCAACAGGCCATTAACCCTTCCACTGCCAAACATCATCTCTCTCTCTCCCTTAGTTTTTGTCTCCCTTAGTTTTGTCTTTTTGTTTCTTTTTCACACTTTTATATTTTTAAAAAAAAGAAAACAGTAGAAAATCATAAAACAAAAAATAAAAATAAATAAAACAAATAAACTAAAAAAAAAAAGGGTCTAAACATGAGGGATAAGACCATTAAGAAGCCTCAGGGGTCAAAAGGGGGAATAATGGCCCCTGAAAATCCTAGCTGCAGCACTGCACAGCATAGGCCCCAGGCAGATAAGGCAGCCCCAGCTCCTGGTGGTTCTGCCAGCAGACCTACCCCTGTGGCTAATACCTGGTCACAGGTGGTTTCTGCTGGCCCCAGTAATACCACCGCTGGGGCTGAGGGGCAGATCACCAGGAAGCATGGGGTTAAATGTCAGATGTCTGGGGTCTACAGCATTGATATCTATCTGCGTGCTGCAGCTAATGTCATCAGCCCCTCTGTTATAGTAGCAGCCAGCAAAATGTACGGGAAAGCAGTTTTTTTTACCCGTACTCTGGCTGCTGCACACATTCTTATACAGAGAGGCATCACAGTGGGGGGATTATATGTCCCAATAGAACCCCTGGAAGGGTTGGGCACAAAAGTAACACTCTCTAATGTGCCCCCCTTCCTACCAGACTCCCTCCTGCGCCCCCACCTGCTAACCCTAGGGGAAGTAAAAACACCATTTATAAAAATTCCCCTGGGGTGCAGAGAGAGAGCACTTCGTCATGTGCTCTCTTTCAAGAGGCAGGTACAAATGTGCCTGCCTCAGGGCGCAGAAAACATAGAGGGGTCTTTTGGGGTTCCATTTGAGGGGGTGCTGTACAGGATTTTTTACAGCACTACGGAGGTGCAGTGCTATCATTGCAAAGGGTTGGGGCATACACGTAGGAATTGTCCTAATGTAAAGCATCATACCCCAGCCCCAGCAAATGGCACCTCCGTCAGTACGGCACCCATCCCCGCTGAGCCCATAACAGCGGGGACCTCAAGGGTCATAGCCCCCCCACAGAGCTCAGGCAAGGAGGCCGTTCCTCAAGCCACCACCACGGCCTCAAAACCCCCTTCTTCCCCAAAAAAGCCATCTGTGTCTGTGGTCTCCAGCAAGACTGCAGACACGGAGAAAAAGGGGAAGAATGTCACCGGTCCTCCCAGTGTCACAGCTGCATCTCCCAAGTCCCAATCTGCCCTCACTATAATTACATCAGTTAGTGTGGGGGCACAGTGTCAGCAGAGGGATAATAAGCCCTCTGCAGGGGAGGCAGCTAGTGGCAGCTCCTCTTCCAGGAGTGACGTCCCCAGGAAGAGGAAGCATAAAACCAACAGGGAGGTTGCTGATAAGTGGGAAGTGCTCTATAGTGGAGCACCTCCCTCTAAAAGCAAGAAGAGGAACAAAACATCTCCTCCTCATCCGGTGACATTGTCTGGCCCGGTTATTAAGCTCAGCCAGCCGGTGCCAGACCACACATCTCTCTCTCCAGACCCTATAGGGGTTAATGTGGAAAAGGGTCTGGAGGAAAAGCAGGGGCAAGAGGGTCTCCCAAGTGAGGCAGGGGTAGACAATAAAGATCAGGTTCTGCCTCTGGCCTTTGAGGGGGGTCCCAACAAAGCCCCTGCTGAATGGGTAGTCAGTGTCCCTGAGGTGCTGAGCTTCAAGGGCACCAGTCAGTCTCCTCCTCCAGTGTCACTCTCTAGTGACGTACCTCGGGCTTTGTTAGAGCCCCAGGCCGAGTCACTACTGGAGGGGGGTAATATAGGCATGACCCCCATTCAGGACCCCATGGATTTGTCTGTCAGGGGGGATGTGGCACAAGGGGAAGTGGAAATGGGGGAGGGTGATAAAACAGGTTTTCCTGTTAACATCATGGGAGAGCCTGTCTACCCTCCTCAGCCGTCCACTGACCCTAACATCGGTGCCATCCAAGCTGAGCAAGCAGCGGTGGAACTGGCAGAGGAGGCATATAAAGCCTCCAAGGCTTCCATTAAGGAAGCCATGCCAGCCACTGCTGTCCAGCCAGCTACCCCTGAATGCACCCCTGAAGCTACAGGGGTGCAGCAGCATTCCAAGGGTCCTTTATTTACCTTGAAGGGTGCTAAAGGGACTCCTTCTGTATCATCTAAGAGGGGGTCCCTGAGAATAAAGCTGAGGAAACTGACTCCAGCCGGGGAGGATGGAGTAAAAGCCCTCAGCCAAGAGGAGCCCAGGGGTGACCCACTAGAAGGAACATCAGATTCTGGGTGGGTTATCCCTGTCAAGGAAATAGATTTATTCCTTGAGAGCACCCTTCATGGACAAAAGAAAAGGAAGGTGCGGCTGGCCTTGGAGAGGTGGAAGAATATGTCGTTTATTCTCCACTCTCTCCAGCAATATCTAGTGGTCAGCACTAGGGCCAAGAATTCTGGGACTGCGGAGCATCTCCGCGTCCGGAAATTCTATAAAATGTGCGTGTCCTATCAGCAGTCTCAAGGGTCTGAGGAACGCACAATTCCTGACACGCAGTAATGGCTTTGCACATCAGCACGCTAAATACCAATGGCTGTCAAGACAGTTTCCGCAGGTTCCAGGTACTCTCCTATTTATATCAGGGAGGGTACTCTGTGAGCTTCCTGCAGGAAACTCACACCACTCCAGAGGCTGAGGCCTCGTGGCAACTGGAGTGGAGAGGCAGGGTCTTCTTCAGCCACTTCACATCGGCGTCATGTGGAGTGGTGACCCTGTTCTCAGAGTCTTTTCAGCCAGAGCTGCTGCTTGTGAAAGCTGTTATCCCAGGCCGTCTAATCCACCTCCGGGTCCGAGAGCAGGGTAGCATCATTAACCTAGTTAATATATATGCCCCTGCTGGAGGGCTCGAGAGAGTGAGGTTCCTCGCCAGACTGTCCCAGTTTTTGGAGACGGTTGACGCAGATGAGTGTTTGGTACTCGGGGGTGATTTCAACTGCACCCTCGATGCTCTGGACCGGAATAGTCCAGAGCCGTACCCGCCTTCTGCGTCAGCCCTGCGGGAGATCATCGCCCGCTTCTCCCTGGAGGACATCTGGCGAGAGCAGAACCCAGGGGCATCAGACGGTTTCACCTACGTCAGGGTGAGAGCCGGTCTGGTGTCCCACTCCCGGATCGACAGACTATATATATCTAGTCACTATATGTCACGAGTCGGTTCTTGTGCCATTAGGCTGGCTCCGTTCACAGACCACAACTGTGTGTCTGTGACAGTGGCGCTAACGCCAACAGCGCCACGAGCCGCCTATTGGCACTTCAACAATGCTTTGTTGAAGGACCAGGGGCTCGTGACATTGATCCGGGAGTTTTGGACGGACTGGAGGGGTTGCAAGGGGGACTTTGCCACGTTAAAACTGTGGTGGGACGTGGGCAAGGTTCATTTGCGACTTCTGTGTCAGGAATATACCAAGGGTGCGAGTGGGCAGCGCGAAGCTGAGTTGGAGTCACTCCGGGGGGAGGTACTCCATCTGGAGCAGAGGCTTTTCACTTGTAGGGACCAATCCCTGCAGAGCGAGTATGTAGAGAGGAAGGGTGTCCTCTGTGACCTGGAACGACACCAGGCCAAGGGGGCATACGTGCGCAGCCGCTTAGGTTTTCTCAAAGATCTAGACCGCGGCTCGCGCCTCTTCTACTCACTGGAGAAAAAGGGGGGTAACAGTAGGCACATCACCTGTCTTCTAGATGAAGACGGTGCCCCCCTTACAGATCCGGAGAGTATCCGGGATAGAGCCCGGAACTTTTATAAAGATCTTTACTCTCCGGATCCCATTTCTCCAGACGCCTGCAGGGTGCTATGGGAGGGGCTCCCCACAGTCAGTGAGGGTGTAAGAGAGCGGCTTGATATACCACTGTCTTTTCAAGAGCTCTCTGAAGCCCTCCGTGCCATGTCCTGTGAGAAGTCTCCAGGACTGGACGGACTGACTGTAGAGTTTTTCCAATTTTTCTGGGAGACTCTGGGACCTGATTTCCATCTGGTCCTTGGGGAAGCCCTGGAGACCGGGGAGATGCCCCTGTCTTGTCGCAGGGCAGTACTTGCCCTGCCTGCCCCAAAAAGGGGGATCTCCGGCTTATTAGAACTGTCTTGTCGCAGGGCAGTACTTGCCCTGCTGCCCCAAAAGGGGGATCTCCGGCTTATTAAGAACTGGCGACCGGTCTCCTCTGCTCAGCACGGACTACAAGATTGTAGCTAAAGCCATCTCGCTTAGACTTGGGTCTGTGCTGGCAGAATTGGTTCACCCTGACCAGTCCTATGCGATCCGGGCCGGACTATCTTTGATAGTATCTTTCTGGTCCGGGATCTATTGCATTATTCTCGCAGGACTGGTCTGTCACTCGCCTTTCTCTCTTTAGATCAAGAGAAGGCGTTTGACAGGGTGGACCATGGTTACCTCATAGCCACTCTGCAAGCGTACGGCTTTGGCCCACAGTTTGTGGGCTTTATAAGAACGCTGTACGCCTCTGCAGAGTGTTTACTTAAAATCAATTGGTCCCTAACAGCACCTTTGGTATTTGGACCGATGGGGGTGCGTCAAGGATGTCCCTTGTCTGGACAGTTATATGCACTGGCCATCGAGCCTTTCCTCTGCCTACTGAGGAAAAGGCTCACAGGGCTGGTGCTAAAAGATCCAGACATGCGGATTGTCCTTTCAGCTTATGCTGACGATGTGCTCCTCGTGGCCCAGGATCCAGTTGATCATGAGCTGGCAAAAACAGTGCCAGGAGGTATATTCAGCTGCCTCCTCCGCTCAGATCAACTGGTCCAAATGCACAGGCCTTTTAGAGGGTAATTTACAGGTAGACTCTTTGCCTCCCACGTTTCGTGACATCACGTGGGAGGCAGATGTCATTAAATATCTGGGGGTCTACCTGTCCGCTGCGGACGCTTCCGTCCCAGACAACTGGAGGGAGTTAGAGGGCAGTGTCCTCTCTCGTCTGGGACATGGAGGGGTCCTAGCAAAAATGGTTTCCCTTAGGGGGCGGACTCTAGTGGTGAATCAGCTGGTGGCTTCTCAGATCTGGCACCGGGCTGATTTGTCTGAGTCCGACCCCCGAGTTTGTCACCAATATCCAGAGGAATTTGTTAGATTTCCTCTGGATGGGAAGGGCATTAGGGTCTCTGCAGGGGTGGCAAGTATGCCTTTGGTGGAGGGTGGACAGGGAGTAGTTTGTGTGTGCTCCAGTTGTCCACCTTCCGCCTTCAGTACCTGCAGAGATACCTATATGCAGATCCCTCTCTGCAGTGGTGCGCACTGGCATCCAGCTTTTATCGCCAGTTGCGCAACCTGGGGTATGACCGGCAATTATTTCTGATCGGGCCCGAGGGGTTTGGGAGAGACCTCTCTGTGTTGCCGGCATACTACCAGGAAACCCTCAAGGCCTGGAGCATGGTCTCCGTGACCAGGCAGGGCGTGCCTTTGGGGGATGAAATATTTACGGAGCCCCTGCTATTTAATCCAGCAGTGGGGGCTCCAATGTTACAGTCCCCCTGTATCATCCGCCGCCTTAGTCATGCACGGATGACCCGAGTCGGGGATCTCCTGGACTACGGGCGTTCTGATTGGGTGT
Organism: Discoglossus pictus; assembly: GCA_027410445.1. Lineage (NCBI taxonomy): Eukaryota > Metazoa > Chordata > Amphibia > Anura > Alytidae > Discoglossus > Discoglossus pictus. The sequence continues at coordinate 257,079,532 of CM050166.1, forward strand.
CACCCCAGGAGCTTGCGCTCCGTTTGGGATATGTGACGCCCAAAGTCTCAGGGCGCTTGCTCCAGGAGATTAGGGATGCCATCTCCCCCGACTCACGCACCTTCCTTCGCGGGGCTTTGCAGGCCGGAGTGCCACATGCACCTTTCAACACCCCTGCTCCGGCTGTTTGCATTGGACACAAGCCCCGTGTTTCCCCTCAGGCTCCTCCTGTCCCCAACCTCTCAAAGTTGAGGGACATACCCTCGGCATGCTTTCGCGGCATGCCGAGGAAGAGCTTATATTCTCTCGTGCTCCATACAGTGCACTTCCTTGCCCTCGTGACCCATCCCGATACCATCTGGAGGCAGGTCCTACCAGCTGACGAGGGCAAGAGGCCCCGGTGGAGGGAACTTTATTCTGATTTAGTTCCACGACCCACCGGGGACTTGAGTTGGAGAGTGCTCCATGGTGCACTGAGCACGGGAGAGTACTTAGCTAAATTCACGGACTCTCCCTCCACTTGTCCATTCTGTGGCAAGGGAGAGTCCGTGTATCATATTTATTTTAGTTGCGCCAGACTGCAGCCCCTCTTGTCACTCTTGAGGGGCCTCCTCCTGCAGTTCTGGCTGCATTTCTCTCCTCACATTTTTATTTTTGGGCGCCCAGTGTCCCGGGGCAATAAGCCAGGGACCTCCTCATCAACCTGCTCCTGGCATTAGCCAAATTGGCTATTTATAAGTCCAGGAAGCAGTGTTTGATAGGGGGGGTTCCCTTGTCACCTGAGGCCATGTTCCGGGTGCTGGTGCGCTCCCGTATCCGGGCAGAGTACCACCTGGCTTTGTCCACTGGGGGAATGGATGAGTTTGTCTCCCAGTGGGCTGTAGATGGTGTGCTCTGCTCGGTATCCCCCCTCCGGTTTCTTTATCTCTCAACCTCCTAAAATGATTTTTATTTAGTTTACAGATCATGTTTCTCATAATGCCAAAATACACTGTGCCAAGTTCAACCAATCCAGTCTAGTTGGGGTACCAACAGTCCACATTTAAAAAAAAATGACAGGCAGAGGCAGGACACCCCGCAGAGGCCGTCGTGGTCGTGGTGCTGTGATTCCCTTTGGCCCTACAATATAACCCAGTGTTCAGAGGCCAGTTACCCTGAACTTGAAAAGTTCAGAGGACGTAGTTGACTGGCTAACACAGGACACCCAATCTTCCACAGCTTCCGCTTGGAACATTGACGCACCATCCTCCTCCAGCTTAGCTTCGGGCACCTCTCAAGTTACCACTCACCCGCCTGCTGCCACCACCAACACTAGTACCACAGCCAATTCAATTGATCAGTCAGAAGAGTTATTTACACATCAGTTTGAAGAAATGAGGGATGCGCAACCATTATTGACAGAGAATGTAGATAACAGGGATATGTCTCAGTCAGGCAGCATTACACACATGTACGTACGATGTGATGATGATGATGATGATGTACCCGCTGCTGCTTCCTTTGTTCAGTTGTCATATACAAGTGAGGCGGGTGATGATGCGTCCGTGGATGTCAAGTGGGTGCCTGCTAGAAGAGAAGAAGAACAGGGGGAAAGTTCAGATGGGGAGACAGAGAGGAGGAGGAGACAAGTTGGAAGTAGAGGGAGGTCATCGCAACAAGCTAGTGGCACAGTCAGACAGCATGCACCAGCACCCGGGGTCAGCAAGACAGCACGCCAATCAACTCATGCTGTTGCCACCACCAGAATGCCGTCACCGCCGAGCTCAGCAGTCTGGCATTTGTTTTGTGTGTCTGCCTCTGACAACAGCGATGCCATTTGCAACCTGTGCCAAAAGAAACTGAGTCGTGGGAAGTCCAACACCCACCTAGGTACAACTGCTTTGCGAAGGCACATGATGTCACATCACAAACGCCAATGGGATCAACACATGAGTACAAGCAGCACACAGACTCAAAGCCGCCATCCTCCCACTGGTCCAGCATCTTTATCCACATCAACCACTGCTGTCCTCCTTGCCCCCTCTCAACTCTCCACCACTCCGTCTCTCGCCTCTTGCTGTTCCTGCTCATCTCCCCACAGTCAGGTGTCTGTTAAGGGCATGTTTGAGCGTAAGAAGCCAATGCCACAAAGTCACCCCCTTTCCCGGCGTCTGACAGCTGGCTTGTCTGAACTCTTGGCCTGCCAGCTTTTACCATACAAGCTGGTGGAGTCTGAGGCGTTCAAAAAGTTTTTAGTGATTGGGATACCGCAGTGGAAGGTACCCGGCCGAAATGTCTTTGCCCAAAAGGCAACCCCCAACCTGTACTCAATTGTGCAAAAGGAAGTAATGGCATCTCTGGCACACAGTGTTGGGGCAAGGGTGCATCTGACCACTGATACCTGGTCTGCAAAGCATGGTCAGGGCAGGTATATCACCTACACTGCGCATTGGGCAAACCTGCTGACGCCTACCAAGCATGGAATGCGTGGCTCTGCAGAGGAGTTGGTGACACCGCCACGACTTGCAGGCAGGCCTGCTGCCACCTCCTCTACTCCTCCTACTCCATCCTCTTCCATAACCTCCTCAGCTGAGTTCTCTTCTGCTGCTGCGTCTTGCTCCACATCAACGGCACCCCCCCAGCTCCCCAGATACTATTCCACATCCCGGATACGGCAGTGTCATGCCGTCTTGGGGTTGACTTGCCTCAAAGCAGAGAGTCACACCGGGCCAGCACTTCTGTCCGCCCTGAACGCACAGGTGGATCAATGGCTGACTCCGCACCAACTAGAAATTGGCAAAGTGGTTTGTGACAACGGAAGAAATTTGTTGGCGGCATTGAATTTGGGCAAGTTGACGCATGTGCCGTGCATGGCACATGTGTGTAATCTGATCGTACAACGCTTTGTCCATAAGTATCCAGGCTTACAGGACGTCCTGAAGCAGACCAGAAAGGTGTGTGGCCATTTCAGGCGTTCCTACACGGCCATGGTGCACTTTTCAGATATCCAGCGGCGAAACAACATGCCAGTGAGGTGCTTGATTTGTGACAGCCCCACACGTTGGAATTCAACACTCCTAATGTTCGACCGCCTGCTCCAACAAGAAAAAGCCATTAACGAGTATTTGTATGACCGGGGTGCTAGGACAGCCTCTGCGGAGCTGGGGATTTTTTTGCCACGTTACTGGACGCACATGCGCAATGCCTGTAGGCTCATGCGTCCTTTTGAGGAGGTGACAAACCTTGTCAGTCGCACCGAAGGCACCATCAGCGACATCATACCATTTGTTTTATTCCTGGAGCGTGCCCTGCGACGAGTGCTGGATCAGGCCATAGATGAGCGTGACGAGGAAGAGGAAGAGTTGTGGTCACCATCACCACTAGAAACAGCCTTATCAGCATCGCTTGCTGGACCTGCGGCAACGCTGGAAGAGGATTGTGAGGAAGAGGAGTCAGAGGAGGAATGTGGCTTTGAGGGGGAGGAGGAAGACCAATCACAACAGGCATCCCAGGGTGCTCATTGTCACCTATCTGGTACCCGTGGTGTTGTACGTGGCTGGGGGGAAGAACATATCTTCAGCGAGATCACTGAGGACGAGGAATGTGCCTGCCTCAGGGCGCAGAAAACATAGAGGGGTCTTTTGGGGTTCCATTTGAGGGGGTGCTGTACAGGATTTTTTACAGCACTACGGAGGTGCAGTGCTATCATTGCAAGGGGTTGGGGCATACACGTAGGAATTGTCCTAATGTAAAGCATCATGCCCCAGCCCCAGCAAATGGCACCTCCGTCAGTACGGCACCCATCCCCGCTGAGCCCATAACAGCGGGGACCTCAAGGGTCATAGCCCCCCCCCAGAGCTCAGGCAAGGAGGCAGTTGCTCAAGCCACCACCACGGCCTCCAAACCCCCTTCTTCCCCAAAAAAGCCATCTGTGTCTGTGGTCTCCAGCAAGACTGCAGACACGGGGAAAAAGGGGAAGAATGTCACCGGTCCTCCCAGTGTCACAGCTGCATCTCCCAAGTCCCAATCTGCCCCCACCATAATTACATCAGTTAGTGTGGGGGCACAGTGTAAGCAGAGGGATAATAAGCCCTCTGCAGGGGAGGCAGCTAGTGGCAGCTCCTCTTCCAGGAGTGACGTCCCCAGGAAGAGGAAGCATAAAACCAACAGGGAGGTTGCTGATAAGTGGGAAGTGCTCTATAGTGGAGCACCTCCCTCTAAAAGCAAGAAGAGGAACAAAACATCTCCTCCACATCCGGTGACATTGTCTGGCTCGGTTATTAAGCTCAGCCAGCCGGTGCCAGACCACACATCTCTCTCTCCAGACCCTATAGGGGTTAATGTGGAAAAGGGTCTGGAGGAAAAGCAGGGGCAAAAGGGTCTCCCAAGTGAGGCAGGGGTAGACAAGAAAGATCAGGTTCTGCCTCTGGCCTTTGATGGGGGTCCCAACAAAGCCCCTGCTGAATGGGTAGTCAGTGTCCCTGAGGTGCTGAGCTTCAAGGGCACCAGTCAGTGTGCTCCTCCAGTGTCACTCTCTAGTGACATACCTTGGGCTTTGTTAGAGCCCCAGGCAGAGTCACTACTGGAGGGGGGGAATATAGGCATGACCCCCATTCAGGACCCCATGGATTTGTCTGTCAGGGTTGATGTGGCACAAGGGGAAGTGGAAATGGGGGAGGGTGATAAAACAGGTTTTCCTGTTAACATCATGGGAGAGCCTGTCTACCCTCCTCAGCCGTCCACTGACACTAACATCGGTGCCATCCAAGCTGAGCAAGCAGCGGTGGAACTGGCAGAGGAGGCATATAAAGCCTCCAAGGCTTCCATTAAGGAAGCCATGCCAGCCACTGCTGTCCAGCCAGCTACCCCTGAATGCACTCCTGAAGCTACAGGGGTGCAGCAGCAATCCAAGGGTCCATTATTTACCTTGAAGGGTGCTAAAGGGACTCCTTCTGTATCATCTAAGAGGGGGTCCCTGAGAATAAAGCTGAGGAAACTGACTCCAGCCGGGGAGGATGGAGTAAAAGCCCTCAGCCAAGAGGAGCACAGGGGTGACCCACTAGAAGGAACATCAGATTCTGGGTGGGTTATCCCTGTCAAGGAAATAGATCTATTCCTTGAGAGCACCCTTCATGGACAAAAGAAAAGGAAGGTGCGGCTGGCCTTGGAGAGGTGGAAGAATATGTCGTTTATTCTCCACTCTCTCCAGCAATATCTAGTGGTCAGCACTAGGGCCAAGAATTCTGGGACTGCGGAGCATCTCCGCGTCCGGAAATTCTATAAAATGTGCGTGTCCTATCAGCAGTCTCAAGGGTCTAAGGAACGCACAATTCCTGACATGCAGTAATGGCTTTGCACATCAGCACGCTAAATACCAATGGCTGTCAAGACAGTTTCCGCAGGTTCCAGGTACTCTCCTATTTATATCAGGGAGGGTACTCTGTGAGCTTCCTGCAGGAAACTCACACCACTCCAGAGGCTGAGGCCTCGTGGCAACTGGAGTGGAGAGGCAGGGTCTTCTTCAGCCACTTCACATCGGCGTCATGTGGAGTGGTGACCCTGTTCTCAGAGTCTTTTCAGCCAGAGCTGCTGCTTGTGAAAGCTGTTATCCCAGGCCGTCTAATCCACCTCCGGGTCCGAGAGCAGGGTAGCATTATTAACCTAGTTAATATATATGCCCCTGCTGGAGGGCCCGAGAGAGTGAGGTTCCTCACCAGACTGTCCCAGTTTTTGTAGACGGTTGACGCAGATGAGTGTTTGGTACTCGGGGGTGATTTCAATTGCACCCTCGACGCTCTGGACCGGAATAGTCCAGAGCCGTACCCGCCTTCTGCATCAGCGCTGCGGGAGATCATCGCCCGCTTCTCCCTGGAGGACATCTGGCGAGAGCAGAACCCAGGGGCATCAGACGGTTTCACCAACGTCAGGGTAAGAGCCGGTCTGGTGTCCCACTCCCGGATCGACAGACTATATACATCTAGTCACTATATGTCACGAGTCGGTTCTTGTGCCATCCATTAGGCTGGCTCCATTCACAGACCACAACTGTGTGTCTGTGACGGTGGCGCTAACGCCAACAGCGCCACGATCCGCCTATTGGCACTTCAACAATGCTTTGTTGAAAGACCAGGGGCTCGTGACATTGATCCGGGAGTTTTGGACGGACTAGAGGGGTTGCAAGGGGGACTTTGCCACGTTAAAACTGTGGTGGGACGTGGGCAAGGTTCATTTGTGACTTCTGTGTCAGGAATATACCAAGGGTGCGAGTGGGCAGCGCGAAGCTGAGTTGGAGTCACTCCGGGGGGAGGTACTCCATCTGGAGCAGAGGCTGTTCACTTGTAGGGACCAATCCCTGCAGAGCGAGTATGTAGAGAGGAAGGGTGTTCTCTGTGACCTGGAACGACACCAGGCCAAGGGGCCATACGTGCGCAGCCGCTTAGGTTTTCTCAAAGATCTAGACCGCGGCTCGCGCCTCTTCTACTCACTGGAGAAAAAGGGGGGTAACAGTAGACACATCACCTGTCTTCTAGATGAAGACGGTGCCCCCCTTACAGATCCGGAGAGTATCCGGGATAGAGCCCGGAACTTTTATAAAGATCTTTACTCTCCGGATCCCATTTCTCCAGACGCCTGCAGGGTGCTATGGGAGGGGCTCCCCAGTCAGTGAGGGTGTAAGAGAGCGGCTTGATATACCACTATCTTTTCAAGAGCTCTCTGAAGCCCTCCGTGCCATGTCCTGTGAGAAGTCTCCAGGACTGGACGGACTGACTGTAGAGTTTTTCCAATTTTTCTGGAAGACTCTGGGACCTGATTTCCATCTGGTCCTTGGGGAAGCCCTGGAGACCGGGGAGATGCCCCTGTCTTGTCGCAGGGCAGTACTTGCCCTGCTGCCCAAAAAGGGGGATCTCCGGCTTATTAAGAACTGGCGACCGGTCTCTCTGCTCAGCACGGACTACAAGATTGTAGCTAAAGCCATCTCGCTTAGACTTGGGTCTGTGCTGGCAGAATTGGTTCACCCTGACCAGTCCTATGTGATCCCGGGCCGGACTATCTTTGATAGTATCTTTCTGGTCCGGGATCTATTGCATTATTCTCGCAGGACTGGTCTGTCACTCGCCTTTCTCTCTTTAGATCAAGAGAAGGCGTTTGACAGGGTGGACCATGGTTACCTCATAGCCACTCTGCAAGCGTACGGCTTTGGCCCACAGTTTGTGGGCTTTATAAGAACGCTGTACGCCTCTGCAGAGTGTTTACTTAAAATCAATTGGTCCCTAACAGCACCTTTGGTATTTGGACGAGGGGTGCGTCAAGGATGTCCCTTGTCTGGACAGTTATATGCACTGGCCATCGAGCCTTTCCTCTGCCTACTGAGGAAAAGACTCACAGGGCTGGTGCTAAAAGATCCAGACATGCGGATTGTCCTTTCAGCTTATGCTGACGATGTGCTCCTCGTGGCCCAGGATCCAGTTGATCATGAGCTGGCAAAACAGTGCCAGGAGGTATATTCAGCTGCCTCCTCCGCTCAGATCAACTGGTCCAAATGCACAGGCCTTTTAGAGGGTAATTTACAGGTAGACTCTTTGCCTCCCACGTTTCGTGACATCACGTGGGAGGCAGATGTCATTAAATATCTGGGGGTCTACCTGTCCGCTGCGGACGCTTCCGTCCCAGACAACTGGAGGGAGTTAGAGGGCAGTGTCCTCTCTCGTCTGGGACGATGGAGGGGTCTAGCAAAAATGGTTTCCCTTAGGGGGCGGACTCTAGTGGTGAATCAGCTGGTGGCTTCTCAGATCTGGCACCGGCTGATTTGTCTGAGTCCGACCCCCGAGTTTGTCACCAATATCCAGAGGAATTTGTTAGATTTCCTCTGGATGGGAAGGCATTGGGTCTCTGCAGGGGTGGCAAGTATGCCTTTGGTGGAGGGTGGACAGGGAGTAGTTTGTGTGTGCTCCCAGTTGTCCACCTTCCGCCTTCAGTACCTGCAGAGATACCTATATGCAGATCCCTCTCTGCAGTGGTGCGCACTGGCATCCAGCTTTTATCGCCAGTTGCGCAACCTGGGGTATGACCGGCAATTATTTCTGATCGGGCCCGAGGGGTTTGGGAGAGACCTCTCTGTGTTGCCGGCATACTACCAGGAAACCCTCAAGGCCTGGAGCATGGTCTCCGTGACCAGGCAGGGCGTGCCTTTGGGGGATGAAATATTTACGGAGCCCCTGCTATTTAATCCAGCAGTGGGGGCTCCAATGTTACAGTCCCCCTGTATCATCCGCCGCCTTAGTCATGCACGGATGACCCGAGTCGGGGATCTCCTGGACTACGGGCGTTCTGATTGGGTGTCACCCCAGGAGCTTGCGCTCCGTTTGGGATATGTGACGCCCAAAGTCTCAGGGCGCTTGCTCCAGGAGATTAGGGATGCCATCTCCCCCGACTCACGCACCTTCCTTCGCGGGGCTTTGCAGGCCGGAGTGCCACATGCACCTTTCAACACCCCTGCTCCGGCTGTTTGCATTGGACACAAGCCCCGTGTTTCCCCTCAGGCTCCTCCTGTCCCCAACCTCTCAAAGTTGAGGGACATACCCTCGGCATGCTTTCGCGGCATGCCGAGGAAGAGCTTATATTCTCTCGTGCTCCATACAGTGCACTTCCTTGCCCTCGTGACCCATCCCGATACCATCTGGAGGCGGGTCCTACCAGCTGACGAGGGCAAGAGGCCCCGGTGGAGGTAACTTTATTCTGATTTAGTTCCACGACCCACCGGGGACTTGAGTTGGAGAGTGCTCCATGGTGCACTGAGCACGGGAGAGTACTTAGCTAAATTCACGGACTCTCCCTCCACTTGTCCATTCTGTGGCAAGGGAGAGTCCGTGTATCATATTTATTTTAGTTGCGCCAGACTGCAGCCCCTCTTGTCACTCTTGAGGGGCCTCCTCCTGCAGTTCTGGCTGCATTTCTCCCCTCACATTTTTATTTTTGGGCGCCCAGTGTCCCGGGGCAATAAGCCAGGGACCTCCTCATCAACCTGCTCCTGGCATTAGCCAAATTGGCTATTTATAAGTCCAGGAAGCAGTGTTTGATAGGTGGGGTTCCCTTGTCACCTGAGGCCATGTTCCGGGTGCTGGTGCGCTCCCGTATCCGGGCAGAGTACCACCTGGCTTTGTCCACTGGGGGAATGGATGAGTTTGTCTCCCAGTGGGCTGTAGATGGTGTGCTCTGCTCGGTATCCCCCCTCCGGTTTCTTTATCTCTCAACCTCCTAAAATGATTTTTATTTAGTTTACAGATCATGTTTCTCATAATGCCAAAATACACTGTGCCAAGTTCAACCAATCCAGTCTAGTTGGGGTACCAACAGTCCACATTTAAAAAAAAATGACAGGCAGAGGCAGGACACCCCGCAGAGGCCGTCGTGGTCGTGGTGCTGTGATTCCCTTTGGCCCTACAATAATGCCCAGTGTTCAGAGGCCAGTTACCCTGAACTTGAAAAGTTCAGAGGACGTAGTTGACTGGCTAACACAGGACACCCAATCTTCCACAGCTTCCGCTTGGAACATTGACGCACCATCCTCCTCCAGCTTAGCTTCGGGCACCTCTCAAGTTACCACTCACCCGCCTGCTGCCACCACCAACACTAGTACCACAGCCAATTCAATTGATCAGTCAGAAGAGTTATTTACACATCAGTTTGAAGAAATGAGGGATGCGCAACCATTATTGACAGAGAATGTAGTTAACAGGGATATGTCTCAGTCAGGCAGCATTACACACATGTACGTACGATGTGATGATGATGATGATGATGTACCCGCTGCTGCTTCCTTTGTTCAGTTGTCATATACAAGTGAGGCGGGTGATGATGCGTCCGTGGATGTCAAGTGGGTGCCTGCTAGAAGAGAAGAAGAACAGGGGGAAAGTTCAGATGGGGAGACAGAGAGGAGGAGGAGACAAGTTGGAAGTAGAGGGAGGTCATCGCAACAAGCTAGTGGCACAGTCAGACAGCATGCACCAGCACCCGGGGTCAGCAAGACAGCACGCCAATCAACTCATGCTGTTGCCACCACCAGAATGCCGTCACCGCCGAGCTCAGCAGTCTGGCATTTGTTTTGTGTGTCTGCCTCTGACAACAGCGATGCCATTTGCAACCTGTGCCAAAAGAAACTGAGTCGTGGGAAGTCCAACACCCACCTAGGTACAACTGCTTTGCGAAGGCACATGATGTCACATCACAAACGCCAATGGGATCAACACATGAGTACAAGCAGCACACAGACTCAAAGCCGCCATCCTCCCACTGGTCCAGCATCTTTATCCACATCAACCACTGCTGTCCTCCTTGCCCCCTCTCAACTCTCCACCACTCCGTCTCTCGCCTCTTGCTGTTCCTGCTCATCTCCCCACAGTCAGGTGTCTGTTAAGGGCATGTTTGAGCGTAAGAAGCCAATGCCACAAAGTCACCCCCTTTCCCGGCGTCTGACAGCTGGCTTGTCTGAACTCTTGGCCTGCCAGCTTTTACCATACAAGCTGGTGGAGTCTGAGGCGTTCAAAAAGTTTTTAGTGATTGGGATACCGCAGTGGAAGGTACCCGGCCGAAATGTCTTTGCCCAAAAGGCAACCCCCAACCTGTACTCAATTGTGCAAAAGGAAGTAATGGCATCTCTGGCACACAGTGTTGGGGCAAGGGTGCATCTGACCACTGATACCTGGTCTGCAAAGCATGGTCAGGGCAGGTATATCACCTACACTGCGCATTGGGCAAACCTGCTGACGCCTACCAAGCATGGAATGCGTGGCTCTGCAGAGGAGTTGGTGACACCGCCACGACTTGCAGGCAGGCCTGCTGCCACCTCCTCTACTCCTCCTACTCCATCCTCTTCCATAACCTCCTCAGCTGAGTTCTCTTCTGCTGCTGCGTCTTGCTCCACATCAACGGCACCCCCCCAGCTCCCCAGATACTATTCCACATCCCGGATACGGCAGTGTCATGCCGTCTTGGGGTTGACTTGCCTCAAAGCAGAGAGTCACACCGGGCCAGCACTTCTGTCCGCCCTGAACGCACAGGTGGATCAATGGCTGACTCCGCACCAACTAGAAATTGGCAAAGTGGTTTGTGACAACGGAAGAAATTTGTTGGCGGCATTGAATTTGGGCAAGTTGACGCATGTGCCGTGCATGGCACATGTGTGTAATCTGATCGTACAACGCTTTGTCCATAAGTATCCAGGCTTACAGGACGTCCTGAAGCAGACCAGAAAGGTGTGTGGCCATTTCAGGCGTTCCTACACGGCCATGGTGCACTTTTCAGATATCCAGCGGCGAAACAACATGCCAGTGAGGTGCTTGATTTGTGACAGCCCCACACGTTGGAATTCAACACTCCTAATGTTCGACCGCCTGCTCCAACAAGAAAAAGCCATTAACGAGTATTTGTATGACCGGGGTGCTAGGACAGCCTCTGCGGAGCTGGGGATTTTTTTGCCACGTTACTGGACGCACATGCGCAATGCCTGTAGGCTCATGCGTCCTTTTGAGGAGGTGACAAACCTTGTCAGTCGCACCGAAGGCACCATCAGCGACATCATACCATTTGTTTTATTCCTGGAGCGTGCCCTGCGACGAGTGCTGGATCAGGCCATAGATGAGCGTGACGAGGAAGAGGAAGAGTTGTGGTCACCATCACCACTAGAAACAGCCTTATCAGCATCGCTTGCTGGACCTGCGGCAACGCTGGAAGAGGATTGTGAGGAAGAGGAGTCAGAGGAGGAATGTGGCTTTGAGGGGGAGGAGGAAGACCAATCACAACAGGCATCCCAGGGTGCTCATTGTCACCTATCTGGTACCCGTGGTGTTGTACGTGGCTGGGGGGAAGAACATATCTTCAGCGAGATCACTGAGGACGAGGAACGGGACATGACTAGCTCAGCATCCAACCTTGTGCAAATGGGGTCTTTCATGCTGTCGTGCCTGTCGCAGGACCCTTGTATAAAAAGGCTGAAGGGGAATGACCTGTACTGGGTGTGCACGCGGTATAAGCAGAAAGTGCCTGATTTGTTACCAAATTACCGCAAGTCAGAAAGGATGCAGCAGGTCCAAAACAAATTAACAAGTATGCTTTACACAGCATATAAGGGTGATGTCACAGCACAAGGGCAATATAACAGGGGAAGAGGTGAAAGTAATCCACCTCCCACGACCACGCCGGCAAGGACAGGACGTTTAAAAGACGTGTTGTTGATGGAGGACATGCAGACCTTTTTCAGTCCTATGCATTGCATCAGCCCTTCGGGATCCACCCTCAGAGAACGACTTGAGCGACAGGTAGCAGACTACCTCGCCTTAACTGCAGATATCGACACTCTGAGGAGCGATGAACCCCTTGACTACTGGGTATGCAGGCTAGACCTGTGGCCGGAGCTATCCCAACTTGCAATTGAACTTCTGGCCTGCCCCGCTTCAAGTGTCCTGTCAGAAAGGACCTTCAGTGCAGCAGGAGGTTTTGTCACCGAGAAGAGAAGTCGCCTAGGGCAAAAAAGTCTTGATTGCCTCACCTTTATAAAGATGAATGAGGGATGGATCCCGAAGGGACTGACACTGGGCGATACATTCGACTGAAAAAGGCCTTATGAGATGAGCTGCCTTCGGCTATAAATGGTCCACACCCTCCTGTATGTTATCTGTGAATGCCGGATGACTTGCGTGAATTATCCGCCACCAACTAGGGTTCAAGAAGAGGCAATGTTTTATGGCACTTTCTGCCTGGGGAACAAAGGTCAATTTTTCTGGCCGCTGCAACAGCAGCGGCTGCAACAATATCTAATTTTTGAATTTCAATTTTTATGCCAGAAGGCGTACGGCATGTAATGGAAAAGAAAGCATATTGAACAGTCTTGCATAACACAACAGTTGTGCAAAAATACATATTTACAATGAAGACATTTTGTTAAAATTAGGTGGCTAGGCCTTCTTTTTTTTACTTTTTTTGTTAATACATTTTCTTTTTTTTTTACTGTGATTGCAATTTTTAAGAGAAACCTAAGACATGGTAAAACAGACAATAGTAAAGTCCTATTATCTATCATCATTACAGCAGTAGCTTATTATTTACAATATCTAACCTGCTCAATGGCCCTTGGGTTACACTAGGGCAGGCTTCAGTAGGCGACCTCTCCTTTCCTCGGATGATTTTGCCGCCGGTTGCTTCTGAAGGGTCTCCTCCAGGGCTCCCCCACTCCGGTCCTTCCCCCCGAGTCGCTTCAACCATTAACAAATGTTTTATTATATTAGGGGGGCACTAAATGGGGATGTTATCCAGGGATCCCAAATTGTCTGGAACTGGGTGATTCTATCCAAGACTACATGGTTAAATCTCTCGTTGAGCAGTAAATAGTTGATTTTTTTTATTAATTCCTGAAAGTTTTAATCTGGGGTTTTCCAACTACTAGCTATGTGTATTTTTTCTTTCAAAAAATATTTTATTAGGTCAATCTTAAACATTTTAGAAGCTAGTAAGCATGTTTCTTCCCATAGTCTTATGACTGCCGAACACTCCCACCAGACATGAATAAATGTAGCCTCATTACGACTGTTCCTAAAACATGAGCTGCTCCGTTTTGGATCCCATTTATTAGCTTAAAAGGAGTAATATATGTCCTGTGTAGGACCTTTATTGAAGTCTCAAGCAGACTATAATTTAAAGATCCCCTACTTAAGCCTTGCCAACTTTTATCCCATGTGCTATCTGCCAACTCGGTGCCCAAATCCCTCTCCCAGGCTTTGGTATAGTCTGGTTTGTTTGCCCATGAGTTTTCAATAAATAGTTCATACATGAGGCTAATAATACCAGGCTGAAAGGGGGAATCCCTACATTTTTTGAGTAGCCAGGTGTTTCTTTGGGGGGTTCCCCTACCACTTATCGTATATATAAAATGATGTATCCTGCAAAAATTATAGTGTTCAGCCAGGGGTAAATTGTATCTATCTCTCACCCACTCAAAGGTCATTATTTTGTCGTCATGCCACCATGGACCAACCCTTAGTAGGTTCTGAGACTTCCACCAACTGAGAGAGCTTTCCGGAAGATGTATCTTAAAGTGGGGATTGGGTACGATAGGGGTAAGATCTGATACCCGAGTGTCCAGTTTTTGTGTCCAGTTCATCTCCGTCCATATTTTTAATGAGTGCTTAATCAATGGGTTTTTCAAGTTTCTCAAAAAAGTATACAGGCCTGGAATCCATATTACTGTATCCCATGTATAAGGTGACATGCTTACATTTTCCATAAATACCCAGAGCGGCTGATGTGTTTTGGAGAATGCGCCATAGGAATGAAAGCCAGCTGTGCTGCCTTGTAATACAGTTTGAGATTCGGGTCCCTACCCTTTTTTGGAAAGACTATGAGGTCGGCCTGATTCAATTAAGGGGGCATAGGTTCTCCATTTAGTATAGCGTTAAACAAAGATGTTAGGTGCGGGGGTAAGCAAGGGCTCAAATTTCTTATAGTACAGATGAGTAAAACCGTCTGGCCCTGGGGACTTGCCAAATTTAAGATCTTGGATTGTAGATTTAACTTCCTCTTGGGATATGTCTAGGTTCAAGCTGTCCAATTGAGGTACAGGTATTTTGTGGTCTTCTTGCTGTAGTAGGAAGGACTCTATGTCAGATCCGCTGCAGCGGGATTGGGATGAATATATGGTCTAATCGAAGTTTTGAAATGTTTCTTGGATAGCATTGGGGCTAAAGGAGGTTTGGCCATCAGGTAGTCTAAAGATACTGTATATTATGTCCTCTCTTGGGGGGTAAAGACACTAATTATTCCTCCAATAAAATTCTGCTTTTTTTTTTGTGGGCAAGGTCCCTGGTTAGCCCCTTGGGTTATCTGTTAAAAAGAGTGGTGCAGAGACTGTGGGGGCTGTTAGCCTCCTTGTCCCTGTGTGGCCGTTTAGAATCCCTGCTGCTGCATGTTTCAGCTTTATTAAGGTGTAATTGTACAGCGTTTGACTCAAGTAGCTACCTGTGCTGGGTCAGTTTGGCTTAATTGCTGGGCCCTTTTCCTGCCAAGATGGCGACCGTCAGTCCATGGGCCTCTATGTCCCCTTCACTACCTTTGTCCCCGCTTGTGTGCTTATTTGGGATGGCCCCCCTTTATATCTCCAGCCCGTGGCCTTGTAAGGGTCGCCCCCTCAATCTCTGAGTGTGGATATGCAGGGATGGGGCGTTAAATCAGGCCTACCTTCTTATCTGCTCGCTGCAAGATCAACAATACCTAATTTTTCAGGCATGTGTACATGCCTAATTTTTCTGGCCTCTGGTGCTGCACTGTGGCTTCAACAACCAAACCCCCAAAAAAGGCACATAACAGGGATTAAACTGATAGGAGTAGTACTACTTAACACACCACTCATATCTGGTGTAACAGTAATGTACATTTAAAACAAAAACAAAAATTCTACTGTAATAGATTGCATAGCAGTTAGTTGTCTGCAAGCGTGTGTGGCAGACCTACAGCATCTACTCTACCAACTTCTGCAAGTGCACAGTGCCACTCATATCTGTTGTCACAGTAGCTTGGACGCATAGTACCGATCTGTCAAAACCTGTAATGATGAATGAGGTCTAGAGTAGCCTGGTTCCCTTATCCTCTACAGGTTGAGACCTAATGTTTGGGTGACTCCAGACCAACACATGAGTACAAGCAGCACACAAACTCAAAGCCGCCATCCTCCTCCTGGTGCAGCATCATAAGCCAAATCAACCACTGCTGTCCTCCTTGCCCCCTCTCAACCATCCGCCTCTCCGTCTCTCGCCTTGAGCAGTTCCTGCTCATCTGCCCATAGTCAGGTGCCTGTAAAGGACATGTTTGAGCGTAAGAAGCTAATGTCACAAAGTGCCCCAAAATTGAAGTGATACGACCAACAAAGCATCTTTTTCCATCTCCTGGTTCTAAAAATCCAGGCCTTATACACGCCCCCTGATAGGTAACGTAACAAGTATTAAACTGATAAGAGTAGTACTTACAAACACGCCACTCCTATCTGGTGGCACCTTTGATTGCACGTGCTGTGCCCCAAAATTGAAGTGATACGACCAACAAAGCATCTTTTTCCATCTCCTGGTTCTAAAAATCCAGGCCTTATACACGCCCCCTGATAGGTGATGTAACAAGTATTAAACTGATAAGAGTAGTACTTACAAACACGTCACTCCTATCTGGTGGCACCTTTGACTGCACGTGCCCTTCCCCTAAAATTGAAGTGATACGACCAACAAAGCATCTTTTTCCATCTCCTGGTTCTAAAAATCCAGGCCTTATACACGCCACCTGATAGGTAACGTAACAAGTATTAAACTGATAAGAGTAGTACTTACAAACACGTCACTCCTATCTGGTGGCACCTTTGATTGCACGTGCCGTGCCCCAAAATTGAAGTGATACGACCAACAAAGCATCTTTTTCCATCTCCCGGTTCTAAAAATCCATGCCTTATACACGCCCCCTGATAGGTAACGTAACAAGTATTAAACTGATAAGAGTAGTACTTACAAACACGTCACTCCTATCTGGTGGCACCTTTGACTGCACGTGCCGTGCCCCAAAATTGAAGTGATACGACCAACAAAGCATCTTTTTCCATCTCCCGGTTCTAAAAATCCAGACCTTATACACGCCCCCTGATAGGTAACGTAACAAGTATTAAACTGATAAGAGTAGTACTTACAAACACGTCACTCCTATCTGGTGGCACCTTTGACTGCACGTGCCGTGCCCCAAAATTGAAGTGATACGACCAACAAAGCATCTTTTTCCATCTCCTGGTTCTAAAAATCCAGGCCTTATACACGCCCCCTGATAGGTGACGTAACAAGTATTAAACTGATAAGAGTAGTACTTACAAACACGCCACTCCTATCTGGTGGCACCTTTGATTGCACGTGCCGTGCCCCAAAATTGAAGTGATACGACCAACAAAGCATCTTTTTCCATCTCCTGGTTCTAAAAATCCAGGCCTTATACACGCCCCCTGATAGGTGATGTAACAAGTATTAAACTGATAAGAGTAGTACGTACAAACACGTCACTCCTATCTGGTGGCACCTTTGACTGCACGTGCCGTTCCCCTAAAATTGAAGTGATACGACCAACAAAGCATCTTTTTCCATCTTCTGGTTCTAAAAATCCAGGCCTTATACACGCCCCCTGATAGGTAACGTAACAAGTATTAAACTGATACGAGTAGTACTTACAAACACGTCACTCCTATCTGGTGGCACCTTTGATTGCACGTGCCGTGCCCCAAAATTGAAGTGATATGACCAACAAAGCATCTTTTTCCATCTCCTGGTTCTAAAAATCCAGGCCTTATACATGCCCCCTGATATGTGCTGTAACAGGTTTTAAACTGATAAGAGTAGTACTACTTAACACACCTTATAATAATACAGAGAGAGGCAATGCAGTGAAAGGAGTCTGAAGAAGAGGAGTCAGAGGAGGAAGATGGCTTTGAGGAGGTGGAAGACCATACACAGCAGGCGTCCCAGGGGGCTTGTTGTCACCTTTCGGGGACCCTTGGTGGCTGGGTGGAGGAAGAGAACTTCAATGACATCAGTGAGAACAAGGAACGGGACATGGCTAGCTTGGTATCCAACCTTGTGCAAATGGGGAGTTTGCGGTTGTGCAAATGGACTGTTTGTGGTTGTTTGCGGTGCGTTAAACTGGGAGTTTGGTCTGTTACTGTGAAGCGGGCCTAACCCTTACACTACCTGATCGATACAACATCATACCTGATGTTTTAAAGCACGTTATTCCAAACAATTTAGGAATGTTAGGTAATTTATGCCCTTTATGGCTTAAAACCAGACTCTGCATCAACTATGTAATTTTCCATGGGAGTTTTGCCATGGATCCCCCTCCGGCATGCCACAGTCCAGGTGTTAGTCCCATTGAAACAACTTTCCCATCACTATTGTGGCCAGAAAGAGTCCCTGTGGGTTTTAAAATTCGCCTGCCCATTGAAGTCTATGGCGGTTCGCCGATGTTCGCCGGTTTGCGAACACTTGCGGCGGTTCGCGTTCGCGGTTCGCTAACCGAAAATTTTAGGTTCGCGACAACACTAGTGGTGAGCCTATATTGGTTGAGAAAAAATTCGGAGTTTGGTGGAAAGATTAATGTATACACCACTGCATATCAGGTTAATATATAACCAACTGACATACAATCCATGAATTTAGATAATGGTCCTTAGAAAAATATGGACTCTCAAATACTAGAGATTACTTTGGTTATATACACACATTAGTTTATTCATAAACATGATATCCTAGTATCCCATAATATGAGTCTTATATTGTCAGGATAATATCCAATATAACTTTAAAGTATATGCTCTTATATACTGAGAGTGACTTTGATTATATACACACATTCATTTATTTATAAGTGTGATATCAAAGTATCCCATATTTATAAGTCTTATATTGATAAGGTAATGTCCAATCAAAAGGAAAATATGTATGAATTTGTTTGTGGTGTATATACAATAGAACATCCTATTATTTAATTTTCACCCTTTATATTGGGAGCCCACATAAATCTAGATTGTAAATATAGCCTATAGTTCCCCAGATTTAGAAAAATATTGGAGAAATTAAACAGACGGAATATGGAACTACTTATTGTATGTTTTTGGTATAAACAGAATCATCAACCTACAATGTTGGATTCCTTATATAATAAGGATATTGAACATCACTTATAAAGCTATTGCTTACAACTGAATGCATGGGTAAAGACATTGTAATGAAGAGGATCAAATATAGAGAAATTATTAAATGAAAGGGGTAAAAGTGTGTAAATCCATTGGGCTTCCTTTTTCAAAAGCTCCTTATCAATATTACCGTATTTGCTGGTGTATAAGATGACCCCCCCAACATTTCCACTCAAAATATAGAGTTTGTTATATACTCGCCGTATAAGACTACCCCCTCTTCCGCACACCTTCCACACACCAAATAAAACGTAAAAGAACATCAGATTTGATTTCAACATGTTAATTTATATTCAAATGCTTATGACATGCAGGAAAACTGTCACAAGGCTGTATGTTATCAAACATGTACAGTAAACATAAAACAGTGCAAGTTTATTAAACGTAATTCACTAAAGAAAACAACTGTTAATGATAGAAGGAAGATAACAAATAGAAGGAAAGAGCAAGTGTCGGGCAAGTCCCTAGCAAGTTTGCTGGCGTGACAGTTTCCCTTTAAAAGCCTTCAAACTCCTTGTCATGATCTACTGCTTCTCAGTCGGGCTTGATAAGGCTGTTATTGCCAAACCTACCCAGCAGATCTACCAGATTCTTTTGATCTCTCCACTAAGACAGCTGATGTCTCTTAAATTAGATGTAGTCTTTAAGAATATGAATGCAGGCTCAGCATTATAAGAAATCAGATACGTTTTTATTTCTGTGGACAAGGGCTCATCTATAAGGCATCATAGCAGCAACTTCATTCATACAGTCATTGCGGTTATCTTCTTACCTCCCTTTTTAGATAGGAGCATATCTGTCTTCAATATATGTCTTCTTCCCTTGGCTTAGGAACATATATATATATACTTTAAGACATTCAACCCAGCATTATCTCAACTGCCCTCAGAGACACCAATACATCTCTCTCTCTGTCAGAAAAAACTCAACTGCCTACTGCTCTCTCCCCTCTCTGACAGTTACCAGCGACCACACAACATTCTAAACCATTTAACTCCTTACACACTGGACACAATTAATCATATAGTCATCAACATAACATAGCATAACATTTTACATATTAATTAACATGACATAACACATATAGGATAATCAAATTAACATAAAAGCATATTAAACAACTAAACTTTTACTGACCCCAAAGGGGGTTCAGGGGAATCATGACAACTACTTCCCCCTTTTATTAGTGTAGCCTAGAGGATCATCCTGATGGATAATTCTCTAGCCACACTGTTTTTACTTGTCCAGAAAGTCCGTCCGCATTCTGATGGACTTTTCCTCGTCTATGTTGGATAGCAAAATTATAAGTCTGTAAGGCCAAGCTCCACCTCAGTAAACAGCCATTATCCCCAGCCACCTTAGATAACCAACATAGGGGATTGTGGTCTGTAACCACAGTAAATTCCCTTCCATACAAGTAGTGTTGTAGCTTCTTAAGGGCCCATACCACAGCCAAACACTCCTTTTCAACTGCTGCATATGCCACCTCCCTGGGTAGCAGCTTTCGGCTGAGGTAGGCAATGGGGTGCTCACATCCCTGCTCATCCTTCTGACATAACACAGCCCCCAGTCCATATGTGGAAGCATCCGTTTGTACAATAAAGGGCTGTTGATAGTCTGGAGCAGCTAATACAGGGGAGCAGGTGAGAGCATCCTTCAAGGCCTGGAAGGCAACTTCACAAGCAGAGGTCCAGTCCACCAACTTGGGCATCCTCTTTTTTGTCAATTCGGTCAGAGGCTTGGCCATGGCACTGTACAAAGGAAAAAACTTTCTATAATATCCTGTGGTCCCCAGGAAAGCCATTACCTGCTTCTTAGTTTGGGGGGTGGGCCATGCAGCTATCCCCTCAACCTTGGCTGGTTCTGGCCTAATCTGCCCACTGCCCACCCAATGGCCTAAATACTGTACTTCAGCCCTGGCCCACTGACATTTGTCTGGGCGAATAGTCAATCTGGCCTCCTTTATAGTATCCAGTATACTTTTGATATGCTGAAGGTGATCCTCCCAAGTATTACTGAATATGGCAATGTCATCCAAGTAAGCCTGAGCATACCCTTGGTGCCCCTGTAATAATTGATCTATTAACCTCTGAAAAGTTGAAGGGGCATTCTTCATCCCAAATGGCATCACCTTGAATTGGTAAAGACCAAAGGGGGTGATGAAGGCCGACCTCTCTTTGGCTTTCTCAGCAAGGGGTATTTGCCAGTACCCCTTGGAGAGATCCAGAGTGGTAAGGTACTTGTCAGTACCTAGACGGTCCAACAACTCGTCCATGCAAGGAATAGGGTAAGCATCAGTCTTGGTCCTGTCATTTAACTTACGATAGTCCACACAGAAACGAGTGGTCCCATCTTTTTTAGGCACCAGTACTACTGGGGAAGCCCATGGGCTATTGGAGCGTTCAATCACCCCTAATCTTAGCATCTCCCACAGCTCATCAAAGATACTAGCCCTCACTGTCTCTGGTACCCGGTAGGAGGGCTGTTTTAATGGTGGGCAACCTTCTGTTATGACCTCATGCACTGCTAGAGGGGTACACCCTGGGCTAGTAGAGAATAGGGCATGGTAGGGGGCCAGGGTTCAATCAGCTGCCTTTGGTAGTCTGCACTTAAATTTAAGGACTGTCCTACCACCTCCCTCTGATTGTTGAGCCCAGCTGGGGCTAACATGTCAGGTAGGACTCCTTCCTCAGGGTCACTGCCGGTAGGCAGACAAATAGCTAGCAAATGTTGTGGTCGCCTCTGGTATTCTTTCAGCCTGTTTATGTGGGCCACCCTTGTGACCTTTCTTTCAGGGTCTACAATTACCACATATGTATGAGGGTTCAATTTCTTAGTAATGGGGTAGGGCCCTCCCCAGATTGCTTTGAGCTTATCCTGTGGATGAGGGACTAACATCAAAATCTCTTGTCCTACCTCCAGTTCCCTCTCCTTGGTTCCCCTATCATAGTATTTCTTGGCTTTGGCTTGAGCCACTTGCATGTGGTCTCTAACCAACCCATTTAACATGGCTAGTTTCTCCCTGAAAGCCAGGACGTATGAGGCCACCGAAACCTGGTTTTGCCCATAGTCACCTTCCTATGCTTCTCTGATCACGTTCAAAGGTCCCCTTATCTGTCTACCATACAGGAGTTCAAAGGGAGAGAACCCCGTGGACTCTTGCGGTACTTCCCGGTAGGCAAAGAGAAGGTAGGGAAGTAGACGCTCCCAATCCTTCACTTGTTCTGTGAAAGTACAGAGCATTTTCTTAAGGGTACCATTAAACCTCTCACAAAGACTGTTGGTCTGAGGATGATATGGGGAAGAACTCAGGTGTTTGATCCCACATAACTTCCATAACTGTTGGGTTACTTTAGCCATAAACTGGGTACCTCGTCAGACAAGATCTCTTTAGGGAACCCCATTCGTGAAAACACCCCCAATAAAGCCTCTGCTACCTTTGTAGCTGAAATCTTAGGGAACAGCTTCAGGATATCGGGTGGCATAGTCTACTATGGTCAGAAAGAACTGCTTCCCAGTCCTGCTGCTTCTAGCCAAGGGTCCTATCAGGTCAATAGCCACTCTCTGAAATGGGGTATCCATTACTGGTAATGGTTGAAGAGGGACGCGGGTACCCCCTCCTGGGCGGCCATATCTCTGGCAGGCATCACAGGAATTACAGTAATTAGATACATCCCTGTTCAACCCCAGTCAGTAGAACACCCTAGTAAGGCGATGCCGTTTCTTCTTCACCCCCATGTGTCCAGCTAAGGGTGCCTCGTGGGCTATCTCTAGTAACCTCCCTCTAAACTTTTGGGGAACTACCATCTGCTTCTTAACCTCTCTCATCCCATTTCCCTCACGTTCGGAGATAATTCTGTACAGCAATGCTTCTTCCCACACATACTCATCTCCTTCAGGACCCTTCTCTCGCTTGTCAGCCCTTTGCCTAACCCCAGCCAAGGTCCTATCCTCCCATAATGCTACCTTTACTTCCCTTACAGTAGACCAACCCAAACCCGGTTCCCCAGCAGGTAATGGACTTACCCCAGTTTCCAGGTGACTGGCCTTAACCTCGTCGCTTGGACCATCCCTGGTAACCTTGGCAGCTTGCGATCTGGTCACAGCAGTGACATATCGGCTCTCTAGATGCCCCAAATCATTGCCCAACAAAACCTCAGCTGGGAGCCCATGCATAACTCCGACTTCACAAACTCCTTTCCCAGTGCCCCAATCCAACTGCAAATTGGCGACTGGGATGGAAATTTTTTGGCCTCCAGCCACCATGACCTCCATGGTCTTAGGAAGAATGGCTGTACATGGTACAATTTCCAGATGGACCACGGTCACTGCAGCTCCTGTATCTCAAAATCCCCTTGCCTCCTTTTCCTGGACCAAAACCTTTTGGAAATGCTGGTTCCTGTTGCCTCCTGAACCAGTCTGCACAGCATGGATGGGGTGATAGAAGCCCACCTCTCTGGGTCTGGTCTGTGTCACTCCAGACTCATCGATGTCCACATTCCACTCCCCCAGATAGTAGACTGGCTTAGTGGGGTGGCTGTCCACCCTGCGAGGCACATTGGGGCATTCTCTTTTCATATGCCCTGGTTGGTGACAACCATAACACTCCAAACCCCTTGTGTTCCGAGTGACATGGCGAGAGCTGGTAAGTACTGTGGGACGAGGGGCCACTCCTGTGGTTCCCCCAGGGCGACTATCACTTTGTGGAGCTGCAGGGCTAGGTCGGGTGGCTATAGGGCAATACGTTACAGATGCTAGAGTTGGAGGTCCCACTTTAGTAGCATTGCTGGGGCCCTTAACTCCTGTCTCACCTCTAGTAGCCTCAAAATGATCTGCTAGACGAGAAACCTCCTCCCCTGTAGTGGGTTTTCGATCCTGTACCCAAACCTTTAACCTCTCAGAACAAATTGAGTAAAATTGCTCCAGCAGTATTAAGTCCATCGCTTTCTCCAGTGTAGTTACCTCCTTCCCCTTCCACCAACTGTGACAGGCATGCCTCATCCGAAAGATAACTTCAGTATAAGTGTCGCCAGCACCCCTGGTCAAGGTTCGAAATTTTTTCATATTGGTTTCTGGGGTCACCGCATATCTGGCCAACAGCACCTTTTTCACCTCCTCATACATCTGCTGACCCTTAGGGATAGCTCTGAATGCTTTACTTGCCCTTCCACTTAGTCGGCTGACCAGAAGCCTAATCCACTCGGCTTATTTGGTGTAGCTCACATTGCGGCTCAAAGTCCTGGAGAAACCCATCTATGTCCCCCTTTTCATCACAGAAGTGTTTTAAAGCTATTATACGCTGTCTTTATCCTGGCTGCTGTTGGATCCCTTACTTCAGTAGGACCGGATGACAGACAGGTAACTCTCTGTGGTTTCTCTCGTTGGACCTCTTGGCTGATCTGGGTCCGAAGGGCCATTAGCTGATCACCGGACAGACTCGCCGGCATCATAGCCCTCCACTTTTTAAATCTCTTACAAATTTCTTCCTCTTCATTAGAGAGTATCTCCAGAGCAAGGGCTGGATCTGGTGTGACTATTGCACCTTCCTCCTCTGTCTCCTGTCTTTCCTCCACCTGACGGAGCTCATCATTCAGCAGGAGTTCCTGGATCATCTCTGCCTTTTTGGTGGTCGCTGTTCTGTGGAGCCCTCTCTCCCGGGACAGGTCCCTGAGGCCTTCAATGGACATGCTGTGATATCTGGAGATGCTGCGTGTCTTAGCTTATTGATGAAGAGATCCCACCGCTGCCACCAGCTGTCACGATCTACTGCTTCTCAGTCGGGCTTGATAAGGCTGTTATTGCCAAACCTACCTAGCAGATCTACCAGATTCTTTTGATCTCTTCACTAAGACAGCTGATGTCTCTAAAATTAGATGTAGTCTTTAAGAATATGAATGCAGGCTCAGCATTATAAGAAATCAGAAACTGTTTTTATTTCTGTGGACAAGGGCTCATCTATAAGGCATCATAAAAGCAACTTCATTCATACAGTCATTGCGGTTATCTTCTTACCTCCCTTTTTAGATAGGAGCATATCTGTCTTCAATATATGTCTTCTTCCCTTGGCTTAGGAACATATATATATATACTTTAAGACATTCAACCCAGCATTATCTCAACTGCCCTCAGAGACACCAATACATCTCTCTCTCTGTCAGAAAAAACTCAACTGCCTACTGCTCTCCCCCCACTCTGACAGTTACCACCGACCACACAACATTCTAAACCATTTAACTCCTTACACACTGGACACAATTAATCATATAGTCATCAACATAACATAGCATAACATTTTACATATTAATTAACATGACATAACTCATATAGGATAATCAAATTAACATAAAAGCATATTAAACAACTAAACTTTTACTGACCCCAAAGGGGGTACAGGGGATTCATGACACTCCTGTTCGTCATCTGATATTAAAAGTTCATCAACTACATCTTGTGATACAGTTGCAAGGCAGTCATTATATGGATCTAATTCCGTGTCAGATGATGTGGCCTCAGCTTCAGCTTCCTCTTCATCTTGCCACAAGTACCCGTCCTCCATACCATCTAATGAATTTGATATGCCACACTTCTTGAAAGACTTGATTACTGCTTGTGCATCAATATCATTCCAGGCTTTTATGACAAATTGGCACAAAACATCCAACTGTGGAGCACGCATGTTTCATCCTTTTGTGTATGACTTTTCACCGCTAACCATCCATTCATTCCACTGTTCTCGAATGTGATCTTTAAACGGCTTGTTTAGGCACACATCCAGGGCTGTACCAATGATGTCAATCCTGCAGGAATAACTGCTGCATCTGTTTTTATTCTTGCAAGCCTTTCCTTGGTGGTGGGAGTTAAATGAGCCCTGAACATATCCCACACAAGTAGACTACATTTTTGAAGTAGACTACCTGGTCGTCTGCTTCATACATTATCCAGCCATTGTTTCACACCTTCCTCATCCATCCAGCCTTTTTCATGCACGTGCACAAAACAACTAGCTGGGAACTTGAGTTTTGGCATTGTTTTCCTTTTAAAGATAATCATAGGTTTCAGTTTGTTGCCATCAGCTGTGCATGCTAGTACCACTTTAAAACTTGACTTCTCATATCCTGTTGTTTTTATCAAAATAGTTTTTTCATCTTTTTTATGGACAGTTTTATTTCCAATCATATCAAAATTCATTGGAGTTTCATGCATATTTCCAATATTACTTAACGCATAGCCATGTTTAGTGTTGTATTACGTAACGATAGAAACTATTCACTTTGTTATCCAGATCTGCAGGTAATTTCTGAGCAATTTTTGTCTTTCGCCTTAGTACCAGATCATGCCTTGCCATTAATCTACTACACCAGGATATAGTGGCCTTAAAATTGTTGCTGTGATCTGGGTTAGATTTGGCCCACTGAAGTGCAAACAAGCGTATTGTATTTCGTGTCATCACATATCCGTTTTGGCGATGCTGAGTAACCATGTCTGCTAAATGTTTTTCGAGTTCTGGCCAGTGTGGGGTGCCTCTTCTTAATGCACACTTACCCCTTGGCATTCTTTTTAATGCTTTTTCATTTGATTTTCAGTCCCGAACCATCTTTTCTGTTACTCAATATTGTCTTCAGCAGCACAATTATTATGTTCCATGGCAAAGTTTATAACTTTAAGTTTAAAACTTGCATCTTATTTCTTTCTTTTTGGTGACATGATAGGGTTGATAGGGGTTTGACTGCTGGACATTTTCTATGCTGTACTGTACTGTACTGTACTGTACAATGGTGCAGTACTGTGGTTGGCTGTTGGCTGTATATAAAGCCTGATTAAATTGGTTAAAATTAATACCAAGTGACATGCTGTATATTATGACCTGATAAGAAATTAGGATAGGGAGTATTTATCAAGGTATGCATAAGAAGGGGGGAGGGGGCAAGGAGAGAGTTGCAAAATGTATAAAAGTGTACCCCTGTGTGCTATTATTGTTACCGGTTTTACATGAGTGCCATTAGTATTAGTGCCATTACAGTACCTGTCATTGTCCTCCAGCCCATCCCTGCATCTCCCTGTGACTGGCACTAGAGCGCAAGTCCACATCTGCGAGCTCTGCGTAGACAAGGGGCAGGCCGGTGCGCCGCTGCTTCCCGCCGAGCAGAACGGGCCGGTCACGCCGAAAAGGCTGGCCCCCTGTCTCGCTGCTGATGCTCGCCGCAGCCACGCTGATGACCCGCCGCGCTGGATGCCGCGCGATACTGGATGGCATGTAGAATGAAGTAGGTCGGCATCGGGAGGTAACTATGGGCACCGGGCGAGTATCGCAAGGCACTATGGGCAGCTATGTCTATCCCAACTGAAGTGCACTCGGCGTATAAGACGACCCCCCCACTTGGAAGCATGTATTTCAGGGCAAAAAAGTTGTCTTATACGCCGGCAAATACGTCCTAATATTGTGCTTAATCCCATCAATAGCTATAAAGGATATGTTGTTGAGATCATCGTAATTTTTTTAATTCACATGGTTAACTACCGGTGTATCATATTCCTTAGTTATACTGTATATATGTTCCAATATTCTTCGTCTGAATTCTCTGCAGGTTTTACCTACATACCTCATACCACATTTGCAAAGCATAAGGTATCTAACCCCTACTGTTTTACATGTCCGTAATTGTTGAATTTTAAAATGACTGGTTCCATCTTTTGAGGGGAATGTTTTGGTAGTATTAACATACTTACATGCTTTGCATGGTTATTTTTCCTTCCCAGATGCATAACCTTACATTTATTCGTATTAAATCTCATCTGCCATTTAATTGCCAATTTCTCTAATTTATGCAAATCCTTTTGGAGGGAAAGTACATAATTTCCTTATTTAATTACCTTGCACAACTTCGTATCATCAGCAAAAATGGAGATACTACTTTCCAATCCTACTTCTAAGTCGTTAATAAATATGTTAAAAAGGAGAGGATCTATTACTGAGCCCTGAGGAACCCCACTTATCACATTAGTCCAATCGGAGTATCTTCCATTTACAACAACCTTTTGTTTCCTGCCTTTTAGCCAGCTCTCAATCCATGTGCATATATTTACTGGAATTTCTGTATCCCCTAGTTTGCAGAATAGTCTCCCATGTGACACTGTATCAAAAGCCTTGGCAAAATCTAACAAGACCTATCCCTCATAAATCCATGTTGGCTTATAATGCTGTTTGAATAGACATACTCTTGTATATTATCCCTTATTAACCCTTCTAAAAGCTTTCACCACTACAGAAGTGAGGCTTACAGGTCTATATTACCCCTGATTTGCTCTTGCCCCCTTCTTAAATATAGGTATTACCTACGCTTTTCTTCAGTCATCTGGTAGTGACCCAGTGTTGAGTAAATCTTGAAAATTTAGATATAATAGTTTGGCTATTACAGAACCCAGTTCCCTCAGTACCCTTGGATGTATTCCATCAGGACCCGGGGCTTTATTGTCATTTATTTTTTTCAACCTCTTTTGGATTTCTTCCTGCATTAACCAATTATTTGGTGAAGGTAGTGTAGCCCCATTATGGTGCAGTGACCCAACCACTGGTACCTCCCTTATGTATAATGAAGTAAAGAACCTATTTAGCTCATCTGCCTTTCCCTGGTCACTGATTTTCAGACAACCTGTGTCACATTGAACTTGATGGACTAACAGTCCTTATTCAACCTCAAATACTATGTAACTAAATTAATATCATTATGAAGGGGTGAAACTGAAGAAATAGATAAAGAGAATTTATATTATATTTAATGTTCTCAGTAATCTCTCCCTTCATCTTCAATCCAATGAACATAAAGACTATAACAGCCTTATTAAATTGTGATTTGACAACTGTAAAGGGCTCTATATAAGCACATAGCATATTTTTGTAAATAAGTTTTTAGTTAGTGAATTTCTATCTAAAAGCAAGGTCTGACTAAAAACTTCTGTAAAATAAATATGCTATGTGCTTATATACAGCCCTTTAGAATTGGCCGCATGACAATTTAATAAGGCTTTAAAGTAGTATAACATACAAGGCTATTCTTTTCAGATTAAATCTAATTACCTAGGTTAGCTATTAGTTAAATTAAAATACAACTTTTTTTTATTTTTTATAAATAGGCATTTAAAAAATATTTTATTTCATCATATGTTGGAAAGGTCATGCATATGCCGATATGAAAAGCCATGCTGCCACATGCATAAAGCAATTAGACACACTACTAGATTAAATATTCCTTTAAAAATTATGTTATTTTATCATATGTTGGAATGATCATGCATGTGCCAATATGAAAAGCCATACTGCAACATGCAGAAAACAATTAAAGACACACTACCTGATTAAATTGCAGCACAAAAACATGAAACTTATGCCATATTAACCCTTCCTCACTCACAGAGGCTCTAATGTGGACCCTGGAATATATATATGATTGCATATACATCTCGGTCATCACAACTACATTGGGAAAACAAATAGTGACCAAATTACACCACAACATCACATAGATCAAGTAACAGGGGAACATTTTATTATTGGTTTTTCAGTACTTAAGTCGTGTCTGACTCTCTGCGACCCAATGGACTGCAGCACATTTAGCTGTTCCACAAGGTTTGCATGCCACAGATACTGAAGTGGGTTGCCAGTTCCTCTAGTGGACTTTGATTTGTCTGACCTCTCTGCTATAACCTGCCAACCTACACTGGCCCTACATGGTATAGCTCACAACTTCATCCAGGTAAACAAGCCCTTTCACCAACACCACTTAACAATCCACGAGGGGACCAGGGAAACATACACTACACTACTCTAAAACATCAGGAAGGACAGCAAAAACATAGGGAGGATGTGCAGAGGTACAGGGATCAACAGCCAACTCCCCGCCATCAGGGGTAATCTCCGCTACGCCCATCCTTGAAAGTCCTACGCCATTGCTGGTGGCCATGTGCCAAGATGTATACCCACTCCCATTTTGTGACCTCCCATTATGTTTTGCTATTTATCAATTTACATTATGTTTCCCTGGTGCCCATGTGGATTGGTAAGTGGTGGTAGTGAAGGGGCTTGTGTACCTGAATGAAGCTATGAGCTATACTATGTAGGGCCACTGTAGGTGGGCAGGTGATAGCAGAGAGGTCAGATAAATCACAGTCCACTAGAGGAGGAACTGGCAAGCCACTCCAGTATCCCCTGTCATATTGTTAGCAGGCCCTCAGGGGAATGTTGATACTCCACAATATCACTAATTGGACATTTGCATATGTATTAACTCTTTATGTTGATTATTTATGATATATATTATTATTTAATGCTATTACGACTATTATTACTGTCATATGTATTGATCTATTGCATAGTAACTAGGGCTCATTTGTTTACAAATATAGGAATGTGACACATATGTGATGTATGTGGATGCCCCATAACCCCAAATATTGAAAACACACTGACACGTTAGAACAATATATCAAAGCTTTATTTTATAAACAGAGCACAATCAGAAATGGTCAAATCTATGCATTAATATCATGGGTGTGGTGTGGGCAGATCCTGGGAGAGCAAGAGGCTTATGGGAAAAAGGGGATACCTACAGGGGGTTAAGTGATAGTTTAGAATAAGCATGATGCATAGCACCTATCAGGGTCACATGTGATCACTACACCACTGCAACCAAAATCTGATGATAAAAAGGATCATCAGAAATCATTCCATTTAATAGAAGAAACCTTTAATGTGCATAGCATTTACAACTTGCCTAGATCTACTCAATGAAACACATGTTGCAACCTCTGGGCTTTGAAATCCAATCCAGTTTCACACATACAGTGTGGTGAAAAAAAACGAAAATCTGAAAAAAAGTGGTCAACTGAAAAAAAGGTGGACGAGGATAAAAAAAAACTAATTAACATGCATGTACAGTACAGTGCCAAATACTGTAACTGTAACAATATACCAACTCACATGATTTCCATCTGTAAGCATTACTAACTATTAGCTAGGTCTCTGGATAATCAGCAGTATGGGAACATACACATTAATACAGAGAGGACACAAAGGTCAGCAGCCAAATTCACTGTTACTTACATAAGACCCAATGATCTGTTCTCAGACTGCTATTGAGGTCATGATCACAAGCTTCACTAGTGCATATATTAATGCTGGCTGTCATTAACATGCCATTGTGTGACTTTGCAAGTCCATCGCCATAGAGGTATTAGTCTACATTTCAGCTAACAACAATCATGTCTTATATAGCTGTATAGGTGATAGCTTTAAGATTGTGGGAGCTACATGTTAAGGGGTTAACATGTTCAACAGAACCCTACGTGTCCACGGAGAAGAGGATCATTGACCATGTGATGGGAGGTACCATCTACATACAAAATATCACCATCTCATAGGCCAAGATCCAAGACTCTTTAGTCAGGCTAGATAAGGTGAACACTGTGACCAATAGATTGTCACTGAGGAGTGCTGTTGAGAATGCACAAACATATGCACAGCCCCTATGTACTTCTCCACCTAGGCACAGGCCATCTCCCTGTTGGTGCTGGTGGTGGGGAGGGCAGGGGGAATTAACTCCCCTGGGAGGCAGCGGCACCTGCAGTGGTGGTGGTGGAGGCATGGTGGGAGGAGAGGAGGGGCCAGGCTGCGGGTGGCCGGGGGATGCCTCTGGGGTAGAGGAGGTGGTGCTGTGGACCAGAGTGCGTCTCCTTGGAATGCGTTCTGGTCCACCCAAATCCTGAGGAGCCCGGCCAGGTAGGATTCAGTCATCAGATGTTGCCTCCTCTCCTCCCTATTGTGCCTTGCCAGGCTGGGCATGGCCTCTGCATGATTGGCAGAGGTGCTGGCCTGGTTCCCCCAAAGCAACTCCACCTGCTGTCATATGAAGGACAGCATTTTCGCCTGTGCAGCCTGGCTTATGTGGGTGATGGAGGCCTGTGGGGTGTGGCCAGGTGAGGAGGTGGCAGTGTTTGAGAGGGGAGGGTCTGGTGCCTGGCTGAAACCTGGGGAAAAACTGACGGTGGTGTGGGTGGGCCTAGTGGTTGTGGTGGTGGCGGACAGTCCAGCGCATTGCTGTGGGAGGGGGGGGGGGAGGAGGTGGTGGCTGGCTGCTGTCATCATATCTCCAGTTGGATGGCCCTGGCGAGATGCTCAGTCTTTGGAGGAGGTGGGGATCGAGACCCAGCAGTATTGCTGGTAATCTTGCTGGTGACCCCACTAGCCATATGACATCCTTCTCCTCTGAGCCAGGGCCTTCGGGTCATCTTCCTTCTCTCCCCCCCCCCCGGGCCGGTTCCTGCTGGACATGTGCATGCTCCTCCACTTCCTACTCTGATGGAGCTGATACCCTCGCTTCTGGCTCGCCACTAGACCCAGACCTCCTTGATGCTGAAATAG
Organism: Discoglossus pictus; assembly: GCA_027410445.1. Lineage (NCBI taxonomy): Eukaryota > Metazoa > Chordata > Amphibia > Anura > Alytidae > Discoglossus > Discoglossus pictus. The sequence goes on from CM050166.1 coordinate 257,111,661, forward strand.
ATAAAAGGGAGGTATATGTCATTAGTATGATGAATAATACATTGTTTTGTGTGCATTCCTAACTTTCTGACTTCTAGGCTTGAACCTGTATAATACTCCTAATTGCAATCAGATTTGCTAGATGTGATCTATTTTTTGGTTCATGGTCATTTTCTTGGCTCCTAATGCTATCTTGATTCCAGCTGCATTCTGTAACTGTATAGGCTGCAGTGGGAACACCAATGCTTGTGCCCAGGAATGACAGTGATTTGTCAGCTTCATGGATTTATCTATCCCTTTATCATCTATCCCTTGTTAATTCCATGGAGCTGAAATGTCAGTGTCCTTTTTGGTCATCATGTACATGTGTAGAGTGTGTGATGCAAATACGGTGCCACGTTGGTGTATGTGATATTCACCTGACATAAAGGTTGGGTCCTGCTGGGCAACCAGACCTGAAGCTCCAGGGGCGGGCACCTGTCTCAGAAGGTCCTTGGCCACCCTCTCCCACTCATTATAGGTCACAGTCTGGTTCTTGTCCTCCTTGGCCAACATCCTCCTCACCATGGCCCTGATGTCTTCAAAATGGTGCTTGATGGAACTCACATCCCTTGGAACTGTGCCTACCGATGTAACCTTAGCCACTACCTCCTTCCATGCCTGAGCCCTAAGCCCTTGCCTAACTGCCCTCACCTGCAAGAATCAAGGGACGGCCACTGATAGCACAGAGGAGGACCACATTCTCCCTTTGCGAGTAAGTGTGGGCCCTGTGCTTGCTCTTAGCCTCTTGCTCTTCCGACTGTGGACAGGGACCATTGGGTGAGTTAGAATTATTAGCAGTTAATGAGAAATG